>VZTE01000050.1:821944-852915 GCA_013397775.1 Eulacestoma nigropectus
ATGGAATTAAACCCCAAATATTTTTTAAAAAACAAGAAAATTTGGTTTTTTAAGTCCCCCCCCCCCCCTTTTTTTAACAGAAAAACTTGGCATTTTGAAAGTTTATTTTGAAATTGAAATAAGGCTGAGTGGGGCCTACACTGAAACAGGGATTGCAGCTAACAGAACGTCTCTGTGTGGAATACAACAAGGAAATTATTTCCTCAAGGTGGAAATTTATTGCTCCAAGCTGGAAGGCGGAGTGTTTTAAAGAGGTTTTTAATTAATAAAGGGAAACGTGCCAAGAATGTGTTGCATATCTGAGCTCTCTGCATTAAACACTGCTAACCTGTTGAGGGCTAATTTAGGCTTCAATTAATAAATAACAATACACACAGAGGCATAAACAGCCTCCTGCACCTTCAGCAAAATGCATTCAGATGGCTCTATCACATTTTAAACAAATTCTAGGCAAAGAGATGTTGTCTCTTGGGATGCCAAGTAGCTCAGGGCACTTGTCTCCTCAGGTCAGGACACAAAGCCAAGTACCAAATGCCCCTGGAGCTCGAGAACAGCAGCGTGGTAGGGCTTGGCAGGATATTTATAGCATCCCTGGAACAGGAAGGGACTGTGAGACACTAAAGAATTTCTCTGTTTGCTATTTTTTCTCGCAGTAATGCCATTCTAGGCATTCTCACCCAAAGCCAGGATGCAATTTCCCAGTGGTCCCAGTCCCTTAGGTGTTAAGCCCCACCGACGTCCATCAAAACCTAATCTTGCATGGCCCAGATTTTCAAAGGCATTTAGGCTCTTAAACTTGCAGATTTGTGTTGAGTGGGATTTTTTTTCAAACCACCTCAACATTTTAAGTGTCTCAGGGGGGAATGGTGCCAAATCTTATCCTACAGGTTTTCTTCCTCATGGTCCCCAGGCGAGGCATCTCCTGGCACTGGGTTCCACAAGTTCATAGCATGAGGTTCCACCAACAAACACACAACTTACCCCGATTTAAATTCCTCCCCACTTTGCCATGCATTAATTTTCTCTCTCACAGACAGTCAGCCGAAACTGGAGCATCTAATCCCCCATGCCTAAATCATTCATTATTTCACTCACTTCTGCATGTCCTCCCTTCTCCCAGTGACACAGAATAATTAACATATAAAAGTCTGGTGATAAGTGAAGTTTACGATCCAAACTAGAGGAATGAAGGCTCAGAAGTGAACATTATAAGAGCCCTGTGCCCATAAACATCCCACTTCTGGTGGGCTACCCAGCCAATTAATTACAGGCAGAAATTCTGGCTGAGCATTCATTGCCCACATAAGCTCCTTGCTGAAAAATAAAATTACAGAGTTGTCAGGAGAAAACAAAGTAGGAGATGGTATGCTGGAGAGAAAAATACACACAGACCAAGAATAGGACATGACCTATGTTTTATAGGGGTTTTTATTTGTGTCTACTCCACTGCAGTAAAAAAAAGAAAAACTCTCCCCTCCTTTAGGGAAAAAGAAACTGTGCAAGAATATAATGGCCAAGCCATGGGCTTCTTAAAAAATCAGGAATTATTAATTTTCATCTTTTCTCATAAGCTAATACAAGCATCAACTCCTCTTGGGCCAGGTGGCCCCTGACACCTGGGTACAGGAGAGCCTCATCTGGCTCCTGGGCTTGGATCCCCTTCTCTCGTGTGGCTTAACCATTGAGCAGAGCTCCACACTCATCCCTTTGCTGTACTTGAGGAGCATGAGCATGCAGAGAATCTGGAAACCTTTGGTTGTCCCCTCCAAGTGGGCACGTGCGGTGCTGTCCACAGGTGAGACACATAGGGCAGAGGCAATGACGAGGATGATCTGAGATCACAGCGCACAGAATGGTTTCGATTGGAAGGGACCTTAAAGACCATCTAGTTTCACCCCCTGCCATGGGCAGAGATGCCACCCACTAGATCACGTTGTTTAGAGCCCCATCCCGCCTGGCATTGAACACTTCCAAGAATGGGACAGACACAAATTTTCTGGGAAAACTGTAGCATCACCCTCAGAGTGAAGAATTCCCTCCTAATATCTAGTCTAAACCTGCCAGTGTGAAGCCATTCCTCCTTGTCCAGTCACTTCAGGCCCTTGTCCAAAGTGTCCCTCCAGCTCTTTTGTAGCCCCTTTAGGCACTGGACAGGCCTCTCAGGCCTTCTCTTCTCCAGGCTGAACAGCCCCAGCTCTCCCAACCTGTCTCCAGAGCAGAGCTGCTCCATCTCTCTGAGCACCTTTGTGCCCTCCTCTGGACCTGTTCCATCAGGTCCAGATCTTTCCTGTGCTGAGCACCCCAGCGCTGGTCACAGTGCTGCAGGTGAGGTGTCACGAGAGTGGAGTAAAGGGGGAGAGTCCCCTCCCTCGACCTGCTGGTGGCACTGATTTTGAAGCAGCCCAGGGTGCAGTTGGCTGTAAGAAGTTGCAGCCGCTCTCTCAGCAGGGGATGGGACTCACACATGGCTTCAGCAAAAGCTCATTGGTGTAAACAGCAAGAAAGACCTGTGACCTGGAGAGAGGGGGAGATGAGCCCAGACAGCTGCCTGTGGGTGCCAGACCCTGTACACTGAGCCAGCACTTTCATATTAAACGTCCCAAAAAACATCTCTGCCCACAGGGACCATTTCAAGTGTGAGGCAGCTCACTCTGCCACAGTCATCATCACGGGGTCACTGCCCAGCATGGGGGGTTCCTGCCCACCTGTCCATACATCATGCACCCCACTGGCCCCTTGGAATCTGGCATGTGCCGCTTGCTTCCCTGCAGGGAGCCTGGTCCTGCAGCCAGAGCTCTCAGAAACCTCCAATGCTCGTGACTGGGTTTCTTGACATTAGCCAGGCCTGGCTATATATTACTGGGATATATAATTAAGGCTCAGAGGTTTGCATACAGTAGCTGGCTTTTGTAAGACAAGGAAATCAAGGAGTGTGACCAGGAGGGATTTTTCAATGTGAAAATTGAGTATTAAAAGGGTGTTTAAGCCAGCTGAGCCAAAACCACAAGGGGGAAAGGGCTGCCTAGTAAAGGATCAAACAATTGCATTTTAAGAATGTTAAGTATCAAACAGGTGAGGGGATCTGAAGCTGAAATGCATTTCATCAGACTCTGGGCCAGTGCAGGCAATGGCACAGGGGAGGACAGTGAACTGGCAGCCACCCCAAGTGCCCAAAGGGGCCAGACCCCTGTCCCCTCCATCCATCCCCTCCAGGCCATAGCACAGGGGAACACGCCTTGCAACAGCCTCAAGTAGATGCTGTAAGGATCTAGTAAGAAAATTGGGCGCGACTCATCCATCCTAGGAAGGATCTGGATGCTCCATGTGCCACTTCCACAATGGCTCCATGAAACAGCTGGGTGCTTCTTACCTTCCCCAAGTGACTCTTGGCATGGCTGGAAGGGTGGAACTTGCTGTTTGATGTCACCACCTTATGAGGTCACTTCCAGAAGAAGAAACCACCCAGGCAATGCTGGGGCAAATTCCTGGATAAACAAAATTCTGGCATTAGCACAGGTTGATTATTCTTAATTTACTGGGTTTGCATTGCTGAGCAGTTTAGGCACACGCCTGCTCCAACCAGGAGGAGGAAACCAGCCAGTGTGATGCTATGTGGACATGGGTATCATCCCTCCTGGCATCCCAGGGGAGCAGCCTGGCTCCATGCCAAGGTGGGAGCAGCCAGGTGAGACAGAGAGCATCCCACCATCCTGTCACCTGGGTAACAGCAAAAACTGCCGAGCACTCCCATGAAGGGCTGTGCCTTTGAGTTTAGGGGGTCATCCTCCCTTCTTTGTGCACCCATTACGTCTGGAAGCAGAGCAGGAGCCCAAGCACAGACCTTTGCTCTCACTGGGACCCTTCCCAGGGCTCCAGCATCCCTGCAGTCCATGTGGACTGGCTGACTCTGACCAGAGAACCCCTGGCAGCCATTCCTGGGCTTCGAGTTGCCAGTTCCTCACCAAAGAATCCAGCTCTGTGAAAGATCTTCAGCTTTTATGTAAACATGCCAGTGGGATAGCTCACATCCATGGTTGTTCCTCAGAGGAGGGAAAGGCAGAGCGGGGCTGAGGACCTGGCAAGCTACAAGACAGCACAAACGCAGTGCTGGAGGAGGGACTGGGCAAATCCAGGAATTGTGCTCATCACCCAAACCCATGGATGCTGCAAGCACTCCTGACCTTGGGCTGAGCCATCTGGTGCACATAAACCAACCAAAAATTCCAATGGGATCCACCCTGTGGTTTCACTCTGCTGAACCCCCAAGGCTCCAGGCAAGGCCAATAAAGAGGCAGCAATGACCAGCACAGCAGCCCAGACACGTCCCAAGGGATGCTGTGATCCCTCCAGCCCCACCCTGGAGCCAGGGATGTGTCATGGACGTGTGCAAAGTAACCACATCAATCTATCCTTCCAGCCTGGAGAGGCAGCTGGGTGAGGACATGTTCTCGTCAGCCTTCTCACGTCCAAAATTGTCCGAGGTGAAAGGGGTTAATTAACAGAAAACCCACCTCTTCTTCAGCCACTCCAGCACCAGTCTGGGCGGCCAGAAGGAGGAGGAAGGGCAGGAGGAACACTGCTGTATCCAGACTGAGCCATAACTCACAAACTGAGATAGACTTTTGCTTTCTAACATGTTCTTGCAGAGCTGTGGGACCTCATTCCCAGAGCCCCACAGCACATCTGATGCCACTGCCTCTCATTTCAATATGATTTTTGCAGTTTACTGGACCTGAGCTCCCACTATCGGGAAAGAAAAGGATTATTCTCTGGCCCTGTTTCTGAGCTGGTGCTGTGAAGGTCTGATCTACAGCCTCGCAGGAGATGAGCAGTGATCCCAACACACAGCACACTGCAGGCATCTTTCCTACTCTGCTCTCTCAGCCTTGAGTTTTTGTTTTTTAATTTCCTGTAGCCACAGAGCACCACTGGAGGGTCTCCCAGGGACAGTGTTTCCCATACACCATCGTCAAGGTTGGTGGGGGGGACACAGTTATATCAGTCTAAGCACAGGGGGGTTGCCTGCAAGAAGACTGTTTCTGATGGATTATCCAAATATTTCAAGCCACAATCAGCCTTAAAGCAAAACTCCCCAAACACTCAAGGGGAATATTTAACCTCGTGGCTGGTGATCCAAACCTGGCAGCAAACAGGGAAAGGTGATTGCAGGAGCAGCAACACATTGCCTTGGGGTGCAACTCTGTGGGCTCTTGGGGAGCAGGGCTCCTCCTGCCCTGGAGGAGAAGCCAGAACAGCAGAGGAAGCTGCATTTTGGGCAGCTGCTTGAGCCCTATCTTCACAGAGCAGGACAGCTCCAGCGATGCCACCACCTGGGAAAGGCCCAAACCTTGTACCCTGGCTACTTTCGCTCAGAGTAAATTATGCTCCCCTCAAGAGGAGCCTTAGGCTGAGTTTCTTGGCCCCAAACCAGCGCCTACCACTAAATAAATCCTTGCTATCCAAGTTTGCTGTGAAGCTCCAGTTCAGGCAGACTGTGCATCCCTTCCCCATGTCCTATTTTTATATTATTTACATTTCACAGCAATGCTCACCTTGCTTACAGGTCTGTGGGATGCCCCAGAAGTTATCAAGAAATTACTAAATTATGGCTAAAATTATGGCTAAACAAGCACTGACCATAAAACTTGTAGCATTTCAAAGCCATCCTTCTCATTCCTGAGTATTTTCGCCTCTTTGCTGGTCAGGATTCTCAACACCCCCAGCACAGCTTTGTGCCATAGCCAGACAGTGCAGCTCTCTGAGCTGAACTAGCTGATGGGGATTTTTTTCCTCACAGTATGTAAATAAATATCAATATTCTAAACCAAAGACCTCCCAGTAACTAAATATTATTTATCTTAAATTTATCTTCAAACTAAAAAAACTAAACAGCTTTGTCACATATGTACAATAATAAAGAAACAAATTACAAAGGAGGAATTTGATTTTATTTGTTTTATTCAAAGCCCATGCGTTACATATAAATTCTGAACAACAGACTTCACAGTTCATTAGAGATGTTGTCAAAACTTTGGGTGAAGCTCGTTTCACTTCCCCACCCGTAACAGGAGACATGACAGCCTGGTTGTTTGTTTTAGTTTTATTCGCTCTTCACAACAGTGACCATTTTCAAACCATATCAGGGAAATCCTCCACTTCACTGGGAAAGGAACTTGTGAGAAAACAACAGCTGAGTACGTAGTCTGAATTTGGGTCTTTTTAGGCATTAACTTGATATCCCAAGTAGGGTTACTGACAATAATCCCCAACATCTTGCTTCCTGTGTGTGACCAATTAGCACGTGACGGTGTGTTTGCTAAGGATTTACAAAAAATATCTTTCTCATTTTATCGACACAGTCACTTGGGTGGCAGCTCGTGGCATTTTGCATCCTAAAATATCTGAGAGACCACACACCTCGCATGTACCTCCGATACAGATTTTGGCACTCGCGCATCTCACTTCTCAGTAGCTGGTGGCTGTGCCACTGGTGTCATCTGAGCAATGCACTCCAGCATTTCAGAGGTGCCAATCTCCTGGGAGCGCCGCACCCAGAGCTGCTCGAAGGGCATGATGGAGCACGCTGGGGACACTCAGCAGGGGGACTGCAGGGCGAGAGGCCCTCCTGCAAGCTTTAAGCAGGATGAGATCTCCCTGCCGGCACTGGAAATCTGTCTCAGGGAGGATCATAGGATAAAAACAAAGACATTCAAACTCCGGAAGAAATTATTTTAAATGTCAGTGGGATCTGCAACTCCTGCAACAACATTTGCAATGAGTAATTGTAGCTATGAAAAAAAAATGGGTGAGCATAGCTTCAGTCAAGCCCAGCTTAGCAAGAATCCTGCTAATGCCGCTTCCTTCACTGCTGGCAGCCCTGGCCAGGGCTCCGGGCACTTGGCCAAGCCACTCCCCACCTGATCCAGCAGGTACTGAAGCACTACACCGCCAATAGTGGCTCGGTCCTGCTGGGTGCTGAGCACTGACCTGACCAAGCACTTAAGCACATGCTTCATTTAATGGTGTGGGTGCTGGGAGCTTGCTGGGACTTTTTTGTATTTGCAGTACCAGAGCAAAAGTTTTCAGCAACTGCAAGATCCAGTCCTGCACCTGAGAGTGTCCAAGCCAGGCTGGATGGGGCTAGCAGCAAACTGGTCTAGTGGAAGGTGACCCTGCCCACAGCAGGGGGTTGAAACGAGATGAGCTTTAAGGTTCCTTCCAACCCAAACCAGTCTGTGGTTATGTGATTCTAAACCCTCAGACGGGGAAAGGCTCTCAAGCAGCAACACTGGATACAGCTGTTCCTGCCAGTTGAGCTGCAACTCCAAGGACACATAAGCAGCAGTTTGCACTGCTCTCCCCAGTGTCCCTTGCACTTGTCACTGGTAGAGACGGGGGTACCAAGCCAGAGGGGACTGACCTGGCCGGGCTTCTCTTACACTGTTTGAAGTGCAGAGATGCACAAATCTATGAGGGAAGTGGCCAGGCATGAGGGAAGCTCATATGGCAGCTGCCACCCATTCCTGTGGGCTTGGAAAACATCAGCACACATGGGTGGGCTCCTGGTTTCATTCCAGCTCAGTTTAGTTTCCAAAAAAGGATTGTTCAAAACTTATTTATTGCTGGTTTATCCACTACATCCTCCTGCAGAGCCAGCAATGGGAAAGGACAAACATGGGCATCCAGAGGGGTCTCAAGACAAAGGTCTTGAAGGTCAGAAAAGCTCAGCCACCCCTTTTACCCCTTGTCTCTAGAGGTTTTTGAAATCAGGATAACAAGGAAAGAGGGATCCCATTTAAACACAAAATATTGGTGGACACTGTTATTAAAGCCATTTACATCCTGGTTAAACTGAGGCAGCAGCTTTGTCAATAAACTGAGCCAGCTTCACATCTCTCTTGGTCAGCCCACCGCAGTCATGGGAAATCAGAGTTATCTGAACCTGTCACAAAGGGAAAAAAAGAGGTTACAAAGGCATTTTGATCTCTGACACATAGGCTGAACAGCAGTTCATTGGGAACGCTTTGTGTCTCCATAGTGAGCTGGTTTTACTCGGTGCTCCTGGCAAGCACCAAGCTGGACCCTCCCTGCACATGCAAACCAGAGCACGCTGTAGGTGAGGAGGCTTTACAGAGCCTGGAATCTCACTAAAAGGAGCCCCTTCGCAGAATAACACAGGCTTTGCATTCTTGGGTTCTATCCAAGAAGAGGTGTCTGATTAAATCACTCACTCTTTAGATTTAAATTCCATGGATCAGTTTCATGAAGAACCTGGACCAGTGACCAAGCTGCCAAGAGCTGGGTCAGAGGTTCACATTTTCTTAAAAACCAGCATCCCAAAGGCGAAAAAATTCTTAAGCTTGTTGCAGATTAATTTAAAAATTAAAAAAAAAAAAAAAAAAAAGCTGCCTCACAGGCCTGTTTAGACTGAGCCAGATGACAAGTTGGGCATTATTTTGTCTTGCCTTTGACTGAGATTTTGGGAAGACATAAAAGGAAAAAAAAAAGACAAATTCTGAGTATTCTGGAAATCCAAGAAAATCAGGAAGAGTGGGTGATCAGGATTTTTTCCAGTGATCATTTAATGTCCCTTAAACAGGGTGACCTGAACAGCTGATGAGGAAGAGTCTCTGCTGGGAGCCTCAGTTGCAGGGAGAGGTGGGATGTCCTGCTCTGGCGGTGGTGGTCTGAGCTACAGGCTGCTTGTCCACATGTCCTTTCTTTTGGTATATTTTTAGTGGGACTGCCATATATTCACTAAATGCTACAACAAACAATGTGATACAATGCAATGAGAAGTCTTAGAAAATAAAACTGAAGGGAGAGCAATAATTTCACCCTTCACACAGCACCTTTCATTCAAGGGTTGCAGTAATCCCTGTAACCCTTGTAAATACAAGACCATCATCAATTAGGTAGTATTATAAACAAATTTTATAAGCTGCTATGTTGAGACATAGGAGCCTATGATTTTAAATAAATCAAATCTAAATTGAGACTGCCAGGTTCCCATTTAGGTACCAACAGTCTGCTACCCTACACCACTGAGTTCCTGACCTGCTGCACAGAAAGGAATGAGAGCTGGTGAGTAGTTTCAAAACAGGTTGGCTAAATAACAGTTTAAACGCTTCTGTTTTATTTTCAGATCTCAGCCAGAGGGGTGAAGCCACAGGCCCCAACCATACAGCTGGCAGCAAGCGCAAAGAGCTTCATTCTTGATTCCTCACCACTGCAAATCTCAGTATCTCTTTAAAATCTCAAATCTCTTTAGAGAGACACTTCCTGTTCCCTTATCTTGTAGACAAGCTACAAATAAAGGCAGAGAGAATGGGCCAGTGGTTTGGTCTCCTTAACTCCACTGCCGTGTGAGCAACTAGGGCTGGTGAACACATTACCTTGCTGTAGACATTAAACCATTCCGGGTGGTGATTCATCTTCTCTGCTTGTAGAGCAACACGTGTCATAAATCCAAAAGCCTAGGGAAAGAGAGAGCAAAGAGGAAACAACTCCTCCACCTGCCAGGATTGGCAAGATTCACTCCAAAATCTCAAAATCTCCTCAAGATGCCCCAGATGGCTGCACCTTGGGTTTGTGTGTGCTAAAGAGACATTTGAACTTCTCATGCCACCGGTGCATTTCCCAATAGAGCTGAAATGATCCCCTGCAGACCCTAGTAAATCACTCTGCTCAATGTGACTTAGCCCAGTACTCAAAGTTCTTGCATGACAGCAATGATTTTACCTCTGGCATCAGCGAGGATTTTAAATATCCATCCCAAGTCCCCCATCCCCTACTGCATCTTAGAAAAGTGCCATTTCTAATTAAGCACCATGCCACAGTATGGCCAACACTGCTTCCAGAAACACATCCCTCCATTTAACCACTTTGCTATTTATTTTACTGGGGAGAAAAAGGCAGCGGGTGGGTCTGCCCCTCTGCTTTATGAGACATATTTTCCCTTTAAATGAGTTAAAATAGTTTTTCCAATTCTCTGTCCCTACAAGCTCCCCCAGGACACAGGTTTTATCATAGGCTCAAAAGGAAAATAATAGCAGGCCCTTGCCAAAATACTTAGGAGCAAATTGCTGCATTATAAAGAAAATTAGAATGTCCATGCAAATCAAGACTGTAATTATGCAGCGGGGCCTGAAGGGCCTGGGAACGTGAGCAGGACGCCTCTCAGCAGCAGGCTTCGTTCATACCAAGCCTCATCCATCGAGTTCAGGACCTGAATTAACATGCAAAGTTGGAGGAACATCCACGTTACAGTCTGGTTCAGATTATAATACAACAAGCTCCATAAAACCATACCTGATTTAGGTAGGTTTTTAGTGCTAATTTATGGAAGAGAACGTATGTAGCCCGCATTCCACCAGGCGATGGCCATTTCAAACAAACATGTGGTCAATGCATAACATATAATGGTTGATAATAGTTTCAAGTCTTTTTCCCTCTCACAAATTGCAAAAACCTTTAAGGAAAAAAAAGAATTGGTGCCTGGATGAAGAATGACTTTGTTGGTCGCTTTGCCAGTCAAATGAATGCAAACGTTATAATCAGAGAAAATCATTCCAATGAGGTTTGTCATTTGGAAACCACCAAACTGTCAGCAATTAAAAAGCTTTTTTTCTTTGACCCAAGAGCATTCCAAAATTCAGAAGAATCTAACTTCCCTTGAAGCTCTCGCTTGGTTTAGTTTTACTTTGCGTGAACAATTACTTTTAAAAATTTGCCCATGTTTCAGCAGCACACTTTGAAGTAGAAAGCTGCAAGTTGTGCATCAGATGTCAGCAATGATTTGGAAAACTTCTCTATTAATAGTGTTGATTTAAATGTTTTTAGAGTGTCCATGGGCTTAATATGAACGCTATTTCCAACACAGCAATCTATACACAGAAATGTCCCCAGAAGTTTAAAACAGTGATGCATCTGCAACCAAACTGCCTTTATAGAAACAAATAGCAAGGGAAAAAAAAAGAATAAATTTATAAAACCCCCTAGCAGGTTCGTCTATTCTCTACTGGTGTCTGTTTGTTCATCCCAGGAACTCACCCACCCATGTACAGACCCAGGTCACACTGCAAAAACAGTCACTAATGGTGAGACAAAAATCATCGCTCCAATGAAAGCACACAGAGAGAATTACACAAGCAAATGACTCTAAAAATTTAATTTGCTCTGTAGACCTTCCTCCACACTTCAGATGACAAATCCTCTCATCAGGAGACCACCAAATTCCCCCAGGCAGTGCACCAACATGCCATCCCACTACCTCTTCCTCCCAGAGTAGAGTCTCCAGCTGAATAAAATGGACATCGGTCATAAAACTGTTCATCCTACCAAAGACTGCTCAACTTGAGGCTGTCCAACTCATGAAGAGGAATAAATTCCAGCACAGAGGACTCTCCCCAGGACACGTCCTGCTGCTTGTTGCTCCAGCTGCCCACAACCGTCACAACCAGGGCAATCCGGTGTCACAGAGGACGAAGCCTGCCCACCTTCGTGCATGCCCTGCTCTGCTCGGAGATGTTCTCCCTCATTGCACATTTCCCACAGCAACTTACTCACTGCATTTTAGTTTATTTTAATTACACACAAAATGTATATCTCTCCCTAAGAAAATGAGCTATGGTTCTACCGAGCAATTTCACCAACATAACCTCCATTAAGGTCTTAAATACTTCCTTTGCTAATTAAATGAATTGGAACGCTATTGTTTATGAATCACCTTTTTATTTGTAGAGCCTTAACCTTTCTTTGGGAAAATACAACTGGCTCTGGCAGGAAAAGATATTTAGGTTTGGTTAGATATGAAAACACTATTACACAAAATCAGTTTGGACATTTCTCCACGTCTTGAAACTTGATCGGTAATTTGGTCTAATTGGTGATCAAGGAAACTATCTTGTGATCAATTAAAGTAATTACCGCATTCCGGCAACACAACCAACCTTAATTTGAGCAGGAGTCTGCACTTCTTCAACTTTAATTAAAAATAATGAAAATTATTATGCAGTCTGCAGTGCAAGATCATTGTCAAGACTGCACTGGTGGGCAGAGTTTATCAGACCATCACACATTTCTTGATGAAAGTGGGACAAGCACTTCACTCATGACAGTGAGACCCACCAGAGTCTTGACTTTCACTCTATTAGTAGCAGGGATCTGCAGTTCCTTGGCCCCTAACGAGAACTTTTTCTGATTTTTCCTTCAAAAATAAGAAGATAGGAGAAAGAAAGGCTTTGTGCATTTTCTAGAAGTCATAAAGAAGTATTAAAAGACACTTTGATGTAAAAAGTAAATATTATTAAGTATTCTGGTTTTTCAGTAACAGGCATATTAGACACATTTTCAACCTAACCCTTTTAGGACATTTGGGCTAAAATAGTATCCAGACATACAGGGAACTCCACACAAGTAGATCTTGCCACCCAAGGGGTGGCAGAGTGCAGAGTCCCTGCAACACACCATGGAGAGCAATACAAGTAAGGAGTGAAGCAATCCTGCAATGACAAGATGCCTTGGATGTGCTGGTACATCTCTTCCCTCTCTTCCCTTCATGTCTTTTAAGATCATGAAAGAACGAACTAAAAACTAATGGTGTTTCAGTCATAACATCACATCTAAAATGTCTGTTAAATATTAGCAGCCCTACTATGTTTCCATGAGACAAAAATCAGGGCTACTCTTAGAAGAACAAGTTAACCTAAAAAAGTGAAAAAACTGACATAAGCTACTATCACAAAATAAGACGTAATGTTACTTTTGTTTCCTGAGAATGGGAAAACCAGGGCCAGACGCTTTGCTGTTGGAAGTGGGAGGAAAGATGAAATTCCATCCACCCCTCTGCTCCACACAGCGCTGCACAGCTCCAGGAGAACGGCGCGATCCCGGAGCTAATCTGCTATTATTCTTCCTTTCACACTTCTTAAGCAAGGAATCCATTCATCTTAATACTTTTTTAAACATACTGCTTTTCTACAATGCTTGCCAACATTATCTTGATGAGTTATACATCAAAGGCCCACAGGTCGTTGTATCATGCTCATACATCACCCACTGCAAGTCCTCTGTGATGGATCACCCCCGTGTATCTCCAAAAGAAAGCAGCTGACAGTACTTGACTTGAAAGTGGAGATATTTAAGAAAAACAGCTGAAAGGCTCAACAGTGTAACCATGCACACTTTTTACTTGTTTGTTTTAAAATGAAGTGTGCACTCGGGCTTCTTAAATCCTCTAGATGCCCAGCCAAGGAAAGCATGTGCTAATCACAACTACATTACGGTTTCTGCCTCCCATCTGTCATTGTAACACTGGAGGTAGCATTAACCCTGACCTTCTGCAGTGCAAGGGCTACCTGTCTTCCCTTCCCCCACCACCCAGGCTGCATCTGTACCATTTATCAGTGGGAAATTAATAAATTACTCAGGTTATAGTGACACTGTCATACAGGAGATGCCTACACCTCACACATTTGCTCTCCACTCACCTGAGTAAAAAGTAGCCAGGGTACAGCACGTATTCTCCTTAGCAGTTTGACATTTGTAACAATAAAATCAAATCATTAAGGTTCACTCCCAAACTTCAGAAGCTTTCACATATCCAGCTGACATTACTACCTAACAGTGAGCTACAAGCCAGCAGATAAAAGGAAAAAGCTCTTTAACATCAAGCTATTGTAAGTCAGTATCAGCTGCTAGTCATGAGGGCTGTCATGACATTTCCTGTTGTGCTCTCAGGAAAAAATTGGAGTTTGTTTTATTTTGATTCTACTCCATCACTAAATACTTTTATCATATAAATACGCATAAATCATGTCACAAAGCTACACTCTTTATCTGGAAATGACAACATAGTTAAAACACAAAAAAAAGAGGAACCTAACTAGTATTTAGGAAGGTGATGGCAGCACAGAAGGACAGGTATTCATTCCCAAAACCATGTGCCCATTTTGGGATTCTTCCCAGTTGGCATCATCAATCTGCCTGAACCATCCTCGGGGACACTGGATCCACACGGCACTAGATATTTTCCTCCTTTTTTTTGGTCTGTGTCTGGATTCATACACAACATAAATCAGGTGAATATCTTCTCATTGCGCTCCCCCTTTCTAACATCAATCCACGAACAGCAGGGCAGTAATTAAGAATGCAAATAACCATGCACCAAAATAGAGCTAAACTCAGGTTACTCATGTCCCCCATCTCTCTGCTGAGGCTTCAAGTCACAGACAAGGCAGATCAGGCATTGTGCCTACAATTCCCTACTCCCTCCATCCCACCCCATCCTGGTATGGGCAGCCAGCAGGGTCTGAAGGTGAACAACACCTGATGAACCACTGGTAGAAATTTGGTTTTCTCTTCTTTAATAGCTCAAGCAGCAAAATATTGTGAACAGAGGCAAACCTCCCATTCCCCAGCATCACTTGTGACAAGGGAAAGCAATGCTTTTAACTCTGAAGGGTAAGGATACTAATGAGGAGAAAGGATGGAAGAATAATAATACAGACACACTGGCATGGACTGAGATGCCATTTCTGTCTTCATAGCAGTATCTGTAACTGTAAAAACCCCCACAACTCCAATTTCCAAGTGAATTGTCAATGCTTTTCTGTGTTTACAATATTATTTCAAAATCTGGAGCCAACAACTTGCATCCCCCATACTTATCTGCATACATCATTTACACAAAACTGCAATGCTGCTTTACACTCTAAAAAAAGTTACCTATTTACATTCTTATTGCAGCTGTAAACATTGCTCTCTGTGTTAGATGTGCAGAAGAGAATGTGCAAACCTTTACACCATGTTCTCCAAAGAACGCTGTTTCTGTCTTCCAACACTTGTTTACAATTATGTCAGTGAAGAAACCAGCTTGCCAGCTCTATATCAAACATTTTTGACAGCAAAAGCACAAACACTGATCTATTCTAAGTAGTTTGCCACTCTATGTAATCTTGGAAAAGGCATTCTTGCCTTTGACTCCAAAAATGTTTATACTTCGTACATTATGCAAATAGTTTTTATATATTAAGAAATAATGCAAGCAAAGCTCAAGTTAAATTAAATTCTTCAACAATAACCTTGCCAAAGCACTGATTTTCCTATTAAAAAAATTATTCCAATTTGTTGATCTTACATTGGATGAAACATACTGTAACAATCTTCATAATTTATGTCCTGTTGGGACACTATGATTTAAAGTAACATAATACAGACCAGCATCACTGCTAATCTAAACCACCTGACCAGATAAACAACAGTTTCCCCTTCTCTCTTCACTGAGGGTATTTCTGTTTATTGTCATATGATTTACCAATTGAAGAACATGAAGAATAAATGGAGGCAGAGAGGAGTGGAGCTGGGAGGCACAGCCTTGCCTCAATGGGGACGTTTCTCGCTCAGGTACCAGTACAATGTCAAGAGCCACAGGAGATGACAGAAGGCAATTTCAGGAATGCTGTCCCAGGAAAAGCCCACACCGCTTGTGGCAAAGGGAAGTTTGCACTCACTCAGCACCCTCTAGACCCAGTGTAGCACTAGACGCAACACAGTTCTGACAATGCTTGAGATGCAGCTCTGCAAAGGGATTGGAGTTTAAGGCTTCATCTTCCCAGCTCAGCCGTGACCTAAGCTATGACATTAAAGAATCAGAATGACAGAATGGTTTGGGCTGGAAGGCACTTTAAAGATCATCTTGTTCTAATCTCCTGCCACAGGCAGGAACATCTTCCACTATTCTAGGTTGCTCCAAGCCCCATCCAACATGGTCTTGAACACTTCCACGGATTCACAGCTTTCCTGGGCAACCTGTGCCAGTGCCTCACCACCCTTACAGGCAAGAATTCCTTCCTAATATCCAATCGAAATCTACCCTCTTTCATCTTAAAACCATTAATAGTCATAAAGCAGATGCAAGTGTCATTTGCCCCATCTGAGTTTCAACCGGTTTGAAAAGCAAATTCAATATTTTGCTAAGGTCGATGGACATGGATCAGTGCAAGGAAAGGGACTTTGAGGAAGGTAGAGAACACTGAGCTGCACTTAAATCCTGCTCCTTGCTTTGCTCTCCTCTTCCTCTCAAGCTCATTTAAGTATGTAAAAAACCCTTGTGTACAATCTGTACAACAAACCTCAATCTGATCTTTTCTAAGCCTGTTTATATCAGGATTTTAACAACTGCCGAATTTAGGCCTTCTTTCTCTTACTGGTAATAATAAAACATAAAATGTTACATGTATTACCTTCTTCTTCATCACATCCTGACTTTTCCAGCAGCCTCCATGCTGAGGATCTTTATTCCTATTCTCCTTTTTATTACGATAAGCGATTGCACCTGACTTTCAGGAACAGAACACAGATAATATTCTTGGTGATTCAATGAACAGATTTCAAACCAAAATTAATCACCTGTTCCACCAGAAAGATTTATATACTCAATGAAGTAGAAGTGAGAGAACACAGAGATGTCTTAAGGCAGCATGAAAACTTTCTGGAAGTGATAAAAGTTTCAATGTCAATACAACCATATTAGAAAATACATTCATTTGTTTATAGGTAGATAAATATAATTATAGTTGCCCAAAACAACTTCTGCAAAATAAGTAGATACCCTAAATCCCAACCAAACCTGGAACTAGGTCATGTGGTATTTGTGATGCATCATTTCATATCGAAATATTCAAAATAAATGCTTTTATTTTTCCTTTTTTTCCCAAGTCCCTCAGCACTTATAAACATAGACTAAAAAATATTATTTTACTTATTAAAAATTGTAAATCTCTAAATTACATTTTCCAGAAAAAAAGAGGGAAATAATCCCAGGTTTCAGGACTGAACCAGAACACAGAAGAAATCTTCCAGCCACGTCAAAAGCTGAGTGTGGCTCTCCACCTCCCAATACATTTTTGTGTGCTTTGTGTTAAAAAATGGAATATAAAGGTTGCACTTTGGAGGTTTGCACCAAATAAAATAGCAATTTCAAGAAACATGACTTTTTAAAACGAGCTTTTTGCACCCTACCTAAAAACATGAAATAACACAGTGAAGTCCCCATTTACTGAGCACCTGCTAAAGTAATCAGGCACTTAAAATAATAAACTCTCTTGGCTGCACAACTGAAAGAACAATGATAATTTGACTTGTTAAAGCTAATGTTTGGTCCAGCAAATCAAACCCCTGGCTGTACTATAATAAAGCCATCACATAAACCACTACAAAAATAAAGTAGTAACAAGGCGCAGGGAGTCCCCAGTTCCAACCTTCTGAATTCAGGCACCTGAGCCCTCTGCTAAGGCAGAGGGCAATGAATCATCCTCGACAGCACAGCACCAGCCCATGACATGAAGGTATCATAAACCAGAGCAAATCAGAATTAATTTAAGTGGATGCTCCACTTCTAAAAGTTTCTCAAACCCCCTGACTTTTATAAAGTGCAGGTATGGTGTAGAAGAACAGAGGAGGTCATTGTCCCATCACACCGCATTTTGGATGAAACAGATTTGACTGGAGCAGAAAAAAATATTCCGCTATTTTCTCCAATGTTTGTTTTTACTCATATGCGAAGGAATGACTTCATTCTGTAGACATGAAAGTGAAGTTCACATGCCATCCCTGCTGTTGATAACACAGGGATGCTCAGACAAAATTCTCCTTGGTCTTTTGGCCAAGATTACACATACTATCAGTTTAATATCCAACATCTCTGCTGAGCATCCAAGGGCAATCATATCCTGCCTCTGATAATCCTCTAAATCTCTGCCATTTATGATCCTAAGAACACATCAAAGAGTGATAAGAAAGGCTTTGCTTTATGATGGATTAAGAGAAGAAGTTGGTCTCATGACCATTTCATCTTCCACTATCCTGTCAGCTTTTTTGGTTTAGTTTGTTTTTTTTAAAGACAAGTTCAGCAATTCCAACATGCAACAGAGAAAACACGATGGAGATGTGACGAATTTGGACAGGTCTTCCCATCATTCTCTTGGCCAAGCCAGAAGCTAAAAAGATCTAGAGGTTTGCAACAAAGCAAACTAAAGACCATTTACTGCAGACCCAGTCAGGGAATTGTTTCACTCAACTGAATTGCTGAAGGTGTCCTACTGTACTGTCAGAACAGGTTTTAATGTTGGGACACCTTTTATAGTAGAAGAGTTTAGACAATACGCAGGGACAGTGAACGCAGGAGGAGACTTACCTGGGCCAGCACTGGCAGGCTGCTAATTTATATTGCACCATAAAATTCAAATGTTATTTTACAAACAAGACATTTCAAGTCTAGAAACAACAGGTCATTTGGAAAAAAAGAGTAGGACAGACCAAGCATCTTCCCAGACAAGATGAGGCATCCTTCAAGCTCCGCACAGTTGGGTCCCTTGCCTGATTTGCCATGCCCATTGTTCCCTCTGGGATCTGTAGGTCACCTCAACCTGAGCATCATCTCCTGTCTCTGCTCTTTGGAAGAATGCCTGGAGCACGTCACAGAAAAGGATAAAAGAAGCTACACTAAGTTGTGTTATTAAGGACAAGGCTCACCTAACTGCCAACAATTCAGATACTCAACCTGCACTTAACATTATCCACTGTCTTCAGATCCCTTCTTATGCTCCAAGCCTGGAAGTGACAGAGTATGTTCGATGAGCAGTATTTTGAGAAGTTCCATGGGGTTTTTGTTGGTTGTTTTTTTACCAGAACACAAAGGCTTCTCTGGGCAACCCACACTGCTTGTACATTGGTACATCGGGAAACGGGGACACAGGCTCAGGAGGGGAGGCAAACAGGAACTCTGAGTCCTCCACTGAACATCAAATTTCTTTTAGAAATTCATATGAGCACACCACAAAGGGAAACCCTTTGTACAACTCTTGTTTTTTTTGTTAGATTGGACATTACAAGATGCATGCATAAACCAAACATTCTGGGCTTGTACAGTTAACATTATTTTTGCTAACTACAAGCACCCACCCATTGTAACACAGAGTAAATGTTCCCTCAACCAGGGATACCTTGGACATACACAGACATATATTTAACTGTCTGTTGTTACTCTCATCCCAGTCTGAGGAAAATCACAGTAGATCATGCAATCAGGACTTTTTCCTCTGATCCTAGGAATAAATAATATTTTCCTACAAAGCATCCTTAGCAATAAATAAACCCAACAGTGCAGTGCTGACTCAGCACAGGGCTTCCCACTCATCACTGTGTTCCCACCAAACCCCTCCAAGACATCACAACCAGCTTCATGTTTGTGCAAAATGACTTTTCATCTCAGCCAAACAAAACTAAAGGAATAAAGGGCAAGGGAAAGAGGAAGAAAGGAAGCTCTTCCCCAAAAAAACCCACGTGAAGCGGGTTTGCAGCTTTATAAAAGAGGGCTAAAAAACCTCCACATGCCTCGCCCTGACAAACCATGGCCCTGCCAGTGGCTTTTCAGAGCAGATGTAACGTTTTAGCCAAACGTGATTGTTTGTGAAAGAAATAATTCTGATCAAAACCCGAAATTGCAGCCAGCAGAAGAGCTGCACTTCATCACGCTAATCCACCCTGACGGGGAGCGGCGAGCGGAGATTCCTACTGCGAGAGGAGCAGATGCGAAAGGTCAGCGCTGGCCCGTGACTTCAAACCCCTTAACGTGTAAAACAGTGTGCATTAAAGCCTGAACCGGCTCACGGCGGGATTAACGGATGTCCGCTAAGTGGGTTTGATGTGCTTTTGGTGAGTAATGGTTAATTTTGAAATAGGGGCGTTGTAGGTTTATTTTAGTTCATTCTGCCAGCCGGAGTCCATTTTTAATTACAGCTGCAGAGAATAATATCCCAAAGCGCGTCGCTCCTTTGTGGGAGTATGAGAAGGTGAGAGCTGCTGGTGTTAAAGGCAATTTACAGTTTGAAACCGTAGGCAGGCGTTGCTCCAAAAGCAAGGGGATGCCAAGATTAAACAACCAGGATTGTATTTAACCAGCATCATTCCAGTGCCCTCATAAAAATAAATTTTATTGCACAAAGGAGTTTCTAGAAACCAGTTTTCCTTAACTAAAAAGATAAAAATATTCACCTGAGTGACCATCTTCTTCAAAAGAGACAGTCACACTTGCATTTTCCCAAATAAAGCTATTCAACTGAATTCAAACCCATTGAATTTTCCATTTATTTTTCAAAGGTGTTTTATCATGGGAAGTGCCCAAACTGTAGCTAAAATTAGGTTCACCTGCTCCCATTTGCTCTTTGAGCACTGTTCACATGGCTGTAAGAACATTTGTTCTGTTTAATTGAAAAAATCAATTTGTGCAGCTGGAAAAAAAAAGGAGAAACATTTCTTCTGCTACAAATCCGTAAGACAGCTTGTGAGATCCAAAAGGCATTTTGACAAATAATTTCTTTTGCATTTTCAGATCAATGCATGCAACAAGCACAAGACAAATGCTGTAGTAATTTTTAGTTGAATGATAATAAATCCATCTGTTAAGAAAAACATTTGTATGGGAGCCAACTGGAGAGCAGCCCAAAGGTCAACTGGGCAGATTTTAAGCAGTGGAGTGCATAAAAGGAGACATAACAGGTCTACCGAGGGGGGAAAACTCAGCAATTAGAAACATAACACCCCAATAATTATAAACAATAAAATAATGGTTTATTTTAGCGAGAAATATGACTTAGCTCATCAAGAAAATGAGTATCCCATATTACAATTAAGTCACAAAAAAACCCAAAACTGTTGCAAACTCTACCACAACCAGGATGGGACATTTTGCATGATGAAGGAGATGAAGGACATATGACCACTCTTGGGTCTTCAACTTAAAGATAATTACTTTTATTTAAATATTATTAATATTGTGACATTTTAAATAACGCTGGTGGCCTGGTACCACTGGCAGTGCCATGATGAAATTATAATGGTGACATGGGTACTGTAACAGCACTTGTCACAGGCAGGTGGGATACAAGGGTGGTGGCCTCTGCACACACAGACCCTGGCAAAGAGGAGATGAGATTATCTACAGCACAAAGAGGAACCATCACCTAGAGGGGCTACAGGAGAGATGGAGAGGGACTTCTTTCAAGGGCATGGAGTGACAGAACAAGGGGCAATGGCTTCAAAGTGACAGAGGGCAGGGTCAGATCGGTTACTGGAATGAAATTCCTCCCTGTGAGGGTGGTGAAGCCCTGGCACAGGTTGCCCAGAGAAGCTGTGGCTGCCCCATCCCTGGAAGTGTTCTAGGCAAGGTTGGATGGGGCTTGGAGCAACCTGGGATAGTGAAAGTGTCCCTGCTTATGGCAGCGGCTTGGAATGAGATGAGCTTTGAAATCTCTTCCAACTCAAACCATTCTAGGATTCTATGGGTTTGCACACCGCAAGCCATGATGGCCGTGAGAAGAAAATAAATACCTTGTTTCCCAACTCCCAGCAGCAAGGATTTCATTTCTTCCTAGACACAACCACATCACACATTTCACACACTACAGACCTCCAAGCTTTGCACAACTTCTCACCACTGACTGCCAATTAACTGGAAGCATCACTGGATACAGAATACACTGACCAGAGCACCAGTGTGCTCATGTCATCTCCTCCTTCCCCAAGGCCGAGGAAGGAGAATCATAAGCTTCCAAACAAGCCATCTCCCTGGAAGCTCTCATTTCATTTCCCCCATACCCTGCACTACCTTCATCCCACAGGCAGTGCCAGGCAGTGGCACGGGCAGGTGGATCAGGTCCAGGTCCCACAGCTGCACCCTGACCTGCTGACTCAGAGGTGAGACTCTTATTTACTCAGTCGATCCCAAGAATAAACTTAAGGAAGGTGTAACCATCCAGGAATCATATATTTTTACTGTGCTCTGCTCTGAGACACGTGATGCAGTTCATTGACTGTGTTTCAGCCTCCAGGTTAACTTCTGCCAGTCCCAAAAACTTCACTATCAGTTTCTAATAAAGGAAAATGGCAACAGGCAAATATGCCAGAAATTCATTATTTTCAGATACAAAGATATTCTTAACTCTGTAAACCCACTCATAAATAATTCTGATTTATTGTAAATCGGTTATTGTATTCATAAACGCTGGGAAGTTAGTGAACAACATAACTACCAACAGAAATATTTTCATAACTTTGCAGGTGCACAAATCACAGCATATGGGAGAGGACTCAAAGGATAATGGAAAATGAAGCAGTTTCAGAAAGCCTATATGAAAACCAGCACCTACCTAGGTGGATAAAAAAATAATTTATTTTCAGTTGACAGGCAATCAAATGCAAAACTCTAGCAGAAAGAGCAGGCAGAGCAATACTACATTAAAAATAGCAATTCCCCCCAAAATGTACAAAAATGGGTCCAACTTTCTATTAGCAGAAATGACAGTTGGGCTGAGGCTGCTCAGGCTCTGAGGTTAAACACAGTTGACATAGGCTGCACCTGAATCCAATCACTCCTTGGGCTCTGAGAAGATTCACACGCGAAGACTAAATTTGTCACAAATGGGTTGGTTTCCGATCCTCCTGTAGCCGACTTGCTTTATTCTGACCCCCATTTAACAAATCAACTTAATGGGCACTGGGAGTGCTATAAAACTTAACAATGGAGTGATTTTAACTTTTAAAATATAGTTATGAAGCAAAATGTTGGAGAGATCCTTCAATACTGGAAATCAAATTAAAACTAGACATTTTTTAACAGTCTTGACAGATATAATCCTAGTTACCATGTAAATTTATGGTAAGCTGCTGTGATATTAGCCACAGGTGCTACTTTTAATATATGGCCTGCATCTGGCTGGGAATAAAATATCTCAAGAGGACTGAAAATGACCTCACTATCAGACAATAGAGAAGAAAAAAACCACAAGACCGCTGTGGCATATAAAAAGCTGGAGATGTGGCCCACAACTGAATATTTACCATAAAATTCATTTTAACTCTGCAGATTGTAAGTTAAAGGACATTATGTTTTCAATACGTTAAAGGTGTGGACCTTTTTCAGACAAACAGCCAAAAGATTAAGTACATAAAGCGGCAATGAAATACACTGCCTATATGTATAAAACCAGTTTTTCCAACCTTTGACGAATGTAGAAAAAAAAGCAATGTGCCAGGAGCAGAAAAAGGGAGGCTGGACGCAGATTATATTGCAGGGACTGGCACCAAGTACAGCCATCAAAAGAAATCAAGAGTATGCATTGCATATCCCACCAAATTCATTTGGATGTGTAATGGGATCACACAACAAGAACCATCAATTTAAAGGGACAAAACTGAGCACGTCTCCCTGCAGCCAAAGGAAAAAAAAACTGGCATCATCAGCAGGGATTAAAAAAGGCATGTACCTTAACATGCTCTGTCTGATTTTTTTTTCCCAGATTCCAACCAAGAGAGATAGCCAATCTGGAAAGGAAATGCAAAGTGAGAATAATAATTTATTTAATACTTCTAGATTTTTTGCACATCTTTAAATATGTTCTCAAAACCCAAGACAAAAACTGCACTGAGATACATGTGCCTCTACTCTCAGTGCACACCATTTCCATACCATCCTCTCTACTCAGGCTTATCTTCCACCTCCATCCTCTTGCCTCAAAAGACAAAAAGTGCATCTGAAATAGCTTTCAAACTCTTACAGCATTTGATTTCCTGTCATTTTAGAAAATGACATTAGAGGTCTTACAGAGACTTCCTACATGATCTTTTTTTTTCTTTTAAACAAACTTAATTAAAAACTTACCCTATAAAAGAAAGCAGCTGTAAATGCTGAACCTGACCATCAGCAAACTCGCCCACCTTTGTAATTTCCTAACTGCATTTGCTGCCTTGGTGTGATTACCTACGGAAACGCAATCACACAGCCAGTTGCCCCTTAAACCCTCTGGTCAAATCCAACCAAGTTTGACAAGAGACATGGAAGTCTGAGAGCTAAGATGTTCCTGCAAATTCAGGGAAAGTGAGCAGCTGGCTACAGGACCCAAATGGAGCACTTGGCATCCTGCACTCACAGCCCTTTGCAGCTGCCCGCCCAGCCCAGGACTGGGCTTGAGATCAATCTGGGAAAAGTTCACATCTTTAAACCAGGCCTGTCCCCTCTTCCTGATCACTGTTCCCAAGGTGAACTGACCTGGAATGCCGGGAGAAGTTACCAGCATGATCTGGAGGCATAAATTAATTTTCTATCCCAATTACCAATTTTGTTTGAGCAGACTGGAAGCAGAGGGCTTGCTCCACTGGAAGAAAACCATTTTGTTTCAGTAGCATGAAGATGTGAATGGATGAGAGTGTCCCTTTGTGACGCTACATCATGTCCTGAAAGCCTCACCAGCCACTCTTCTCTGCCCTGCTGCCTGGGAGAGGGGCCCCAGAGAAGGTCCCTGATGTGGCTGTGAGGTTTGTAGAGGCTCACGAGCACCCAGATGCATAGCAGGGATTGGGACTTGCCATGGAGTGCTCCAAGCCCACCTCGTCTCCAAAACCTCGCTCACAGCCAGACGTTTCTGCCAAGCACATGTTCCTTGGGAAAAGTGACTCAACCTGGGAGCTCCTGAGCAAGTGCACCCCACTGAGGGTCCTTGAGGTAAAAGACTCCAGTATTAACTCATCACTGCCTACCTGCCACTCCACAGTGGCAATAGCTCAGGGCAATTGCAGGCATAAGGACGAATGGATGCATCGGTGCCATCAGCACAGCTCTTCTGGACACAGCACTCTCCTCTACAGCTGAATTGTGTTTGCATTTTTCCCCCCACCACTGGTGTATTTTATTTTATACAAGGTGCAGAATACTCACCCTCCAGAAGGCTACCTCACATAACAGGAACATACAGCCAATGCCATCCAGTCCCCCAGGACTGGTGCTTGGTGGGCATCCACAGCAACAAAACCAACAAAGGGCTTTCAGCAGGAACCCCAGGAAGGTTTTCAGCTTATTTCAGAGAATTGTACCACCAAAGCCTATTTTCAAGAAAATGTATCTTCAGACTAACAAACACCATCAGTGCTTTCAAATTCTGAGTTACAAACTAATTCCCTGAGCCAGAAGTGTCATTAGCTTGTCAGCCTTACAAAGGCAGCTCAATGCTGATCGCTTTTAACTGAGCTAATCTCAGCTTCAGGAATTTAAATAACTCTTGTTTCACAGAAGTTTCATTTCATTCTCATGCTGAAAATAATATACATAAACCAAGCTCATGTCTACACATTTGCACAACTTTATAATAAAAGTTGTGTTTATATTCTTAACATCTGTTGACATACACAGACTTTGTAAACCTGGCATAGATGTTGAAGCCACAGAATTTTCCATGCATCATGAACATTATCTGCAAGAAGCAATAAAAAAAAAAGGCAATGAAGACATTAGTCATACCAATATCATCTGCAAAACATAAATTTGAAATACCTTTCATGTCAGCTCAACTACTTTTTTTGTATTTTTGGGGGTGGTTTTTTTTTTCCCACACCTGATTTTATGCCATCTGTAAAAGGGCAGCAAGAAGATCACTGAGGAAATGACATTTCTCAGTCCTTTAACTTTTACTAAACACTTTAAATCCTGTAAATAGAATATTTATTACATTAAATGAAAGCAGTTGTACCTACAAGTCCCATTTTTTCATTGCAGGACTAAATTCTCCCAAAGTACAAGGTAGGTATACCTCCACTTTTGTAATTTGTTTCCTAGGTTGTAGTAAACACAATATTTACTAATAGTCACTATAAATACAAGTGTATGTGCATAATTTAATAAAATTAAGCATACATGCATAATTTTAATTTATTTTCCGCTTCAACTTATCGAAAGGCAAATACCTGCTCTCTAATACCAACTAAGGATCTAATGCCCTTGGGATCTGCATGTTGAGCCTGCTCCTGGACTACGGGAACTGACTTCTGCACTCTGCAAGTCAAAGGGGACACTGCAATAAATCTATAAAAATCAAGAGGTGAAATTTTGCCCTTAGATATTCACATCTAAGCTTGATCCAACCAGAGCTGCCCAGAGCACCCACCCGCAAGGCTTTTTCTCCCAGCTGGGGGCAGAAAGTTCTATTTTGAAGCCAATTCCCAGCCTCTGCTCTCATGTCTGCCTTACATCCATGAAAGCAGCTAAGAATGAAAGACAGTGTTCTAATATCTCCCAAACAACTCAAGTGGTAATTTTTTAAAGTACTCTTCCTATGACTATAGGTAGTAGAAGTATAAACATATAGCTCATCATTTACCAATAAGCTTGTTTAAATATATTCAACTTCCTATACTGGTATGTGCTCCATCCACCTTCAAATCAGGAAGACATATGGCTATCTATCCATGCTGTAAGATAAATCTCCACCGTCAAAAAAAATTACAACTTTGTACATTTTTGTCAAAGCAATGCACTTTCCAGACATCTGCTAGTGCAGGACACCGATCTGTCTCCTTACCTGTCTGTTGGCAGACAGGGACTGTCTAAATCCATCTGATCAAACCAATTTACTCATTTACAGTGGGCAAAACCGCATTTTAATTAACTTTGGGGGCAGCTTCATTCCTAGTTGTGCTGATCCAACAAAGACTTTAACCATAACCAAGCAGAGATGCCATTTCATGAATATTCAAAGGCAGGAAATCTCAACTCTTCCAAGGGTCCCACAGGTGTCAAATGTGCCTCGTTCCTGGGTGCTTCAGCCCCCAGCTGCCTGCACATCTCACCAAGGCTTCCTGTGAGCTCTCTCTCATGGGCTTCTCCCCTTCACTGCCCTCTGAATGAACTGATTTGGTTCTATTTGCTCTGTATTAACATTCAGGTTAAAAATGTACTCAGGGGTCTGGATGTGCTCCCTGGACCAGTACTGTCCTGCTCATGAGCTGGATTTTCCTGCAGTTGTTTTCTCTTTTGCTTTCACTCAGCCGAGAGGGGCTGGGATCACCTCACCCACCTTCTCTCTGCTGCCGGGGCTTTCCTTACTGTGACAACTACTGACACAGTGAAAGAAAGAGCCAGCGTTACAAACTGTTGTTTATCCAGCTCACTGTGGTTTCCTAAAACATCTTGTTCTGGGTTTAGGCACGGCCATATAAATAAACAGCTCACAGCACAGCTCCTGGTTCCTACACGCATCAACAACACCATGGCATCCCCAAACTGGAGCTTGCTGTGTCCCTCCACAGCGAGGGAAAGAACCAGCCCAGTGAGATCCATCACCCCAACAAACCCCTGGGAATTCTCTCCCTCCCAAGAAAGAGCTCACCCCTCCCTCAGAAATAAAACAGAAGGGAAATGCATGCTCTGGGAACGTGACTTTTTCTAAGCAATGTCATGATTC
Organism: Eulacestoma nigropectus; assembly: GCA_013397775.1. Lineage (NCBI taxonomy): Eukaryota > Metazoa > Chordata > Aves > Passeriformes > Eulacestoma > Eulacestoma nigropectus. Next base: position 849,235 of record VZTE01000050.1, read on the forward strand.
CTCAGAATGGAATTTTCAGGGAAAAGTAGCTGAACACGGATCTCAAGACAAATTCAGTATTTCTAAAGCAAGTTTGCAAGTGATGTCCGAGACAAGTTCTTGTGAGTGTGAGACGTGGCTCAGGATCCTGTCTCCAAACAAAAACCCAGTGATGTAAATAAAAGCCAGCACTCTGTGTGCCAAAGACACTGCAAGATCAGCTATTACAACTCAGTCAAGGATATACTAGAACTTTGTCTTCCGGCTTAGAAGGTGAAACGCATCCTATTTTCCCCACCTTACTCACCAAAAGTTTCTGTTCTTTCTTATATTTACCCATTTTTCTCACGTATTTCCCTGACAAAAATGATCCCCACTGCCCATCAGTTATGTATTGCCAGCATTTATTTATGAGTGCTGGTAATGAAAAAAAAAAAAATCAGGATCAAATACTGCTTTGTCTAATTCCACAATACCAATCTTGACCCTGACCTGAATATTATAATCAAGAAACTGTAACATTAGAACAAATTTACTTATCAACTACAAAACAGAATTAACTTACTCCACCGAATGAGATTAGAACCTGAGAGCAATTCATCAGGGCAAATCCAAGAGGATTTGGCCCCACCAGGATACTCCCAAACTTCTGAATATAAATATTTTCCCATCAGGATCGTATGGAAATTAAAGTAATTACATTTCCTTTATATTAAAAGTGGCATATAACAGTCATTACCTGATTAAAATTTTTGAAATTGAACTCCTTGTAGATGGCATCTCTTTCTCCCAGCTCAGACCAGCCTGAAGCTTTAAGATCCAGTAAAACTTGGTTCCTTTCCTCTGTTGTCAACCAGTGAGACTGGGAGGACTATTAAGGGGAAAAAATAAAGGCATGGCACGAGTGAGGCTGAGGTTCTCTTTTGCACAACAATAAGAAAACCACATGATGAAATTGTGGTTATGTATTGTGCAAAGGTGAGGATGTGGAAAATTCACTGTGCAGTTTCTTACTGTTTGTAATTTTTTCAGACCAGTTTAACCTAAACCAGCCAAACCCTGCCATTTCTGTTTGGGCAGGTAAGTTTGGCCAAGTGCTTTTTGTACAAAACTAGTGAAAAGCAACAGGCTCTTTCCCAGGAATGAAGATGGACACCAGCGTACCTGTACCCTTGGTCATCTGAATTATGCATATGTTGTAACACCACATTCAATTTTCAAATGTTCCACTCTGTCTGATAAGTAAAGGATGATTTATATTATTGGCTAAATGTACAATTATAAGGCTAAAAGAAGTATCAGGAAATACCTATTTCAAAAGAGAGGAGAAAAACAGGAGATTGCACTCTACCTATTTTGTATTTTACTATTTTAAGAAAGCAGAAATGGACTTTAAGACAGCACACACTGTGGAGTTCTACAAGGAACAAAGAGCTTTATAACTAAATGAAAAGAAAAAAATGACAATACACAATTACAAAAAGTCTGAAGTTACTGGTAAAAGCACTAGATTCTACAAAGCACCAGTGTTTAAGCATGGCATACTTGAAGTGACAGGAGTCCTCCTGATGCCACTGGGAGCACAGACATGACAGATTAACACTGCTTAAATATCTGAATCAGGGGCTGAACCACACACAAGACCAGAGCCAAACACAAAGGAACATTCTGTGGGGCCTCTGGAAGAGGTTTGATACCTTTTCTAAAAGTAGGGACTAAGAGCATGAGGCGTTCCTCAGACGATACATTCTGAGAGACGGGTCTCAGACTCTCAAGATAAATGTAATGCTTTAGTGGGAAGAACCCCAGTACAGCTACATTCAGATTATTTTAGTCTTTATTTTAGCAGCTGGCCCAGCTTTGTGAGATCCTCCAGAAAGGCAGTTTTGCTCCGGAGGTTCACTCAGACATGGGAGGTCAGTGAGGACCTGCCACCAGCTCAGCAGCTCAGGATTTTTCACCTTCGCCAGCCGGTGCTCCAGCGGGAGCTCCGGCGCCACCAGATGGGGCTGTGAGTCTGAGCAGAGCAGGAATTAACGCAATTAATGCGACCAGAGCAAGGCCGTTAAGATGCAGGAGGACCAGGGGGCAACATTTTCATCAATAACATATGATAAAAACCCCCAAATGGGGTAAATCAATCTAACAGCATCACTGTTGATGTTTGTGTTTAGGGGGATACAGAGATGTAACAAGAGACGGGTTTTACAGGTCCCAAATGGAACTAATTTAGGCTCTTTACACTTCAAACACAACTTTGGGCTTGCAAGAACACAAACTGCAGATTTGTCATTGCTATAACTGCAGTCATAGGCATGAATTTCTTACATTCTTTTTTTTTTTCAAGCATATACAAAAATCACCAAAGCCAAAGGCTGTCTTGAAATGTACTGTTTTATCTGGCAGGAGATGAGCTTAGTCTGCGAATGCACAAAAAATCATAGGTGGGGGGTGGGTGTTTTTGTTGAGACAGCAAAGTCCAGGACTGCAACCAGGACACAACACAAAGTCCACTTGTCTGGCTGGCACAGAGATGTCCTGTGCCAGCGTTGGGGACACTGCAATGCCTTCCTGACACCTCACCTGACACATGGCCATTGACAAGACAATGCTGTGACTTGAAATTCAGTCACAGAGTTTTTAATAACAATATGGAGACCAAGTTTGATGCAGGCCCTGGTGAACGACGAGCACATTTTGCACATCCTGAGTCAGCCCCTTGACACATCATGATGTTCAGAAATGTAGCAGAAAGCAGCTTGTACAAGGAAAAAGATAAAAGTGGGAGATTCCAATTGCATTTCCACGCTCATACTCCTCAGCAGCACATCACGAGCATGGCCAGACCCCCAGGGAAGCAGGAACGGGCACTGGGTGCCAATGCTGACCAAGCATCCGAGGTGTTGGCATCTGACACACTCGGGCCAAGGGGCTGTCGGGCGGTGGGGCTGACCAAGTGATCGATAATGTTTGTTTGGAGGAAGCTCAGGGAAAACAGTCATTAACTACAAAAAAAATTAGAACTAACTCTCATGCCTGAGGAGTGAGTGTTGAACCCTGCACGTGCTGTTCATTATTAGCTTTGTGTAAAATAAAAAAAATCAGCCTTGAGGTGGCATGGCAGGGGAACACTGAGAGAATCACAGAATGATTTGGGCTGGAAGGGACCTTAAAGCCCATTTTGTTCCACCCCCTGCTATGGGCAAGGGCACCTTCCACTAGACCAAGCTGCTCCACGCCCCATCCAGCCTGGATGAACACCTCCAGGGTTGGGGCAGCCACAGCTTCTCGGGGCAACCTGTGCCAGTGCCTCACCACTCCGATGGGGAAGAATTTCTTCCAGATATTCCATCTAACCTTCTGTCAGTGTGAAACCAGTCCCATTTATGCTTTCCCTCCCTGCCCTTGTCCAAAATCCTCTCCAGCTCTCCCCTGGCCCCTTCACGTACTGAACGGTGGCAACCACGTCTCCCCGGAGCCTTCTCCAGGCTGAGCAATCCCAATCCCCCCAGTTCCGAGGGAACAGGGCAGGGGACTGACCCGAGCCCGCGGCCTGTCCGTGTGGGGCCCCTCCGGCCCACGCCCCCGGCCCCGGCCCGGTCCCCCCTCACCCTCACCCTTACCCTCACCCTCACCATGGCCGCGGGGCTCCCAGCGCCGCCCGCCAACCGCCACGCTCCCAGCAGCGCCCGCCGCAGCCCG
>VZTE01000050.1:857161-872858 GCA_013397775.1 Eulacestoma nigropectus
GGCCGCCCGCGCTCCGCTCCGCCGCCGCCCCTGTGGGGAGAGAGAGGGACGGAGGGAGGTGTCAGCTCCGCGCCCCGCCCGCCCCGCGACCGCGCACCCAGAGCCCCCCGGCCGCACCTGCGGGAAAGGTCGCACCGAGCCAGGCCAGCGCCAGCAGCAGCCGCCACATCCCCACCCACAACCCCGGCCCCGGCAGCCGCCGCGTCTCCCCGGACAACGACCGCTTCCGCCGGATCCCCGGGACACTTCCAGTTCCGCTGCCGTTCGTATTTCCGTGGGAAGAGCCCTCGGGGCGCTGGGATAGAGACGTGTGCCGAGCGGGGCTCAGCCCTGCTTGTGTTAGATACAAAGCAGGTGGGTTTAACTGAGTTTCCTTGCGGTCCCGCTGAACTCTGAATTGGGATTGTTCAGCCTGGAAAAGAGAAGGCTTCGGGTGACCTAATTACGGCCTCCCAGTACCTGAAGGGAGTTCACAGGAAGGATGGGATAAGACTATTTACAAGCGCATGTTGTGACAGGACAAGGGAGAATGGTTTAGATTAGATATTAAAAAAAAAATCTTTACTAAAATTATTTTAAGAAAAAAAATTACTGTGAGGTTGGTGAGGCCCTGGCACAGGTTGCCCAGAGAAGCTGTGGTTGCCCCATCCCTGGAATTGTTCAAGGCCAGTTCTGACGGGGCTTGGAGCAGCCTGGGATAGTGGAAGGTGTCCCTGCCCGTGGCAGGGGTGTGGAACAAGATGTTCTTTAAAGTCCCTTCCAACCCAAACAATCCTATCATTCTGTGTCCCTGCCTTGCAGGGCTGAGCCCGCACGGTGTGACCGGAGCCGCTGCCCGGGCCGGGTGTCGGGCTGCTGATGCTGCTGGAGGCATTTCATTGTTGATTTAAACTAGTTCAGGTCGAAAAATCTTGCAGAGAGGCAAGTGCAAGCCCACGGCTTCGGCAGGATGCTGTGACTGAGCAGTAACTGAGGGCGCACAAGCGCACCCCGTAACTCATCCCAAAGCCAGTTCTGTAACAAGCCGGTGTTGCAGCCCCAGGGGCTGCTGTGACCAGCACAGCCGCAGCTGCCTGACGAAGGATTTGCCTACTCCCACCCTCGTTGGGGGAAGCACGGTCCCGTTTGGGAGCTGTTTGCACACAAACTGTGCCTTAACCTACAGCAGGCTAGGGTAAGGGTAAAACGTGGCAAACTAAAGGCATAGTTTTAAAATTATAAAGAAGAGTTCTTGTCCAGCAGCTTATCAACCAAAGCTTCCAAGCAGAAAGGCAAGATAAATACTCCCATATTCCTTTTTAGGAAATTATATTTTTCCTGTTGGAGAATTGGTTTTTACTTTATTTCAGTTTAATAGTGAAGCCTCAAGACTATTTGGGGCATTTTGAAATGAACACACTACTTCAGGTACTGATATATTTTTAATGCACTTCCTTAAAACTGCCAGCAGTGCACAGTAAGATTTTGCCAAAACTCTGCAAACTGTTAGTTATGACCTAGGGGAGCATGAACCATGCACATTGGAAAAGGGCAGGAAAAACCAAGTACATGTGTATAAATGAAGATGGGTGTCATTTATTACAGAAACAGGATTTTTGGCTTTGTTTTTACTCAGGTGTACTTCTCCAATTCTGTCATTCCTTACAGCACACATTTTCTCACTTGAAGCTTTTTCTTTTCAAGTCCAATTTGCATAAGCACTAATAATGAGGACATAATAGTCTAAAAATAGAAAACATGAGGTTTGCACATAGAGGGAAAATATTTAATTAGATCAGCTGATACAGAGCAAGCCTGAAAGCAAAAGCACAAAGGGAATCCAAACTGGTGCAGACCAGTAAAGAAAAAGCTGCCCCATTCTCCCTTCTCCTTATATTTGAGTTTAGCCAAAGCAGCATTTTCAACTTGAAAACAATTTTTTACTGTGAATTTAATCCTAACGTAATATCCTTCCTGCCATAAAACAAATCAAAATGGTACAGGTTTTTTATGGTGACTGTAAGTAATCCATGTTTAACAGGTACGACACCACTAATTCACGTGGTACTCTTTGTGCTACTTAAAGAGCTCAAATCAAAGAGATGCAGAAGCATAAAAGTGCCAATCCAGCCCCAAAACAAGCCCTGGTGTCTCACCATACACATAACTGAGGTTATTAAAAGACAGAACCATGTTAAAGATTCCTTGAAGATGTGCAGCTTGTGTAGCTGATACCCCAACAGTGCTGGTCTGCTAGCAGGAATAAATCCTGAACTGGTCCTGTCATCAGAAACCACACCTGGCCTCACACACCAGCTGTGCACTGAGGGAACAGAGTCCCTGCAGCTTCCATCCCTCCATTCATTCCATGGCAGAGAACACAGCGGCCAGGGAAGCAGTCAAGCAACTTCCAACACACCTGAAAAGGCTGTATTCTAGTTTGGTACAATTTGTGACTGATATAATATCTAACACTTAAAGTTCCCTTACACCAAATAAAATAATGCATGTTGCTCATGCAGTCATGTCCAGGAACTGATTTTTAGACCAGTATGTAGCAGACTGCTGTTGAACATATCCAGTCTCCTTGAATGCCAAATATTTAGAACTACCAGAATGGCCAACCAAAAAAAAACCCAAAAAATGAACCAATGCATCAGATGTCATTTTCAGGTAAATTCAAAAAGTCTGCAAAATAACTGCAACTGACATTTGGAATGTTGCAACTCCAGATGTATTCAAGGCCTTTGAAAGTTCACAGAAAAGAAAACAAAGGGTGCTGGAGAGCAAGCAGAGGATGCAGGCCTGGGAGTCTGGACTGCAGCTAGTGGTAGGTAGGACTGCCTGTTCTTCCCCAAGTTATTGAAAGACTTCAGTCAAGAGAAAAAAAAAGAAAAAAAAAGGAAAAAAAAAAGAAAAAAAGAGAAAAAAAAGAAAAAAAGAGAAAAAAAGAAAAAAAAAGAAGAAAAAAGAAGTGTTGAGTGGCATACAGAGCACATCTTACCAATACAGATAAATTGGAATATTGCTGGAATACAGGGATAAATGTATTATTCATAAGAATAAACAGAATAATCAATTATGATCACCATTCCATGAAAAGTTTAGTTTATGAGTACTTTCAAATTGATTTCCATGTGCAACAGAGGAAAAGTTAGCAGTTGACTATCCATACAGAGTTATAGCTCCTTTCCTCCCCTTTTCTCCTATTTGGGTGAAAGGACAAGAACAATTAAGTTACTGTCACACTGTTTTCAATTAATTAAAAAATAAGCAACATTCCTCTATTTCCTGATACCTTGCCACTCATAGAGTCTTTCTGCCTTAATGCAAATATACATTACATGCCTGTAATAAGCAGGTAACACTGTCAACTGGCATCTTCAGCCAGAATCTAAAAGATATTAAAAAAAAAAACCCAAGGAAAAATGGTTAGGTTTTAAAGTATTAACTTTATTAATAAATATACATCCATATGATGATGTAAATACAGATCATGAACACTACTCCATTCCCATACACATAATTGCACACGAGTAGCTCAAGTTCATGGACATAAAAACATACACAGTATCTAATCAGGCTTTTTACAGCAGAGGACAGGGTGCTGATACTAGTTATTTAAGAGATTACTGTTACCCCCAAAGTAAACCTGTGGAAAAGCAAATGATGAAAGATTGAAGTAACAGAAAGTGGTTCAAATTTTAGAATACAGATTCTTCTATTTGGAAAAAAAGTCACAAGGAGAAAGGTCTAGTCTCTACTAAAGTCATAAATATATTTAAGTGGTGTTAAAATATATGCATTAAAATAGAGAAGAATAAACTTCTTTTGTAATCAGAAATGAAGTTTGCGGTTCCAAGTATTTATGATTGTTATCAGCTGTTTTAACTGTCAACTCTAAGGGTAGTGTGGAACATTATTATATATATAACAAAGAACAGCAGAGTCACAGCTAATGAAACCATTGCACAAATGACTTCACATTGCTCTGCCTTTTAAAGCTCTTCAAAATGGGGGAGGGAGTTAAGTTCTCATCTGAATTACTCTGTGTATTGTAGTTCCAGGTAATTCTTTTCACCGACACATCACTTTTCACTGACAAGGCTTGGTTTTGCCCTGATTGAACATTAAGATCCTTCAGACAAAATGAAAATATATTCATTCATAAGAGAGATCTTTAATGGCTCTAGTTAATTTGATTATTTTAAACTAAATCCAAGATATAAAGAACATTGCTTTAAGGACAAAGCTAAGTGCTGATTTTAAAAATACCATCTTTGATATCAAAGTCAGCTGCTTATGATGGTATCTGATTTTTTTCTGACAAAATATGGTGCTAGCATCTTGAATCTGTCCAGTGCAAGACTTTATAGTAGCAAAATTATTTGGTTTTAAAGTTTAAGTAAATTTAATCAGAAATTGAATAGTAGTTACTGTATCTATCTTAAACAGTGAACTTTATAGCATCATTAAGGAATAATAGCAAGCTAATACATTTCATTTATGTATAAATAAGACGTTAGAAACTTGATAATTAAAAGAAATTATTAAACTTGACATGTCGGTCTTCTGAACAGTGTTAACACACAACAGTGATCCTAGCTTATGAATATCTGAATTATGATATATAATATAAAATAAGCAATTTACCTTACAAGTAATGTTTTCATACTATGGGGGGAAAATGCCAGTTTTCCCATTGGTACTAATAAAGTTTAGGCATTAACATGCTGTTTCAGTGTTTCTCATGGAAAGAAAAGTGTTGGAAAAAGCACAATGTATTCTGCAGAGTCTACATAGGAAGAACAGAAGTATTTGAAAATTCCATTTCTAGTCACTTTGAATCTCCTCTTTTTTTCCTCCCCTCACTGCACGGCACCAGTAAACTCTAGTCAGATATAAAATAAAGCAGAATTAGGAAATGCCAGCAGTGCACTTCTAGTCTCCTTCCTACATCCAGAGTGCCAAGTAGCTCACTGCGGGCTCTCTGAACACTTTTCTATTTGATGCTCATAATTTCACAACTGACAACATTAATTAGTTTTTACTGGGGTTATATTTCATCTGATATAATTAATAAACACTGTAATGAACAGAAATTGCTTAGGTGATTTCATTATTTCATCAGCATACTTGAATACAAATTATACTAGCAGAACAGCAATACATCCGCATTATCTCCTGACACACAGCACAGCACCATTGAGTGGATGCACAAGTGAGGAATGGACAGGAGCAAACAGGGTAACAGGAGGAGGTAAGGAGTGGAGTTTCTCCAAGGTACAGTGGTGACATGCAACACGTTCCTTGCCAGCGAGGTGTGACACTCCTGTAGTTATACATTCAGCTGAAGAGGACTGCTTGCCCAGCTGAGTTCAGGAAAGAACTTAAAGCAGTCTTTTGTTGAAAAATTATCTGATTAAAAACAGCCAATACAACACAGATCCTGAGGGTGAATGAACTCACGTTAGCACTTTGCATGTGTCAGAAGTTACATCTTCTGAGAGAGACTGCTAAATTTCAGACTTGCGAGTTTGTTGAGGAACAGAACATACAACTGGATTTCAGAGCTTCAGCATGAAGAAACTATTCCTTAGTAGCAATTCAGCTGCCATTAGTTCATCTATCGACTAAGAAGCCATCCAGTATAAGCTGAGGTTCATTGTCTTAGTTGCTAGTGCATACACAGTTCCCCCAAAACAATTCAACACACCTATTGTAAAGTACAGCAAAAGTCCAGCTCAATATGTGTTAGGCATCACTGGAACACCTGAAGGCTTGCTGCTTTTTTCCTGATAAAAAAGGTATGAAACATGACATCTGTTTCTTAAGTTGTCATCACTGAAATCAAGAGGTCTAGTCAAAATGACAGCAGGCCAGAATAGCATTTATGTTAACAAAAATTACCATCATCATTACCCATTCAGCACACAGCCTCAATTAACCCAAATTTTTATTCTCCCCAAATCTGCAAACTCTATATATTCCCCCTCCCCAGATATTTCAAGCTTCAAATTTATCATAAAGTCATTTTATATGTGAAACAACTTAAACGCAAACTTTCTTCCAGATTTTAAAAAAAAAAGTTTTAGATTCAGTAAAATGAAGTTAGAACAAACAATATGCAACATTGAGGACTGATTTTTTTTTTTTCTTTTGAAGTCTGGATGAAAGTATTTTACACACTCACACTCAGACATTCTCCCACACTTAAAAAAAAATTACACACACCCAGGTGAAAAACTGAACATTTCTTTTGGGAGGAGGGGAGGTTTTAGTTTGAGTCAAGAAAGATATTTATAGTTAACCAACAACATTTTTTTCCGGCTTGCATGCATAGATGAATTACTCTGTATCTGGGGTCTAGCAGTGCAGTAAACTGCATCCTCTTTGCATCAGCTATACAGTTTGCTTTTAAAAATCATGAAAATGGTGTCCTTTGGTAGATACATAAGCTTCCATAACTTAAATATAGTTTAAGTGTCAAACAACAAAATAACTATTTCCAGGAATATATGGCAAAACTGAGTCTAAAAATTTGGCAACAGTGTGTAATTAAAAAGTTTAATTTGTAAACATTATAGGTTATTACTTTAAAAGCTATTAAACTGTTGCCATCTAAGCACAGATCTGAAAGGCAAAAGCCAGCGTAAATAGCTATTTACAGATTTAAGAACATACTGTTAAATACTAATCAAGTGCCTAACTAGAATGAACAGTACTTAGTTTCTTATAAAATATTTCAAATTTCAAAGAATTACTTGTGGTTTGGTATATGTACTATTAGGCATTTCAAAATTACCCAGCAGAATCCTGTAACAGTGTAACTAAAAGAACAGCTCTCAGCTAAAGGCAAAGTAACTTGTCTTTGTAAGGCGCTGTGAAGCTGTAACGCACTGTACAAATACTCAAGTTTCTTTAATATCTTCAAAAATATTTTTGGAGCATTAGTTGAAATTCACTTAATGCTACAACTCCAGAAATAAAAGCCACTGTAAATCACTTTAGAAAAAAAGGTTGGGGTTTTTTGTTTAAGTTTTTAAGTCTATTTTAAGTCTATCTGAGGTCTGTAGAAGGTCCTGCAGAAGTGGAAAATGTGGCTTGCCACTTTCTTTATCAATTTTTATCAAGTAACAACTTAACTGGCTAAGCCGCTTATTGTGGGACAGGGCACATCATGAACCATCAGACACTTAATTTCTATCCTCCTTATTTCAATTATTTAATGCATAACCACACATCTAGATTTATGAGAAACTGAACTTAAAACTAGGGACGTGGATATTACTTAAGTATTGGCACCAAAGCATAATGTATCATTTCAGACTTCCTTATAAATTATGATTTAAAATCAACAGAAGTCTCTTTAAACCAAAGCCTTCTCAACATTCTGTAAAAGTTATGAATTGCAGCCGTAGGCTATGGCATTATTGGAATAAAATCTAGATACTCAGACTTAGGCAAACATTACAAGAAAACTCAAGAAACATGCCCAAAATTAGCATAAAGCAGATTAATAAAGAGTTACTCATTCCCTCCTTTCATTCATTTGGCTGTTTGATTTTGCTACTAGTTTCACCAGCAGCATGTACTCCTCTGTTATGCACCATAGGGTAAGGAAAAGCTGCACTGCCACAAGTATAATTTAGATTTGCAAGCCGTGATAGAGCTTTAATGCTACCTGGAGGTCTGCCTGGGCTGACTTTGTATCCTGCTGCTTTAGTTGTACCCAAGGGTCTGCCTGGACTTGTCTTAAATCCAGCTGCTTTGGTGGTCCCCAGGGGTCGACCTGTGCTGGTTCGGTACCCTGCTGATTTCGTGGTCCCTGATGGCCTTCCACGTTTCCCGGAGCGGTTGAGGTTTTTCTTTTTCTTTAGTTCATCTTTTGTCTCTATATTCCTGCCACTTGTGGTCTGCAAGTGGGATTCATTCAAGGCGTCTTGTCTCTGGCAGGCAATGGGTTTGTGGCTGACTGCATGGCTGTACTTGCTCTGCTGTGTGGCGTAGAGGTCAAACTGATCCGCAGCCCTCACATTGTCTTCGTTCAGGCAAGAGCTCTTGCCGGTCCCACAGAAAGCTGGATTACTGCTGGCAACAGGGTGCATCATTTTCTACCAAAAATAAGAGAGAGAAATATGTATCAATACATCATAATACTGCAGCATTCCACAAAAGAGAGTCTTTCAACAGCTACCTCTGTTTCTTAAAATTAGTCCGAACTACTTTGTCCATTTGTAGTAAACGGTATTGATGTCAGTAAATTACTTTTAAAATGAGTTTTATTAAGCCTTCACTTGAGGTTCTGCACAGTAACCTTTACACATAGTTAAAAAGGACAGTTTAAACCATGTATTATTCACATAAGTATAATTAGGGGAGAAGTTAAAAAAACTGAACGACAGCATTTCAGCAACCAAGACCTACAATATTTACTCATGTATGATTCCAAAACCTTTCTAACCAAATCTCATCTAAATTTTAGTTGTTTTAGCTCTAAGATTAATATGTGACTCAGCTGTAAGCCAAGGAAATATATGTTACAACTCTTTTGGTATAGTAGATATATGATCCTAAAGATTTTTTTTTTGTTTGCTTAACTGCAGCAAAAGAATAAAGTGGTAATCAGTTCTGTTATTTCATGTCACAATTAATGTCAAAGAAAGAAACACATAAGGCATTTGGCAACACAATGGTGCCATAGTTGGGAAAGCAGAGGGATGAAATGAATTTGTAACTAAGTACAAGATGCTGGATTGCAGAAATGCCACTGCTGTCCTAGTTAGGAGAGCACGTACAAACTGCTAGCAATGCCAACACTGAGATATGCTGATATTGTTGGCAAGGCCAACAACTCTGGGAAATAAAGCAATTACATCTTCCATTCAACTATACTGGTCCTACAACTTAAATAAGCTGCAAATACTCAAAAGTTTAAGATAGAAATATTTAGCCATGCTGAAGACAAGATTAAGCCAATAAATATCTGGCCCTTCAGAGTATTTCTGTGTCTTACAGTCATGCTTAAGACACCAAATATATCTTCCCAAGGTAAATTTATCAAGTAGATAAGGTCTGGAAGATATATTATCTTTTCCCTACAACAGCTCTGGAATATCACCTACAGCAACATAATTTAAACTCTACCATTGATTACTGAATTTATTTGGCAGTTACAAATGTTTCCTGCCAGCCAGAGAGAAAGCACACAGCACAGTCTATTTACCCTGGAGTAAATCCCCGTGCTTTTTTTCTCCTGATTACAAAGGATACATTCCCTGGTGGAACACTCCATCTGCCCTGGCTTGCCAAATGCACATTACAGTGTGCATTACTCTTGTGCAAATATATGAATATGGGTTTATGTCAAATACGGAAATTATGACAGTAATATAGTTTAAATATTAGATGTTCTAGCAGAGATACTCGAAGTGCTACAATGCTGGTGCATTGCATGGGGTACAGTAGAACAAAAGTGAAACCACTGTTATTGCAGCTGTTAACTTGCAAACAAAACTAAGAATAGTTTGCAAGCCTGCACTTAGCAAAGGACAAAGGAAATAAGCTCAGGTCAAGAGACCAGACAGATTTTTCTGTGCAGCAATACAGAAGGAAGCTTAAGGTTTTCTACAATTAGCAGTCAAAAAAATGTTACCTTTCTTCAACCCCACTAGAAAAGTGCCTGCAATAGCACAAAAAATACCAGAGATTTTTCATGATATGTAATTGCAAACATGAGGGTTCTACAATGTCCTTTTGCTGTGGAGAGAGTAAAGCCCAGCGGCTCTGAAAGGCTGTTCAGCTGTTTGTTGATCTACTAGAGACACTTGGAGTGGTGAGCAGAATTCTTGTCTCAGTACTCATTTTGAACACAGGAATACTGGCTTTGGCCCCAAAAAGCTGCTCCAAGCTTGACTGCCACAAAGAAGGATCAGTTCAGCTACCCAGTATCCAAGGAACACACCAGAGCTGTAAGAAGGCACTGAATAAAGCAGGGGCCCCTGGTATTTCTCATGAGACCAACCAGGCTCATACTCACTCCTGCATTACATTCTTATTCTCTGCTTCTTTTCCTCATTACACTTGGGAGGATTTTTCCATCCATCTTCTGGGGGAGAAGCATCAAAGGTACTCCTAGACAGTGAATATATTCTGCTGTAGCTGACAAATGCTGGAGCTTCATCACCATATGTATGTGCTTTGTGTCTACTGCAATACCACTGAGAGCTCTGACAAACACTGACTTCACACATAAGACCTGGCTGACGATACTTTACCTTCCATCTGGCAACAACCAGTATCACTGGAATGGATGAAGGAAGAAAGACAGCACAAATCAGTAACTGTTTAAAATTTCTTTCTAGAGGAAGCTTAACAAAACCCCCAATCTCAGTGGAAGACTGCCAATAGGATTTTTTTTAATGCATTTTCCCCCCTCTCTGCACCGTTTTTCATCAAACCATGCAAATTTCAAGTAGTAGCCAAGTTTCCTATTCTATCTTTTTTGAGTTAAGACTTTTTAAAAAAAGTTTTGAAAAGGAATCTGTAATCGAGCTTAATTACCCTAACATGGACTCTCCAGCATAATTTTCCTTCATTCACATTACAGTAGGGAATACAAGAATGTAGCAAGTCTATCTGTAGAGTGGAAGCAGGTTTCTTGGCAGGGAGATATACAGTATAAAAGAGAATTGGTATAAAATGCAAAGCTATGCCAATTTAAGAATTACACTCTAGCTAAATTGTATAGCTAAACACATACAACTTTGTGTGCAATCATTCTTGAATAAAAACCCTCCAAAAAAGTTTCCAACAAGATAGAACTTTCTCATTTTAAACCTGTAAATAGACACGTAAGAATATTGGCAACAGTTTACTTAAATCAGTTTTTAAACTGATTTAACTGACTGGCTGAATATCTCTGCATAAACAAACAGTTAAGATAAGGCACTGTAACAAGGAAATTTAGTTGTATTTCAAAAAGATTCACTGGAAAGTGACTGTGGAGTATTTTCTGTATGGATCCTTTAGTATATGGTAATTTATATCTATACAAATGCTGGGGAAGGGAAGAGGCACTGGCTAAGCTGGCTTTGGGAAAAGAGAGGTAGCATCAGAGCTTCTCATGCAACGAAGCACAGAAGCTCCACCACTGCTAGAAAGAAAAAGGACCATCCAGCTGGGACTCACAAGACTTGGATGTCTGGACATGGTCATGACCCCTCCTTGTATCCCTAAATACAGCTTAACATACAGCTCTAACTCACAGCTGCTAAGGCTCCTGGTTCTGTTATGGCCCATCCCTCTCCAGGCTTGAAACCCTGCAGGAAATTCCCATTCATGACCTGTTCACGACACAAAATTTTAGTATCAAAGCAACTCAAATCATATTACATAAAAACACCCTCTTGGGCTGTGTCGTGATGCCATCTTTGGCTTTCAAACATTGTACCCTGACTTCTTCATGGGCAGGATTTAGCTGCCAGTGTAGACAAGATGAAACCTTTGATAAGCAGAGAAGTTCACGGACGCCCCCCTCTGCCAGAACAAGCACTTGGTCAGTAGCTATTTTATACTGACTACTGGACCTGAGACCCATTATCTGCATTGAGCAGAATAATCAGTTCCAGCATAAGCAGCAGGCAACTGCTCTGCTCCCACCCACCCCAGCCTGCCTTCTGTGGCCAGGTGAGCGCCACAACAGACTTGACTCAGTTAAGTGCCTGACTTCTGCTAAAACACACCTGAATCACAGCAAAACTGTGCAAAACTGCACAAAACTCGAAGTCCATCTATATTACAGCTTTTCAAATGATGAATACCAGGAAGGGTAAACTCCTCACACCAACAGGGACAATTTTGCTTTTAATAAGGGTTAGTATACAACACCCACTCATTTTTCTGAGGTTTTTCACAGCTGAGCTTGCAATAGTTTCCACAGTATCGATGGGGCTGTGGGAGGCTGTAGCAGCACATTTTCATCATCATCCAACACATACAAAATATGTGACTCGCTACTTAACAACACAAGCAGCCACAAGCATCATTTGTGCACAGCTCTCTGAAGGTCACTGCTGCCAGTGAATGCTGCAGGAGCAGAGCACAGGCCCAGCTCTGTTTAGAATCCCTCATAAAGGACGCTCTATGCCGAGTTCCACGGCCCTGGAGAGCACCACAGGGCTCCTTTGCTTTGCAGGGGGGGTTGAGCAACAGCAGCAGGAGCAATATTTTCCCTTTCAAGAACGCAACAGAAATATGGTGTCAGTTTTGTTCTTCTCTCTTAGGACAGCATGCGTGAGAAATCCTTTAATCACTCACTGAGAAGAATTAATTCTATCAATTTAAATGTTTTTCACATGTCCCTTTTATTGTCAGCTCCTTTTCTACACATTAACTCTTGCTAAAGTAGGGCCTTACCCAATTTTTAAAACCGTGTGACTGCTTGCTTTCACAAAGCTGCACCTTTCCCAGAGTATTCACATAAATGTAAATATTTTAAAAATACTAAGTATGAAATTCTATCAGTGGCACAACATACACTGTAACACCTGAACCTACAATTGAAGTCTTACCTAATTCTGACGCTCAATAACCAGTTTTTCCACACTGTGCTTATGAAGCCCTTTCCGCAGTCAGTGCATAATATGATTTTTCTCACCATTTGACACCAGGTAAAATATATTAAAAACTGCCAAAATATAAGAAATAATTTCTTTACAGCAGTAATTTGCTAGAGTTACTACATGACAACATAAAGACTGGAAATCGAAAAGACAACATAATTTTGGGAACAGTTTCTTTCTCCATTATTCTTAGCGCAAAATCACTAATAAATTAAGAGTTCCCCAAGCAATACAGCTTACAAGTATGGTCCTTCCCCTGGTGACCCAGGGTCATTTTCTTATGTGACAGAAGTTAAGAGAAGAGTTATATGGAGCTGAAACACTCGCTCCCTTCAAATTCCTTTTCCGCAGACGTGCCAGGCAGAGTGGGAGCCTTCCCTCACCATGGTCTGTGCCTCCTGCTCCTCACCAGAGAGCTGCAACCTGGGTGCAGCCTCTGTGCCCCCGGGAGTTCAAGTCTTTTGACTCAGACACCCTTGGAGAAACAAAGCTCTCCAAAGCCTAAGCACCAGCTTTGTATTACAGACAAAGCTCAACTGCTCACAAAGAGTTGATGTTGGCAAGCACCACTAGGCTAAGTGTCAAGTAAACTGAACTTTTAGGTTTCATTCATTACTTGATTGCAAAACCAGGCAAACAAGTAATTGTTAGGCTTTCTAACCCTAAAAACCAAATAAGTCACATCCAAGGGCAGAGTTTCACTAGATGCTAACATCAGCAAGGATGTCGGCTGACTTCTTCCCACCCCAAAATTAAGATCACATATGATGATGAGGAACAGGACACCTTGAAAGGGTTAAGACAGCTTCACAAAAATTAAGAAGATGGCATAAATTATTTAATTACCTGTGCACTTCCAGTTACACTGACACAACTGACAGTTCAGTTTCATAATCAATAGAAACCACTCTTAGAATCTGCCCTTTTCCTGAACGGGACAATCTTGCCCTTTCCTCTTCTCCCACATTCCCACTCCTTGTGCCAACCCTAACTATTGTGCAAGAGCAGGACAAATCAACACCAGGGATCTGATCCAGGTGAAAACTAATCCAACAAGAAAGCAAAAGCAACAGTGTGTAGGCATCGAGGCAAGAGAGTAACAGAAACCCACATTTCCATTAGCATAGAGACAGTCTCAGGTCAGCCTAAGTCACATTACCCACTGGCTGCCACTGACCCCACTCCCTGGTACTGTTACTTAAAAAAAGTAATGAGATCTCAAAAAGATGGTCTTAGTGGACTTCAAAGACCTGGATGACAGGCATGACAAGTCCCAAACACAGCACAGAGAATGGAGGCTGGAGAAAAACCCCAGAGCTGGGGATGGAGCAGCATAGAATCGAGGCAGCCATCAGGCCAGACAGATTGGCTTAGGAGAGTATGCTGAAACTGCACCCTCATTATTCTGTGGTTCTGCATTACCAAACTTCAAGGCAAACCAAATATGCATATGAATGATGGAGCAGGTAGAGGTGGATCTTTATAAAGAAAGGATTATTAGTGCTTGTGAATTATCCATTCACCTCAAGGGGCTAGTCCCAAATAAAAAGGAGCAGTCCTTGCCATAGCCTAGAACAAGGGCTTTGAGGAGTTGGAGATGCTTATTCATCTCAGTGGGAGTTCTCGCCCACCTGTTCTTCTCCCCAGGGCTGCAGACTCGAACAATAGCTCCAAGAGTTAAGAGGTGCTCATTCATCTCAGTGGGTGTTCTCACCTACCCTCTACTCTTTCCTTAGCCTGCTACCACAAAAGGACTTTCAAGCTTAAAGAAATGGATCAAGCATCTCCTTCCTGATGTACATTTTCACAGTGTTTCTCTGTGACGGGACTACTGCAGAAGGCTCTGGACACCTGTCCACACACCCCAACAGAGCAAAGGCCTCTGAACACCTGTCCACACACCCAAACACAGCCACAGCAGCATCCTTGTGTGAGAATGCAGAAATACAAAGTCCACTTGTTGAATCTGTTCAACAATGGTCAATGGAAAAATACGTAGGACTTTTTTTATTTAAGGCTGCATCTAAAGCATGAGGGATATGCGTACAGACACACACAAAAAATTCTAAGAGAAACTCTGGCATCTGAAGACTGAAACAGAAATAAACCATAATTTAAGAAATATATTAACAGAGTGCCCCTCCTAATCCTTTCATTTTACAAAAACAAAAATCACATGGATCAAAATAACTGTTAATCCAGGGAGAACTGCACTCAAATTTAAGGTGCAACTATTCACTAATTAATTACCCCAGAAGCACTATGCACAAACAAGAATGCACTAAACGATCCGTAACTGTCCACGAGAATACACAGCACTGACACGTGTTATGTTAGAACGCAAAGAGACACAGAAGGGACACAGTGAGGCTCTCCAGGTACCCCGATGTGCAGGTGAGCGAAGGCATCCACTACTCAGATGTGTCAGGAAATACATCCATGGGCTGTACGCACACATCCAGGTGCCCCACGCGAATGCGAATATGCTTCAAGTAAACAGCCCTGCACACGCACCAGCCCCACGCAAGGAGCTGCGGGTGCTGAAGGGAAGGAACAATTCCCAGCCGCAGGCTGGAGAGCAGGAGGGCCCAGCCCCACCTGGAGCGGCCAAGGGCCGGCTGAAGGGACAAAGGGGCGACACAGCTCCCTCCGACTCGGCCGCAGCTGAGGACACCGCGCCGGGGGTGGCCTCGCGTGTCCCCGGTCCCGCGTGGGGGGCACGGACAAGCTCCGGCCCTCGGCCCGGGGCACGGCCGGGCGGGGATGGCGGGACAGGCGGCGATGGCGCAGCTCCCCTCGCGCGGCCCCGCGGGGCTCGGGCACCGCACCCCGGGGCTCGGAGACCGCGGGATCGCCCTCAGCGGCGGGGAGGGAGCGGAGGGGGGAGGAGAGGAGAGCCCCGCTCCGCTCCGCTCCCCTCCCCCGCCGACCGCGGCTCCATCTTGCCCGCCCGCCGCCTCCCACCGCGCGGAGCAGGGTCTGGGGCCCGTGGGCCCGACTCGCACCTACCTGAGAGGCTGGGGGCGGCGGCGGCGGCGGCGGCGGGCGGAGCGGCCGCCTCCCCACACCGCGCCGGGCGGCTGCAGGGAGGGGAC
>VZTE01000050.1:872976-903612 GCA_013397775.1 Eulacestoma nigropectus
GGGCCGGTGTGGCCCCTCCCGCCGCCGAGGGCCGGGGCCGCGCGGCTGCCGCCATTTTGTAGGGCGGGCGGAAAGAGGCGAGGCCGCGTTGGGTCTCTGCACGGCGAGGGGATACACGCGAGTCCCGAATGCTTTAGGTACTGTGCCTGGCCACGCGCATCCGTGGAAGCGGGATCAGTATTACTGGTGCTTCCATCACTCCAGTTTGGATAAAGGGGTGTGGTATCTTCTGTCTCAAAAGAACAGACAGAATCACAGGCTCACTTAGGTTGGAAAGACCTCTGGGATCACCGAGTCCAACCTATGACCAAACACCATCTCGTCAAACAGACGAATGCCACATCCAGTCTTTACTCAAACACCTCCAGGGGTGGTGACTCCACCACCTCCACTCCACCACATGCTGCAATCCAGCAATCCATTATGGAATAGTCCAGCTTCAGGACTATCAGAACGATGTATTACGTTAGTTCTCTTTCCCTGCTGACTTTCCAGTGGGAACAGCTGCCATTTCCAGCGTAGCTCACATGAGGTTGGGTCCAGGCATGGACCATCAGTGTCTTACAGCACCAGTGTGGGACTGCTGGATATTAAACACTTTGCTTTGTTTCATCCATCTGTGTTCTGAAGAGTTCAGTATTGCAGTAGCACTTCATTTTAAACAGAACTTCATACCTGCAAGCAGGAACAGCAACTACAGGAACAGCAACTTCAACTGTTTGCAAAAAGATCCCACTGGAGCACGAATTTTAAGTGCCCAGCACATTTCACCATCCAACCTTTTGTCCTCGAGGTCAGTTTTAGTGAAACAATATGACAGCCCACTTGGTGGAGGGCTGTGACCAACATATTTTCTAATCCACATTTGTTAATGACTGTAACAGATTCTTGTCCTCCATTAGCACCCTTGGTCCATTGACAGACAGCAACACACACACCTTCAAATCACAGGGTCTGAATGAGCACATTGGTCCTTAAATGACTGATGCACAAAAGAACCTGAAAAACACTGTATATTATTCAGATGAGGTTTTAGAAAATAAAAGCAAAAAAGACCAGGAAACAAGGAGCTGCAGCTTTCACAAATGGTTAATTCTGCTTTTTAAAATACTTTCCTCTCCTGCTGTTGTTTGAGGAGCTGACTGCTATACTCCAACACTAAGATATTCCATTTCTACAATACTTGGAGCTCTTCAGGCCGAAAATTGCTGTGAAACATCCTGCCAAGATGATGATTTGTATTTTTGCCATTTCTTCCTAATGCATGCAGGAATCCTCACTTGCAATATAAGAAAGCAGCAGGGAAAAGCAGCATTTATTTAGCTTAATTTAGCAAATGATTCAGTTTATTTACAAAGCTCATCTTTCTGCTGTTCAAACGCCTGTTGGAAATGTCAATGAAAAATGGTTCAGTTCGATACCTTTTCAGTATCCTGTTACTTTCAATATTTTAATCTGGAAAGTGATGGAAGTCAGGCTGGGCTCAACCTCCTGATTTCTGCAGAACTTGTGATCTTAACAGAACACAGAAGCCATCAGACCCTAGAGGAGTGGAAGTATAATGTGAAGCAGTGAAAGGTTCCATCCCAAGCTGTGAAGCTGGAACCCAACTGTTGTCGAGGCTGTTCCTGGCAGAGCAGAGCAAGATCTAAATGTCTAACCTGGAAGGGGCCATGGCTCCATGACGGCCAGGTTGGTGTCACTGCCCTGCCCCACGTTCCAGGCAAACCCACACCAGCTGAGCCAGCTCAAATTGTCATGTGGTAGCAACAGGGCCCGGTCCCCTCGTGTGCACTGTGCTAATAACAACAGGGACCAAAGACTGATAAACTGCTCTGCCACTGTCTTGTTTTGTCACAGCTTGTGGAGCCTGAAGCATGGCTGTTCCTCCGGTTGTGAATCTGCTTCCTCCTTTTCTTCCTCTAAAGGACTGACTTATTAGCAGTACCAAATGATTACATTAATTATCTGTAAGATAAGCAATGCAATGAAATGCTGCCCCTTCCCACATCCAGACCACAAAGTGCCATTCTCCTCCTCTCTCACTGGAGATCTCGCTGAAGGATCCACATTTTCAAGGAGAGGAAGGGCCTCAAAGTACAAGTTCCTTCTTCTGCCAATACAGGAGCTTCTCACTGGTCCTGGGCTCCAATGCATGCTGAGCAAACAGGGAGAATTCAGTATGGGAACTGCCATAACCTCCTGTCTATTTAACTGTGAATTATCGGAGCTGATAATTTCTACAAATTCACTTCCTTGCTAACTTGCACAGGCAGAGGAAATGTAGGTTTTAACGAAAATCCTTGATCTTAATTCTGAGTGTAACATTCTCCTTGCTCGGCCATTCATTTCAGAACAGTTGCCATGGGGTATTTATTATTTTGAGAAATGTTTGTGATGATGAACTTCATACTTAAAATGGCCAAAGTATAAAATAACTTAATCATACGCTCACTCCACAGTAGGTTATAAGTAATTTCTTAGCTCACTAGAACAACTTAGTTCTGAGATGTTAATTAATTTACCTCTGCTTATGCTGGTCAGCTTGACAATCTCGTATCTCTCTGTTTGACTAAAGAAAAATATTTAAATCTGTTTCAGATGAAAAGTCTCAGAGAAGCAATGTTTGGGTGGCACTCAGACAAATGGTCATTTATTTATTGTTTCCACTGCAGCTACAACTATGAAAACAAATCTTCCTGCCTAGCGTTGTATAAACATTGTACAAAATGTACATTTTGAGACAAATTTGAGTCCAGCTGTGCCCCTTTTATTTTTGCATTTTTTAGGTTGCTCTCTGCCTCCACCTCCCCCTTACAGCCAGCCACAGTTAGCTGGAAGCCAGAATTTATTCTGCAAACGCCTGAGCTCTAAGAACACAAACTTGTTTAAGCTGAGACCATATTTGGAAGAGATCTGGGTCAAGAAAAATAATCAAAGGAAAGTGCATTCCTGGAGCATCACGTGAGGCCAGCGCGCGCACACAGGGCCTGGTGCTAATGCTCAGGGACGACCCTCAGGAACTCTCTGCCAAGGGCAGGTTTGACACTGATGTTCACCCTGAGAACCACCTCACCAGCAAACTGAGGCAAAGCCAGGCCCTTGTAAATGAGGTGTTCAGCAGCACACCATCGATAGCATCATATCCATGGCAGGAAGCTAAAAACTAATCCTGGCCAGCATCACAGGCTCCATCCTCACAGCCACAGGTACCTGTCTGTAACCCTGCCACTACTTTGGCTGAAGTAACCACCATTTCTCACAACTGTAAAAATGCCTGAAGGACTGAAACACCAAAGTATTCTCTCACTCCCTGAAATTCCAGCATTCTTTTTCTTATTTTAGGAAGATCCCAAATCCAGCTTTTGGTATTTGTTTTATATTCATCACAATTGCAGAATTTCAGGAAAATTTTGCTTAACAAAAATCTTTTTTTCTTCCACTTCAAAGACTTGAGTACAAAAAGCCCCCGCAGATGGTACTTTGAGCCTCTGAATATTTTATTTAATTAGCAGCCAAATGCACATTAACTAAATTGCACTGCTTTAATTGTACAAGCAAAATCTCAAGCAGTCAGCGCAGGGAACAGCTACAGAACATGCTGGCTGTGATCTACACTCATTGTCTGGGTTACAACTTTTACAGCATAAAGTCAACATGCAAAGTAGGCCTTGCGCTGCCTGTTTTAAACAAAAGGTGGCAACCATGTACCATATAGTTCAGGGAGTATAAAATTCTGAACTGTGACAGCACATATTTTTTATCTTGCTGTGAATTTTTTTTCCCCACACGAAACACTGGATTTAGTTTCTCCTGTTTTCCTGGCTAGGGCATTAATCCTTCACAGTGGTGGAGGGGGGCTGTCGGTTATTGCTGTTTGAATCTCTGGTGGGCCACCTGCATGGAGAACTGCTGGGATCAGGGGTCTCACTCTGCCTCCCCTCCCTGGTGTGGGCCTGCTGCACGATGACACCACCACATTACTGTGACATGCAAGAAAAAGCTCTTCACACAACTGGTAACATGAAGCCGACCAGGGCAGATTCCCTGGAAAGCAACCAAATCATGATGTTTATAAAGATCTTGCCTATATCCATGGACACACTTGCAAAGAACTAAATATAGTGGTTTTCATTATTAAATTGTATCTTCTCCAAACTTTTATTCTCATCTTGTTTCCACTGTTTTTTTCCCTGTGTATTTGTTAATGTGAGAGCTTCTTTTCCACCGGCTTTTACGCATTTTGCTCCTGATGTCATGTATCCAAACACCTTCACTGTGACTTTCTTAACTGAGTCTGGGCTGTGTTGCATTGCATTTCCAGCACAAAAACAAAAGTACAAGCTGCTGTTCACATCACCCTACTACAAACAGTGTGAGGTTCACTGTCAAGAAAAAACACAGAAGTAGTGCAAATGCAGAAAGCAGAGGAGCTATTCAGAAAGACAGTTTCTGAAAAATATACATTGAAATTACTTTTATTTTTGCTGGAATTAAAAAAACATAAGAATATTGACATTGCATTTAAAACCCCCAGGAAGTTAAAGATTATACATGGTTGCATCTCTGAAATCCAATAAAAGTGTCTCCATCATGCCTTTTTTAGGAGATATCAGTGTATGAATATTTTGAACCAAGATTTTTAAAGACATGTCAGGCTATCCAAACTCCACAGTGCTCTTCATTAAATACACAAAATGTGTCACTCTTCTGGGAAGGGACACTGTCCAAAAGTTACACAATTCAATAAAGAATTTCTAGGAAATACATCAAGCCCCAGTTCTTAAGGGAAGGAAACTGATGCATTTAAATGTAATCACAGAGCTTTAGTTTGAGATTTCTGTTTTAAGTTTTGAGAAGTGTTACTGTCTGTGCTGCTTCTCTCTGTTCTACTCCATGTATTAATATTGGCAAGTACTACATTAGAGGTGTTCTTATCCTAAATGTAGACTGTTAAGCTGGTATAATTCCTTTGCTTCTTCCCTGTACTGCACATAAGGTACACTGACAGGGTAACAGGCAGTTGTATGCAAACGCTAAGAGTCACTTAAGTTACCTGAAGTTTGGAAAGAAGAGTTGTGAATTTATACAGCCATGATGCAGATTGTATGATTTGTCTTCACCAGGGTTAAAGCAGTATATACACAGCTGGTTTAAAATGACACATTTCTTCTCAATGTGTCAGGTAAGTAAAGCTTTCTATGAAAGTCCTTTTGAAAGTCATCATCTTCAAAGTCTTGCAGCTGCTAGAATGAGACAATTCAAATTGCTACTGCTTTGGCTCCAGACAAGCAGACAGGAGTTAAATGCTTAGGAATAGTCCATCATGAATCCTAATGGTTATGGGGATGAGACCTCAAAAACATCGGTCTTGCCTGTCCCAGTAGCTTATTGACTGCAATGATAGTCATTATTTGTGGAATTCATTCATAAATATCACTATACATTTTTACTTAAAGCCATGTCCTAACAGTAATAAAGATGACAATCCTGGGGGAATAATGATATTAAATGTATATATAAGAACACTATAAAAGAGTGACAAAGTTGTATTTCATTACAAAAGAGGTTTCTCTTTTCTTTTCTGCTAATTCCTTTTTAAACTAAAACAGGCTTTCATTCTTATGTCACCAAATGAGAAAAAAAAAATCAAATCCTAAAATTCTGATGTTTAGAAAAAAACAGGAAAACTATTGTCATACTACAAAACATTTCACTTTACAACAACCCCAAAGAGTTATCGATTACCTGGATGATAAAGAAAAAACAGGACATGAGAAGGATAAGATCTTAAAACGAGACCTCAAGTATTTTTTGCCTAAAATTCTCTACTCTGATCAATGCAAGACTCTCTGACCTTAGGGGGACATTTGTACAGGGAACAAATCTGTGTGGAACCAGCCAGAGAGATGCTATGGATCAGGAGAAAAATCCTGCCTTTATTTTGGTGTTTTATCATTTTTCCAGTATAAATTGATGTGTGAACCATCTCAACAATATGAAGCAGGTACATTCTAACAATTTCTAACACAAATCCCAACACTTTCATTTACTTAACAGTATACTGTCTGTCAAAAAATTTAAAATCTGTTTATTTCACATTCTTTATGATGAAAAGTATATAAACTGCACTTTTAAATTAAATCATGTTCCGCCAAAACTGGTCTGCTTTAAGACTGATAACTTTTGTGGAGAGAATTAAGATGCTCCAGCAAGTATCAATTTTCTGTTAAAAAATGTCCGCAAGACGAAATAAAAAAAATTTCTTAATTTACAATAAGCAGTGTAAACAGCAAAAACAACAGAAGCCACAAAGTTTCACGCACCAGCTGCTGGCAGACAGGTAACTCCAAATGCTCATAGAACTTTGTATCTTCCTTTGTTGGTTGGTTGGTAAGAATTTTGCTGCAAATAAAGAAGAGGATAATCACAGTTAAAAGTGAAGATGGATAAATGAATTGCAATAAAGCCCCACTAGGTTATTAGCTGGGTATGTTGTAAAGCGACAGCAAACCAGATCTCTCGACACATATAAAATATTAAAATGAGGGGAATAATTCTCCTCTCCCCTGCCTGACGGTGTTGAAATTAGGAAATTATTGGGATCAAACTCTTTGAGGGGTCTTCATTCAAAAATCTCTGTCAATGTGTTATCTCCATCTGCTGGCTGGATAGCAGCTGTGTTCTGGCTGATTAACCAGTATCAGGGATTTTTAGGCTGTTCAATAAAACAATGGTTTTAAGACCTATAGGTCCCAGTCCCTGATATTAGTAAAACCTTATGTGAGACCGTCAACATTTGCAGAAGTCAATCTCATAAAGTATACATTAATGCACTTTCCCTCTTCATTCTGGATATTGCACTCACCAATCTGATGAGCTCCTCTTTTATGAGTCGTGTGATTTCTGCCTTCGCTTTCTGTACAGCCAGTTCATTGGCACCTGAAGATAAAAATACGTGTTATAATCTTAAACACTTTCTGTATATGAAGCCTACAGAATAAACACTGCTGGCTACTTTCAGAAGCATAGTAAAACTTGTTGAATATCCCCAGCTATTTGGTGAAGAACACTCTATTGCACAGAATGCCACAGCTTGACTGTGTTCTCTTTTAAGGAAGATATTCCAAAGTCATAAATGATACTGTTCAGAAATATGTAGGATTAGAGGTTTCTTGAGAAAAACTGAACCATCATGACATTTGGAAAGTTTTTGTTGTAGTAGTTGATGCAATTTCTTATACCTTTAAGAGCCTAAACAGAATTCTATTTTTTTGCTTATTTCACACTGGCACAGACCTCTTTGTGCTTATTCTTCTTCCTCTTTTCTTTTCCTCTCCTCCAAACTGATTTCATATGTTAGCTGTTGTTCTGTGGCAAGTGAGGAGAAGCCTCTCTGTGATCCCCATGGATCATTTGATCAAGTGTGTTAAGATAAACAAGTGTTTTTCAGTAATTGCAAAGCAACTGCAGTGAGTCTATAACTCAAGTGTCCGAACACTGACTACAGAAATTCCATGTCTAATTACAAAACTAGACTTATAGCTTTAATAGAAACATTTATAGAAAGAATACATACTTTCTATAGCCAAATAAATCTTTCGTTCTCCTTCCTTGGGTTCTTTGCCTGGAGGGAAGTAAGTTCCCCTGATTGTAATGGCAGCTTCAGAATATTCACTGATTCTCTGCAGTGCTTCTTTGGAGGTAACTTTCCATCTGGCAGTCTGCAAGGTGAAGGATATGGGAGGATCAACAAGGAGAAAGGCACCACACAAAATGGCAATACATTAGTTCAGCCAACGTGGGCAGAACCTCAAATACAAATACAGGGAATTTGTACTTGATACTGTGAAATATAAATCCTCAAAATAACAGATGATGTGGATCAGAGCAGCGATATTCTGAATGGCAGAAATACTCAGGTACTAAAAAAAGGGCAAAGAGCTGTAGCAGTCAAGGCAGTAAAGCCTTTGCAAAAAACACCAGTGTCAGAGATTTGGGTATTAGAGAAGTGGGTAGAGGGTGAAGAGATTTTTGTCTGATAACGAATACTTGTTTTTCTGATACTCTCTGGAATAAGTCCAAACATTGCATTTATATAACCTGAGAAGTAATCACAGATCATGTAGTAATTTCAATTAGGTATGATCAGAAATAGAGACATAATGTTTTACTGCTGTAAGTATGAAGAGAGCTTTTGTTAAATAATGGTCATTTACTTGATTATAGCAAAAGGGTTACTTGCCTGTGGGAAGTCATTGATCTCTAATTCTTCTTCATATCTCTTAAAGGATTCATTCTGTCCTCCATCCTGTTTCTCTTCCTCCTGCTTCTCTATGGGTACGTAATTGAGCTTGGCATTGATTTTTTCAGCCAGTTGCTCTGCAATGGTCTTGGCAGACACAGTAGGAGCTTGAATTGTGCCTCCTCTCAGGATAGCATTTGTAGCCTGCTGCATCACATCCTGTAAAAGCAGAGGTCCATATTGAGAATGAGGTAGCCAAAAAAAGTCCTATATAAACCAGTAAAGGTTTCATTAAAGTTCTCTATGTAATGTAATTGTCTACATAACAAATACACTCTCCAGACTTCTGCTCTTCCTTCCTTCCTCTCAACAACTCCCTTCACACCTGCAAAGAAAATATCGTACTGATCTTTCGTATTTTCAGCTTAAAATATCTTTGGACATTCCAGAACAATTAATCTCAATCTAAACACATTGTACATCACATGTACATCTCAAGCTTCAGCAGGGAAAGATGTTCTGCAACTCTGCCAAAGCTGACAAAACTAATTGTGTAACGTTATCAGTAATGAATTAACTCTTTGCCAGGGCAGACAAAGCATTTACGTTTCTGTAATAAGTCTTATAAATGTATCAGCTCACTTACAAATCCTATATAAGTGAGTTAGCCCAGCCCAAATGAGACAAACAATGCAGTATGTTACCAGTGTGCAGAAACACTAAATCAAATGGCAGCCACAGAACAAAGAATTGAACCACCTTTATTAAAAAAGAATAAAATTGGTCTGTAAAGAGCCTGACCTTAAAGTGGAAGGGGACCATGACTTGTGCCTCTGCTCCAAGATTCTTCTGGGCATTGATTCTCAAAGCCAATCTTTTAGCAATTTCCAATTTTTCTGCATTCCCAGCTGATGGTGTAGGAGCATTTGATGTTCCTGGTGCTGCCATGTCTTTTACTCTTTTCTTTGAATTGAACATGCTTTCAATTTGTTCATCAATCTAAAGAAAATAACAATTATATGATCACTGCATTTACCACTATATAATCTTATCATCTTAAAGAAAGAAACACTAAGGGGCATTTAGTTTACATGCTTTTAAAGAAATTAATCTTGTATAAATGGTAGAAGCCTGCCCAGAACTACAGTTCAACAAATGGATGATCTAATCAGGAAAAAGTCTGAACACAGTGTTTACTTCCAAGGCCACAAAAAGGAGTCTATCAAACATCAAGAAAGGAATCTAGTAAGATTTAGAAATAGAGATTGCTACTATGAATGTCTTCAAATACTGCAAATAAAAATATGTTCTCAATTGAGGACAATCGTTCTATTTCCTTTATGCAAGATTATTATTACAAATAATTTATGTGACATTTACATAACTACACACGTTAAGTGTAAAACACCCATAATACAGAAAGAGACACTGAACATCTTCCTAGATCTTGATCTTCATAGCTATATCTCTATATTCTAAGAATACATATGGTCAGTAACAAAGGTCACAGAGTAACTGAAATCCATGTACTCTGCAATGTGTTTTGTAACCTACTGAGGAAGAAAATCAAATGTATTGAGAAAATCCATAAGCAACTTAAATCCTATTCCCAGGTGCTTACATCAACAGCCGTATCTTCATCATCTGAATCTTGCAAGCCAAGAGCTGCTTTTTGTAGCTTCTTTCTTTCATTAGCCAAAGCCTGTTCTGTTTCATCAAATTTAAAACCTTTGCCAGAGAATCCACTGCTTTTTTTAATCAACTTTCCCTCCTGAAAACAAAAACATGTATTATCATACTTAGGAGTTTCAAATCCTAGTTCTGATAGTCATAAAATAACTGTAAGATTATACAAGTAATTTTGAAGTTCTTTAAAAAGCAAATCCTAGCATATTCATAAAGCTCTTCAAATTTAAAAGCTGCATTTCACAATGAAATGTAATTAAAAAACCCTCTGTTAATTCAGCAGAGACAATAGCCTGTTGGGATTTTCTGTAAGTATACATTTTAAATGCTTTTCAAATGCAGTAAAAAAAACCCCCTCCATTCTTTTTATATCAGAAAAACTCCAAAGTCACCCTTCTCAGCATGAGCGAGATCCTCTGATGGAGAGAGCTCTAGAAATAATCATGCAAATTCTGTGAAAGCACTTCATTATCTTGTATGTGAATCTTGTTAAAAGCCAAAGTGCCCCTTATTCCATAGGTATTTATTACATACTAGGTGACAATATTTAAATTCTCAAGAACAGTTCTTTAAATGACATTCAAGATCCCAATCTTGAGGTGCCTGACACACTTAGCTAAAAACACACGTGTTCCCAGTGAGATGACCCATGTGTGTACGCTGGACAACTGGACCCATGTGCATACACAGGCATTAAACCTGGACCAAGCCCCCTACAGAAAGAAGAATTACTTACAGCCTTCTGTTGGTCTTTGAAGTCAGCCCAGAGCTTCTCCAAATCAGTAGGAATTGGATTCCCAGACAATTCCAAAGCCTTAATGATATCACCAGCATAACGTGCCTGATCTTCAGTAATGAATGTATATGCATACCCCTGGTCAAAATTAATTTAAGAGACAATTAGGAAAAAGCTCTAAAGACACTCTATCTCTAAATTTATTGAAGCACCCTTGCACAGATGCTGATTTCTGGTCAATGAAACTAACCACAACAGTCATGCAATAACTTTTTTTTAGTGGAAGTGTAGAATGAATAATGTGAATTCCCAGGAAACTGATACAGAGGTAATCATCCCAAGATGGTAAACACTGAAATCTTTCCTTCCAACCAATCTTGTCATGGTTGAAAGGTTGAAAAATTAAAATCTTATCAATTTAGTAGGGCACATTTCCAACAGTGAAAAACACCCAAACTTTCAGCCACAAATGGGCTTTAAAAGAACACTCATACATCAGAAGAACATTTAAGTTCCAAATTTCAGAGTGCTGAAGTTCAGAATATATTAAAAACACTCTTCCCACCAACAACACAAACTACTCCCTCTGTAACTATCCCTTGGAACATCTTCATCAAGCAAGAAAGAAGGGAAAAATGCCAGTACTAACCAAACCAGACAAGTGAGTGTACATACTTTATTGCCAGCTCGCCCAGTGCGGCCTGCTCGGTGCACATAGTCCTCATAATGGTTGGGACAGCTGTAATTGACCACCAGCATCAGCTGCTTCACATCCAGGCCCCTCGCTGCTACAGATGTGGCCACCAGAAGTTTGCAGGTTCCATTCTTGAAGTCATTAATAATGCTGTCCCTGTCATACTGATCAATACCTGCAAGACAAATCAGTTAATTATAAAGCTCTGCTTCAAGTCATGAGAATCTGTACCCAGGTCAAAACACCCTCCAACTTCAAACAACCAAAATCACAAGCAAATAAAACTTCAATACATTCACACTTTTAAAGGCAAAATACACTAGGCAAAATAACCTCTATTATTTAGAATAACTTTTAATTTTTCAACTATCCAAAGATGTTTTTCCCATACCAAGACCCTCAAAAGTTTTTTTAATATTATTTTCAATTTTCTACTTTAGCTGAAACCTCATCTGGAGGTTTTGTCTGTTCTCTAAAGGCAACAGAAATCTCAGAATAACAAGAATATTTTTCCCACTTCCATTGCTGCATTCCTGCTGAAAAGTGATTTGTACTTATTGGTTTTATATAAAATGCTCTAAAAAAATAATGTAAGTTTTAAAATACACTGGGATGGACAGTATTGTAAAGAAACTTTTCTCCTCTTGCTACTTCCATTATATTACTATTACTTGATAGAAGAAAAGTAAAGCGACAACTGCTGTTACTGTGGAATCTCAAATAAAAATATCATGTGATACTCCCCAATGGCACTCACTACTCTACAGTAACAAGTAGTTAGCAATATTCCCTGAGAGGTGTTAACTCTCAGTAACAGTCCTATTGCACAGACACAAGATTTGGCATCTGATGACATCTCAGAGGGAACAATGAAGAATAATTACACAAAACTATCATGCCTATTTCAAATTAAGAGACAATTATCCTCCCCAGTTAAAAGCAAGACCTGCTTATGAAGAAATAATAACTGGTACTATACAGGAACTAAGTGATTAACTACTGGATACCAACATTCTAGTTGGGAGTAGTTAATATAAATCCTTAAATTTGCAGATTACCTCCATGAAGAGACAAGCAAGGGTAAGAGGCCCTCATTAAATCCTTCAATAACCCATCAGCATGTTCTTGCTTATCTACAAATATGATAACGGATCCTTTCTCCTGATAGTGTCCCAGTAGCTCCAGTAACTTCAGAAACTTGTTCTCCTCTTCTATGACAATCTGGAAAAAGACATACAAAAGCAAAGTAGAAAGAGTATAATTTGTTTCTTGAGTCATTAAACAAATTCAGAGTGTATAAAAGTAAAGATCAGGAACAGGAGATGACTTTTTTAGACTGTTCCCACAGCTAGTGGTAAAACTGCTGTTCAGCTTAGTGCTACAAACCAACTTTAAAAATCACACTCTATTTGCAGATTAGGGTGTTGATTTATTCTGAGTTGATGTTTAATAAGGCCACTAAACTTCTAAAAATAAAAGCTCTGTGGGTATATTGGTTTATATGCAACATTGCTGGGAACAATCTTTTGCAAGCAAATGAGAAAGTAAGTGACGCAGATGTGTGATACTCACCACGTGTTGCTCCACATCAGAACAGACAACACTTCTGCCTCCAACCTGCACTTCTATAGGTTTACTGAGGATCCTGCGAGCCAGGGCCTCCATAGCTCTGGGAAAAGTAGCAGAGAACATGACAGTCTGACGGTCAGGCCTGACGTTGTCTACAATGCGCATAACCTGTGGTACAAGAACATTCCCTGTTAATATCCAAGTGCTATAACTCAATTTCACACACATACAAAGTTGTCAGTTTTAAAGTCAGGTGGTATCTGCACTTCACAGACTACAAAACATTCTTTACAGATTTCCTCTTGGCACCAAGCTGCCGGCATTGGAAGACAGGCAAAACTTGCTGGATTGAAAAGGAAGTTGCATGGCAATATGCAATCTGGCAGCAGCTCAGCAAAAATCCTAGGAAATGCAGCAGATACCCTACAGCTCAAGAAACAAATAAAAGGAATTTTCCTAGTTTTGGAGAACAGCATAGCTCATGACAACTGAAAGAGCCCTGGGTGTCCAAAGTTCTCAGCAAGTAATTAGTCAGCAGCATTTCCAACATTTTGTTCCTATCTCTTGCCAAGAGACATCAAAGACTTTATAAACAGACTACAACTACTAATACAACACCTGTATCAAGGGATTACACAGGGATACAACACGGCCACAAGTATTCAAAATGAGTGTGGAAAACACCCTGCATATTAGAGAAAAATCTAAGCTATACAGGAATTCATTGAAAGCAAAACATAGAATCACGAATGGTTTGGGTTGGAAGGGACCTTAAAGATCATCCAGTTCCAACCCCTTGCCATGGGCAGGGATACCTTCCACTAGATGTGAGGATAATGTGATGTTATAATAATGTGATAATAGATGTAAGAATAATAGAAATATTAGAGTGAGCTTAAACTGCTGTCCACATGCAACACATCCTTTTCAACACCCACTGGCAGTGTAGTAATAATGCAGCATTGCAAAATCCTTGATATGGAAAACAGCATCTTTTGGCACCATCCCTCTGGTCATGAATTACCTGAGGCTCAAACCCCATGTCAAACATTCTGTCAGCTTCATCAAGTACAACGTACGTGACTCTACGGAGGTTTGTCACCCGACCTGTGAAAGGAGAAGAAAAAACACATGGGAAACAAAATCGAATGGAAATCTAGTTTCCCTTAGGAATATTTTTTAAAATGTTATATAGTCTCACTATCTTCTAACAAAGACATAAATTAATTTTTTAAAAAATTCACTAGATGTGAATTTTAATGTTCACACTTTAATCACACATACATTCTGGGAAATGTGTAAGTATGCACAAGGCCCTTTTAGTTTGTCAAACTCTTCTCTTGCATACCATCATAGGGCCAGAAGAACCTGTAAAATTCAGAAAACTGCCCTCGCCAAAACACATCATAAAACTAAGACTGAGCTGAAGCAAGGAGCCACATCAGCCAGTATCTGACAGCGGCACCTAGAAAAGAACATATTAGAGATTACAGCGCATGTGTGGAAGGCAAAGCCCAGTGCTAACTGCTGCAGCCTCAGAAAATTCCTTTATACACAATCTGTAACGCTTCCTTGGAGCTAAGAATAACTCTTTGAGGATAATCATACTAGTTCTAGATCACTGCTAATAATAGGCATAAAACAGAGTAAGCAAGTCTTTTCAAAATGACTATATAAAGATTAAAACCTACCCAGTAACACTACTGAATTTAAAATCAAGAACCACCCCAAATTCTGGGAGAGGTTGAAATAAAATAAGCAAGCTGTGTTTCAGTGAACATTTTGAAATTATAATGGACAGGATAATTAGCACCCTTCCCAAACAAACAGCAAAGAGATTCCCTTTCATGAGAGGGATTTAACTCAAGGATTTTAGAATCATATTCTCAAACAATATAAACACATTCAGTTCCACAAAACTGTGGAGTGACACTGCCAAATGCTCTCAGAATGGAACAGATTTGTCACATTTTCTACAACTATCACTCAGACTTGTGCGTATCAAACTACAGAAGAATTTGGTCCTCTCAGCTTCAGCAAATTGTAGCTGAATCCTCAGCTTAAAAAGACATTACGCGCTGCATTTTTTAAGATATGGAATTCAGACTTAAGGAACAAAGTAAGTATTTCTTAATATCTACATATCTATTTTAACATCTTAACACTTTCATCCCCAAATAATAACTTTGTAAAATTACTTGGGAACAGCATTAATGTACCTACCTTTGACGATTTAAGTCTTGAAGCCCAGTTCTATATGTCTTGAAGGTACTTTTTTCACAGAAGTTAAATAATGTCAACAGTTTAGTAGAGGTTTTGATGTGGAATATTTTAATAATAAAACTTTATCTAATAAGCATGCAATGGTTACACTAGGACAAAACCTCTTAAAGCTGCAGTGGCTCAGTTTAATCAATCTGAGTATCTGATATAAGGTCAGTTCTTTTACTTTCGAGCAGGTATTTAGGGAGGGCTTCTTTGTCTATTTTTTAAAGCCAACAGATAGAGTCAGATGCTCATGTAAAGTGAGGAACTGCTGAGCTACTCTAACACGAATAACAGATCAACGGGCAGACAAAATAAGCAACTGTTACATAACCTTTATCAAAATGACTTCAAGTAAAAAATATGGACCAGCATATTTCAAGTTTAGCAAAGATAAACATTCTCAAAAACTCTTCAAGAATGTAGTATTTCCTGTCCTCCCAAAAAAAGTCAAACCAATATATACTTAAACCTATTATTAGTGCTATATATTCTCAAAAGCTAGACAGTGCAGCCTGAAGAGATATAAGAAAATTCCATAAGACCATTTATCAAAATACATGATCTTTTGAATTTGTTAGAATTACACAACAAATGTAAAAAATTCTCCAAAGGAAAAAAGTTTTCTACTCACCATTGTTAGCTGCTAACATGTCAATCATACGTCCAGGTGTGCAAACAATAATTTCAGCACCTCTTTTGAGTTCAGCTATCTGATTTCAAAACACAGTAAACAATCTATTAGTTTTTGCTTTGTGCTTTCTTTCAGGTTTTTTTAAACATATATATCAGCTTGTAAAAAAGAAAACCACCTACATTGTAATACAGCTGTTCTACCAATGTGAATTATGTAAAGATTTTAATTAGCAATTTCCTTAAGTCTTTGGAAAACTTTGCTTCCAAGAAGAGTAACCCCTGAGAGCCTGAGCTACCACCACCTGAAGTAGTTTTAATAGGGATATTTCTTCAATGCAGTTAAAAGCCTGTAAGAAATGCCAGTGTTACATCAGGGACAAGTGATAGCAGACACACCATGTACCACCACAGATGGTCACTCCTGTTGTTTCCATAAATTGGTGGGGTGGGGGTGTGGAAACCCTTGAAATTAATCTCGCAGTTACTTCAAGATGCAATATTTGGCAATGCAATAAACCAAAGTTATAATTTTCTGGCTTTTGTTATCTTAACAGGAACTCTCAAAATAATACAGCTTCTTAATAACTTTCAAACTATTATATCCCACTAATAATTCAATTTTCATTTAATGCTCGGTACATACATAAAGAGAAACAGTCTCAAACTTTTAAAGATCGTATTTGAGACTTTCCAAGATCAGTATGTTTAAGGCTAAGTTACATGCAAAGCTTTTTGCATTACTACCATTCCCACAGAGTAAATCAATAATGAAGACTGTAAATGTTCTGGATTCATGGAAAAGAAAAAGCAAGTAATTTTGCTGCAAAAGTAACATTAATTAATAAAGCCTAAGCATTCTTTGACAAGGCAGACATGTGTTTTGCATACCTGTTCACTGATTCCTGTTCCTCCATAAACACAGACAACTCGAAGCCCAAGTGTCTTTGAGAATTTCTTGCACTCCTTGGTAATCTGCAAAGCCAACTCACGTGTAGGTGTCATAATGACAGCTGAAAAGCAAAACTTTTTCTTCATACATTGCAATACAAGAGATGTTGTAATTTACACAACAGAAATTAATCTTTTGTAATGATGTTTACAGCAATTTACTTCCTATTTTTCAGAATGTCATTTCAAGGAAAAGATAACTGAGACACTATGAGGAAGGAGTGGAAATCTGGCCCAAGTGTAAAAATCAAAGGAGTAAGGTCTCCCAGATACGTGGACATGGGAGTGCTATTGAAACAACATTAAATAGCACTGTGATCACAAATCAACATTAAAGAGCATGGTGATCATTAACTTAAAAAAAAGCCACTTACCAATGGATATTAGTAAACACTTCTCCCTATGACCAAGAGAAGAACTGCAGTCCCATCTAAAGCATATACGTGAGGTTATATTTATTTAAATAGTAACTTTGAAAATAAAATCTTTTTACCTATGGGACCTTCTCCTTCTTCTAATGCTCTCTGATCCATAATGTGTCTGAACATGGGCAACAGAAATGCAATAGTCTTTCCACTTCCTGTTTTAGCAATGCCAATCAAATCCCGTCCATTCATAATTGCTGGAATAGCCTGGGTTTGAATGGGAGTGGGCTTTTCATAGCCGTGTCTTAAAGAAAGAAAAAAAAAATTTAAGAATAAAATAGAATTTGAGAGATGTGAATCATGCAGTCATGCTAAAATTTTTTTTGCACATTCATATCAGCCCAATTCAAAAAATACAGATCAAAATGAGCAGCAAAAACATGATACAAATGGCAGAGAATAGTTAGTAACAATAATTCAATACTGAGTGATAAACACTCTGACGACTATGTAACATTTACAGACATGGATATGTGGCATTATGCGACAAAGTAAAAGGTACTTCTCATGGACATACCACAGAACACAGTGAGCAAAATCAAGGATGATACAGTTCATAAAGTGCTTGCTTACTTTTTGAGGGCAGTGAGAATCTTCATGGAAATACCACATTGTACCCAGGTTTTTATTGGTTTGGGACAGCCTTTTCCCTTGACTGTAATTCCTTCCAACTCCAGCCTGTACACATTTACCTCTGAAATAGAGTTTACATTATAACAGAGTCAAACTTGACACTTCTCTACTACCTTGATCAAAAAATTCTTGCTTTGTCCCTTAACATGAAATACTAATTTTATCACTACCAGAAAAACAGCCTTTTGCTTGTTACATATAAACACAGGAGTTAGGTTGAAAGGACTCAGGTTAATTTTTCAATCAAAGCTTCATATACAATTATAGTAAGTTACCAACAATAGTGATGCACCTGATTTAACACTTTTCTATAGCAAGTTGCTCCAAATGCTTTTTATATTCCAAAAGCATTTGCTGTTCAATGAAATCCACCATTCTTTTCTTTAGTAGTACCCAAGGTGTTCTGGTTGCATTTGTCTTTACCTTCTTGAGTCATTTTAGCTAGTTCTGGTACTTCAACATAGAAGTTTTTCCTGAAAGGTTCATATTCTATCTTTCCATGATCCACTGGTTCTAGCAGCTTTCTCTGCTTGGTCTGATAGCCAGTCAGGGCAGTCTGAAGATCAACTTCCTCCTCTTCTGAGGAATACTGTAGAGATCACAATTTGTGTGTACGTTAGGATTAATGAATTATGATGGTGTTTCGTTTTTTCATTTATAGCGAAACTTTTCAGAAGAAACAATTACTTCTTACTGTATTAGACATGAAACTGAAGACCTGCTCTCAGCTTAAGAGTCCCTGTTGTTCCTTCCCCTAATTCTTTCATGTTTCTCCCAAACGTTAACTCTCACCACGTTCTGTATCACTTTGACAACTTTACCAATGCCAACTACCAGCCCTGTCACTCAGAAATAATCACTGCCATACAAAGAAACAGTAAGATGGAAATAGTAAGGAAAAGCAGCCAGCCAGCAGACTCATGTCGCACTGCAGTCATAGCTCTGACAGATATTCCCACCTCAGCTTTGAAGGAGCACCACTAACACTGGAACTGCAGCCACAGAGCATGGCCTGAAGTGGCAGAGCTCCAGGGCCTGCAGGGTATTGAATCTGTGACTCAGGCAAGGCTGTCCCTCCACAGCCTCCCGAGCAGCAAAATACCCACACCCTTGACAGCTCTTCAGGCCAAACACCACACACAACCACAGGAAGCAAGAAGAGACACTTCGCCTTTTCACAGGAGAAATACAAAACATTTCCATTACCTCCATTGCATCTTGGTCATTCTCCATGAGCTCCCCTTTCTTCTTTTCTGACTCAGCAGCTGCCTTTTTGGTTGTCACCACGGTTACCACCTTGGTAACAGTTGGTCCAGTTTTCTATAAAAACAGTTTGAAAAAATTACAGCACTATTGTATAAAACAAAACCCATCCTGTAAAAAACATACAGAATATTTGTACTTCTGGATGCATTATGCTGAGCATTTTTTCCCCACTTCCCTCAGTGAAATTTTATCAGACTAATGCTTGCTAGAATGGTTTCATAAAAACACCAGGAAATGAAAGTTAAAGCAAACATGCACTAAGTGCATCTAACTTCTCACTTTTTTGCAATTTCCCCCATTTTTTTCCAAGCCATTTTGCTACTAAAACACAAAGTTATCTTGGTCTTTTAAAAATAAGAAATCTTTAACAGGTGATTTTACCTTTTCACTCCCACCTCCACCTTTCACACTTCTCATATTGAACTTCTTGACCTCTTCTTTTACTTCTTCCATATAAGCATCTAAAGGATCTAACTCCTCATCTTCAACCTCATTGCCTTCTTTTTCTCCTTCTGCAGTTTCCTCTTCATCATCTAATAAGCGCAAAAGAGATGGGGATAAAAGGGAAAGATATAAGTCCTTATATGTGTCAAATTATTGTCTACCCAAATAATTACAGCGCAGTGTTATTACTACATAATTTCTCCTAATATAAATCTCTTTATCAAAAATGTATCTTAAACCATTTGACACCATGACCAGATTTAGGCTTTATCATTTTATGGTTCACATTCTGAAGAGTAATTAGAAGCTTTAAAAATATTGTAATAAAAATATTACTAGGAACAAAAGTATTCTGTTATATATAAAGAGGTTAAATACCATCATCATCTTCTAAACTCCATTTTTTCCCCTGTTTCATCTCTTCAATTTCTTTTTTTAGCTCTCCTATGTTTTCCATTGCCTTCTTGCGTTGTTCTTCCCTCCATTTCTCCACTCTTTCTTTCCGTTTTCTCATTTCTTCTTCTAGTTTGTTCTGATCAAAATTCTATGATAAAAACCAACCAAACAGTGAAAATTAATGGCCGCTGGCTTTAGCCTATGCTTCTTTAAACAAATGTAACCATTGAGTGAGCATGCTGCAGAAGACTGCACATCCACAAACTTCCTGGTTTAAATTCTTTATCTTTTAAATTTACAATTTTTAAAAGTCTCTACCTCAGTGGCCACAGCATTTGTGGTAGCATCTTTATCCTTCTCTTCTTCTTTGTCGTCTTTGTCTTTTTTCTTTTCTTTGGAAACCTCCACACCTTCTGTCTTCTCTTTAGATCTTGATCTGAAAGGTAAGATCAAAGGTTTCTTAGAACATTACAGCTTTTCTCAGGGGGAGGTTACATATATGCTGGACAGAAACAGAACTATAATCACCCTGTTATATGTTTTCAAACACCTCAAGAAACACACTGCTTCCCAGACAATCTTTCCATGTCATGGAATTATTTCCTCTAACTACCAGAAATGTAGACGCTATCCCAATCCACCATCACGTGCTTTTCTCATTTCTTTGCAGACTTCATTTTCAGAGCTCTTACAACAGATACTCCAGTTGTTCTGCACTTTATTTTACACCTTCTTGAAGTCAGCATTTAGAAAAGAGATAGAAAATATTTCCTGTTTGTGGAATTTCTAGAGAAAGGTAAAGTGACCTAGCATATTGCCATGGAAATGTAAGCATCCCCCTAAACACACAGTCCTGGCTGACAGATAAAAGCACTTCTCCCTGGGAAAAGCTACTCATGTGATGCAAATGAAACAGGCAGACTTGCACTGAATTCAAAACTCATTTATCACAGGTTTTACTATCCTTGCTTGCTTCCAATTTAAAACAAAAGAATGCACCTAAACCAAATTTGTGCTAACTTACGACAATAAATATAAAATTCACTTTAGCTAATTGAATCTCATTAAGCTTTTTTTCTTTGGGCTACTCTAATACAAAACATACACTTATTCCCAAAGCCTTTGTGATTCCAGCTTGTGATGATTTCTCAGGTGCTATCACTGCTTTTTTTGTATACAGACTGTTGTTACCATTTATGGACTTCTCACTCATTTTACAGTAGAGTCTGATTATATTCTGTTTGCAGTTATATCTGAAAACTCTATCAAGATATACTTAAAAGACAATGACCTGCAGTAAGCTCTCACACATTTCTAAAGCCAAGAACACAAGAATACCTATTTTCTGTTTTCCTGTTCTTGCTTGGACTGGAGGATCGAGACCGTCTCCCTCTACTCCTGCTCCTCGAGCGCCTCCTCTCTCGGCTCCGGGATCGTCTTCTCTCTCGGCTCCGTTCCCTTTCTCTACTCCTTGAACGTCTGA
Source organism: Eulacestoma nigropectus (assembly GCA_013397775.1). Taxonomy (NCBI): domain Eukaryota; kingdom Metazoa; phylum Chordata; class Aves; order Passeriformes; genus Eulacestoma; species Eulacestoma nigropectus. Next base: position 894,403 of record VZTE01000050.1, read on the forward strand.
CATGCAACAAAATTGTCTTTACTTAGGACATGCTCATAGTGTAACTTTAGCCTTCTGTTGAGGAACAGGTTGTAAAAGGAATCCACCAATCATCAAGACCATTAAGAACTTACAAACTCCAGCATCAGCAAGCCAGAAAGTATTTAATAAGCAAAAAGCCTTAAGCATAGTGAAATCCATCACGGACATCAGCAGGGTAACTAACTGGAGCGGGAAAACGTCAATATTCAGCGGACAGGCACTTTTAGATGCTTTGACTGGAGCTGATGTCATACCTTTGACGCTTTCTGTCCCGTGAGCGAGACCTTCTCTTGTCCCTGCTGCGCGATCTCTCCCGTCTACGATCCCGATCCCTGCTCCTGGAGCGCCTGTCCTCACGTTTCCTCTTGTCCGATGGGGAACGACTCCTGGAACGGCTCCCAGAGCGCCCCCGGGATGCAGAGCGTTTCCGATAATGCCTATGTGGCACATTCACAGAGTGTGAGCACCAGAACCACATGCAGTTAAAGCGTGTTTGTGAGGTGGTCAAGCAAGCAAAAAAAAATTATCTTAATTTCTTGGAGTTTCTGAATATCTAAACTTTTGTAATCATCTTGCCAAACCGATTAATATACATACTCTATGTATTATATACATAATATGCATATACACGCCTAATGATGCTGAAATTAGAAGGATTATTTGGTCATGATTTTGTTTTAGTTTTAGAGTACTACTACAAGCACATCATGAGAACACCAGAACATCAAGAACAATTTCCTTCTCAGAAATCCACTGATATCCATTTCATATATAGGAAAAGCTGAAGGCTCTTTGAAGCTATCCCAAAATCTGTCAAGCAAACAAAATTGCTCTTTGCAATATATTATACAATATATGTTTACCCAGGTAAGGTAGGTAAACTATACCTCTCCTCAATAGGAAAGCTGTCAGACCAGACTTAAAGAAACATAAACCCCTGAGGATGTGACACAGCTGTGGTCAATGCCTTTACCACGCTGACATCAACAGAAATTCCATAATATCAAACATCACAACAGAAGCTGGCAGAAGTCAGCAAGGCTTGAGGGGTGTGTGATGGAGATGAGTGTCTCCTTTCCTCCCCTCATTAATGCTCTCATCCCAACCACACTGTGGGGCAGAGCAGGGCTAGGAATTTTCTAGGAAACTCTTCAGCTGAGTGTACAAGTCACAGAGGGCCCTTGACTGTGACCATTTCTTCTTCCTCCAATTCCAGATTTTTGGTCACCACGCCAGAATAATTCACTTGTTCACTCTCCAGTGGCTCAGGACCCACAGACCCTTTCCCCTAACAAGCCCAGTAGTCATGCTTGAGAAGCAGGAAGAAGCAGAGAAGACTTTAAGCCCCCCAGCTCCCTGTTTCACTTCCACCATAGTATTAAAACAGTTCAGCACTAAAAATAACAGAATATTTATATTTAGTCTTTATTATGCAGTATATTTAGATACCATGTGCATTTGGAGTTCATACAGTAGCACATACTCACATCCTGCCTATCAGCAGGATAACTGACTGCAAAGAACGTCCGTCAGCATTGAGATTTTTAATTTCTTTCCCATCTCCATCACAAAATGCCGTGGGATCTGCTCTATACTTCCTCTCTTTCTAATCTTTTAGTTTTAGAGAAGTAATTTTGATTTTAAATTTTTTTCCTCTACACTGTGCAATAAAGCCAAAAAGATGATTTCAAGTTGCAGAAGCCCCAGGGTGAGGAACATTTCTTCACACCAACCCCAGCACACGCAGCCCCCACCCATCTCCACTCACCATTCACTCTCACTCTCTTATCATTTTTTCACTTCTAAAACTTTTGGTATGTTAAAAGAGAAAATTAATACAAGTTTAAACCTACTTTTAGCATTCTTTTTAGTCTAAACAGAAAAACCTTGTCATTTGCAGCAGAGACGCTATACAGTGACAAGCAAGGGAATCCTGCTGGCTGGAACATCAGAACTTGGCTTTCAATTCAAGCAGCTCTAACGGTGTCCTGTACCACCCAGTGCTGCCCCAGCTTATTTGGAGCTAATTTAGATAGGTCCGTGGGAGTGCCCAGCTCTGCACTAGATCACTAATTTGAGCCTAAGGTTGTTGTTAAAATTTCAAGCCATCTGCCTCTCTCGGTGCAAATCTTCGTTATGGACCTGGGAGCTGTGACAGTGTAGTACAACTGCATGTGGGGACTGTCCTGTCAGCTTTAGTGTTAAAATCTGATTAAACTAGGAAACAGAGGCATATGCCCGACAGCACTTGCAAATTGTGGCATCGGTTTAAAGCCTGATAGGTGTGAGCAGCTCCATATCATGTGCAGCACAGGCCTGGCCCGAGACACACGCAGCACAGGGGCACATTACTGCAGAGCTGGTTACAACACTAACCACGTCTTTATATCAGCTGCGAAAGAGCAAAAGATACGTGATCCTGCATAAATACAAAAGGCACCAGCAAAAACATCTAAACCGGGTTAACCCCCTTACGGGGCTCATTATGGCATTTTGGAACAAGCCCGTGAAGGCCGGAGGGGCTCCGGGAGCCGCGGGGTCGGTGCCGGTGAGCCCTGGCAACTCGGACCCACCTAGTGTTGGGACCCGGAGCCCCGAGGCCCCGGCTCGGAGCCTCGAGGCCCCGGCCCTGCCCTCAGTGCCAGCTCCAGGCTCGGGCCCTGCCGCGGCGGCCTCAGCGAGCCCGCCGGCCGGAAGAGCCCGCACCACCCTTTGTCCCCCTCANNNNGCGGCCGCCTCCCCGCGCCACGATCCCCGGGCGAGCCGCGACCCCCGGGCGGACGGGGCGGCGGCACTGCTCCCTCACCTGGACTCGCGACCCATGGCAGCGGCGCTCCCGCTACACGGCGGCGGCCATTCCGCGCCCGCACGGCGAGAGCCCGGCGGCGAACGCCGCCCCTTCCGGCCCGCGCCCCGCGCTGGCGCCCCCCGGCGGGCGGAGGGCGCAGCGCCGGCCCGGGCACACGGGAGCCGACCCCGCCCCGGCCAAGCCGCACACAGCGCCGAGGAAGCGGGTAACAAATAGGATTTTAATAGAAAACAATCGGTTTGGCAGTAAACGTTAAATAGAATTATGTACACCAACAGAGGTAAGGTAAAAACGGAATAAAAGAGATTGGTTTCTTGGTCAAAGGTCGTTTCTTGATCGCCCTTTCTTCATGGAGATTTCTTGACCAAGCACAAGCCCCTCCTGGTGCTCTGCCCGTGCAAGAGTATTTACCCGATTAGTGTTAAAAGTTTTCATAGTGAGGATTAAAAATTCATTGTTTTTTGCAGGTACTGGTATAGGGATTTTTCCGATTTATTTGTACATTTGGGCATATAGAGAATCAGAACAAGTAACTTTTGAGCAAACTCATTATTTACATATCTCAACCTTAATTTAAAAGACTGTAATTTCAATTTGCTGAAATTATTATCTAATATAAATAAATTTAAAGCTTCTGAATCAATATCTGTGCTAATACGCCTACGTCAAAATTTCCTGCAGCCCAGCCCTGTACACCTGTAATATAATACTCACTGTAACATAATCAGTTTAAAAAAATCGATGACAAAGGTCAAATCGAAACATAAGTTTCTTGTATTCAGGCCACAAACATGTATCTAATTTAAAAATCAGAAATTCATCACTAAAATTACAGAAGGAGATTTAACAGGGAATAATCAGCTGAAAGCTGGGCCATTTACTTTAGAGAGGTAGAATCAGACACATCTGCTCCCTAAAAAAACCTCTGCAGGCAAACACCAAGTTAAATATGTGGTTTACCATGCTAAAAATACGCATCAGCCTACATTACGTGAAAGTCCAGATTTTAAAAAGAAAACTACAAGCTGAAAACACTACCAAACTTAGCTTCAATAGAGATTTTCTAAGATTATCAGCGTTTAAGTTGACTATTTGGAATGACACTTTCTTCCTCTCACTGTGCAAAATTCGTAAGAGATTGAAAACAAAAGTTTCCCTTGTAAGTTTTACAAACACTAGAGCAAAGATTTGCTACTGCAGGTTGGGTGCCACTCTATACAACTTCTCCCTATGAGATGAACTGTTAACATTAAAAAAAAGTATCAGAAAGCACAGATGTGAGCTGTACTAGGATTAGGTTGCTGGAAACTCATAAACAGATGAGATTAGTTTTGTTTCTTCTTACTTTTTGATTAATGACCTTTGTAAGCACCAGGACTTTCTTCTTGTTGGTTTTGCTTAGCTCTTTTCCACAATAATCTTCAAATTAAATTAATTACAATCACAACAAGTAATGTACAGCAAGGCAAGGATCAGGACAACAAAGTGGCAAGTTTCCCCAACATTCTCCAGAAGCAGCTACTTAGGTCAACATTCTGAACTTGAACATTTGAAGAGAATACAGGGATTTTCCTTAGAGCTTTCTTTAAAAAATGGGAACACCACAAAATGAGCAGGTCTTGTTAGCTATAGTCATATAGCATATACACATATATATGGTTCTGCTGAAGGGAACTCTCTTCTTGTTCTCGCTGAAAAGAACAAAGGCAGCTTTGTAAATGTTTATGAAGGAGACTGAGAAGGGCATCTTCTAACTAAAGCAAATAAATCATCCACTGACACTTGCATCCTAGCCTTCACATTTGTAATACGCAGACACAATATTTATATAAACTGAACCAACACAACTGGCAGTCTGGGACCCTGCTCTCCCTCTCCCAAAATGACTGGATTTAAGGCTCCTTTCAAGCATTCCAACAGGTCAGAGTTTAAATGACAGTTTAGACCTGCCTGCAAAGTCAGATGTTAAAGGAACACAGTCCAGAAAGCTTTAGTGTACACTGCTACTGTGTGGAATTCTACAGCCATCATGGTGCTTCAGAGCCAAAAACCAAAGTAAGTTCATGGCAAAAGATAAAAGTAAAGAAATAGACACAAAGGTCTGTGAAAACATCTCCCATTTTGCTGTAGGTATCCATGGAGCGACTGATCACTTCAGCAGGGATTCCAGACAGGAGAAGAGCAGCAGTCAGTACTGTTGTTTTCACCTTCTTCTCACACTAAAAGGGAAAGAAAAACCAGTATCATGTTAGTTCTAATCCAGTTCTGCTTTACATGTCACCAGTGTTTTGCCAATTTCACACATTCCAACTTCGTTGGTAGGAGTAGCAGGTTTGGACTGATTCTCTCCAGACACACTCCGGGATTCACAGCACTTATCCTAGATACAGGTTCCTGCTGTGATGGACCCACCAGTGGCGAGTGAGAGGCTGGTTAACAGCAGATAAAATTCATCCCGGATATTCTGCCTCCTTCACACTACTGCTCCCAGCAGGCTGAGACGTGAGGCTGGGCAGCTGTTCCTGCATGAGTGGGAACAGTCCCAGACAAGGGAAATCTACGTGTAAGAAGCCAAGCCTGGCACCTCCACCAGCAGAACTGGATTAATCTCATCAGGCTATTCGGCAAAACACAGAATCCCAGAATGTTTTGAGTTAGAAGGGACCTTAAAGCTCATCTCGTTCCAACCCCCTGCTATGGGCAGAGACACCTTCCGCTAGACTGGGTTGTTCAAAACCCCATAAACACCGTTAAGTTTTCTGACAGAAAAATTATTTAGAATTGAAAACCAACTGTTTCTGTTTTAGAACAACTTAATTTGGCAGTTTTATCCTCTGAACTCAGAAATGCTCCAAAACCTTTTGAAAGCTGTTCCATCCTTAAGATGAGGAATCCCAAGGATGCAAGTCTCACAGGCAGGAAAAGGTGACAGTGGCTGAAAATTGTAATAATTTGATGATACTTACTGGATATTTTAATTTAATCCAATCTAAATTAAGATTTCAAGAATATTTCTGTGTTTCATGAGAGAAAAATGATGGATAACAAAGGGATTGACCTCACCCAGGTCTAACTGCAGTAAAATCAAGTTGTGGAAAGGAACCACCTCTTTGAATTCTGAAACTGAAGAGCTGATTTTAAGTACACCAGAAACAAGCTGAAGATGTAGCAGATGAGCTGGTGCAAATCTAAGGCTAATTCTACTGTTTTGTGTTGTGACACATCAGCTTAGAATGACTATTATGATATACTTAACTACAAAACAACTGCTGATTTATTCTGTTTTCCTACAAGTAATCTATTATTCCTTTTTAAATGCAAATTTTCCCTTTTAACTATGGATTGAACTCTGCACCGCAGGCCTGACAAAACCATCAACTTAACAAATGCTTCAGCACAATTACCTGTTGTAAATAAATAAAACACGTGGTATAGCAAATCTTGCTAATAAGCAGCAAGTTTCACACACAAATAAATGTTTCATTTCAAGCAGCCGTTTAAACCAATACCAGCAGTAGAATGCAGAGCCCTTAAAACCCAATGTTCTGCCTCATTATTTAGCAAACAGTCTCCCAAATTTCATCCAGATACTACATGCAGAACAGCTGCTTAGCAAAGCAAATAATAACCAGAGAAGAGCATGGTCTAGAAGAAAAGCAAGTTTCCTGAAGACATCAAAGAACTACCTGGATTTCCTGGTCAGATGCTTTTAATTAGGCTACAGCTAAACAAGCTGCTAGTCCATGTTTTCACTGCAACTTTAAAAAAGATCTGGACTAAATCTGGAAAGATTAAAAACCAGTTCAAACTATCAGCATTGGCCATTCAACTCTACGGTTTAAAAAAAGGGAAGAATACTTCACATGCATTGGTCCTAAAACAATACAATCTAAACACAAGTTTAAATTGAAAACACTTCAAATTAATCTAATTATGAAAAAAAATATTTTACCTTTGGAAAGTACTTGGACAGTCCCATGTAAGCAAGTTGTAGAGTAAGAAATGGTGCAAATATTGACTGAAGGAACAGAAAAGAATATATAAAAATTAACTTGGTCAGAATAGCTAAGAAACACAGAGACTGAATGCTTCCTAAGTCATAAAAGAAAATCAGTAGGTAAAAATTAATTTGTGGAACAGAGCAACATCATTCTTGAATACTACAAACCTAAGTAGACAAGTTTCATGTCGAAAATAAGGTTCTGCCCTATATTCTTTGAGCCTGAAGAACTGAAATGGCAGAAGAGAAGAGCAGAGTGTAAAACTGAGCCCAGGGATCCAGGAGCTGGTATGCTGTACCTGCCTCACACCTCTGTGCTGTTCTGGCAGGCACTGGGAATACTGAGGAACTACTCTTCCCAGGTTGATAAATGAGTAGGATCTACTTATCTTGGGACAACAATTATTCTTAGAATCACAGAATGGTTTGGGTTGAAAGTGACCTTAAAAGCCATCTCATTCTTAACCCCTTCCATGGGCAGGGATACTTTCCACTAGACTAGATTGCTTCAAGCTCCATCCAACCTGGCCTTGGACATTTCCACAGATGGGAACTCTATTCTTACTCTATTATTCTTTTGTAGACCCTGAACTAGAGGAGCAGCTGACTCATATGCTCATGAAGATAGGAATAAACTTGCAGGGGACTTAAGCTGCAGCAACTATTCCAGTGCATCTGCTCCTGAAACACAACATACCAAACATGCTACTCTCAGTGGTTACACAGCGACTGTGTTGGTAGCAGATTAATCTCATAGAATTCAGCAATTTTTTTACATACAATTCATACAATTGTTTGAAATGGTTTGAATTGGTTTCATACAATTGTTGGAAATGTAAAGAGTGTCTGAAGTTCCCAACTGGTCATTACCAATAGATGTCAGCCCCAGATAGTTCCCAATAATTTGTGCCAACCAGCAAACCCCAGCAGGATTGTGTCCTTGAACTCACCAGGTACTTGCACACAAAAGCCCTGACTGCGATAGCGAGCAGAGCACATCCCACTAATCTGAAAATGCGGAAAGAGTCAAACTCCTCTGCCGCATTCCCATTCTCTTGGCTTGGCTTCTCACTCATCAGCTGGTTCCTCAGCTTCAGAGCTTCATCAAATCTGGACAGGTACTGCTCCAAGCCATGTCTCGGTGGCCGTGGTGCGGTCTCAGAAGGCAGGTCCCCCCTGTGACGGTGACGGAGCTCGCCTGTCCCCTCAGTGACCAGCTCTGGAGCTTTACCAAACAAGTCCTTGTCCCCTCTGAGCTCTGCCATGCTGCCTGCGTGGTCAGTCGACCCTGTCACATTACACACAGAGTCACCAAGCACAATCCGCTTGGAAACTGAAGGAATGGGAAGGGAGTTCAATTTATCTTGCTCGTGCTGAAGCTTTGATTCTGTGTGACTTTCATCATCTAAGGAAGAGAAATAAAAACACAGAGTTATGCACACTGGGAACGTGGAACAACACTTCAGCTATACTGGATCAGGATCCTGGGTCTCTGCTTCCTAAGAGAAAAGACAGATTTATGATTAAAGAGGGCACTCTTCATGGAGCAGACAAGACAGAAAGCTGTGCAATGCAGGTCAGAAGTTGAAGCTGTCAGTCAGCAATGGAGAAATTAAAACACTGAACTTCCTTAAGCAACAGCACTGCATGCACAAATAGAAAGATCCAAATACATGGATTGACATTAAAAACAGACAAAGATTTGCAGAAAGTGAATCAACCAGAAGAGCATTAACACCTGACAAATAAGCCAACAACATAAGCGCACTTTGGCTTGCTGTCTACTGTCAGAGGCAGGGCAGTGTTAACCTGCTCTGTATCAAACCTGAAGACCCATCTTACAGTGACGGAGGTGATGGCAGAGAACAAAAGCCAAATCACGAATGGGCCTGGTCCTACCAGAGAGCAAGAACCAACTTCAGGAGTACTTTTCAACGGTAAGTCAGACTGACTCATGGCTCATGGGCATCCTTGTAAACTGAAATCTGAGAACTCTTTCCTGACAAGACAGCCTGCTTGAAGAACGTACAGAAATATAACTGACCTACCTAGGATACGGTTCTGCAAGAAAATTCTGCATGCCAACCACAAACATCTATGTCGCTATCCAAATGTGAGATAACTTTGCTATAAAAAGTCAGCTATGAAAGCCAGCAGCTACTGACTAAAAACATGGGGGAGGCTCATCCTTCCTTCAACTAAAAAAAACTACTTGCAGCGAAATGACAGCTTGTCTGCCCGCTATCTAGGGACAGCGCCGGGCCCAAGTCCCGACCTTCTGACGGCACAGGGATTTTATGGGCGGGTCCCTCGCGGAGCAGGGCAGGTCATGCTGCTTGAAGCATCCCTGAGAACGAAGGTGGCACTGAGGGACCGGGGA
>VZTE01000050.1:903661-988535 GCA_013397775.1 Eulacestoma nigropectus
TCTCTGCGGGAGCAGCCGCTCCTGCTCACCAGAAGGCCGCGCGCAGCGGTCACGGCCGGAGAGGCCGAGGCGTCACCGCAGCCCCGGAGCCCTCACACAGCCCCGCCGCACGCGCCACGGGGCTCACCCTTGCCCGCCGCGGGCCGGTGGAAGCCCATGATGCGGTTGATCCGCTCCTCCGAGTTCATGAGCAGCTTCCTGCGGCGCAGCTCGGCGCGGCGCTGGGACGCCGAGAGCCCCGCGGGGGGTCCCGGGGGTATGGGCGCCGCTCCGGCGCCGCCGTCCGCCATCCCCGGCACCGCAGGCCCGGCACCACGGGCCCGCCCCGCCCCGCGCGCAGGCGCCGGCAGCGCCCGTCTCCAGCGGCCGAAGCGGCCGCCGCCATTTGGCGGAAGGGCAGAAGAAGGGCGGGGGGCGCCGGAAGAGCGCTCCGCGCGCCCCCTCTCTGACGGCGCGGCGCCCGCACTCAAGATGGCCGCCCCGGCCTCGGAAGTGACGTCGCGGCGCAAGGGGCGGTGGCGTGAGGGCGGGACGCGGCTGTGGCGGCGCTGGGCCGGGCGCGGTGGCGGTGACACGCCGAGGCAGGGCGGGAGCTGTCCCCGCTGCACACACAGGACAGCCTTCAACCCTGTCACTGCACCGCTGTGGGACTGACGGTGCACACTGAGGAAACACCAACAGACAAGCACCTCTTGAGGACGCCAGAGCTACGGCCATTATAGAACAGGGAGCATATTCGCTTCTTTCCAATAAGATACAGTTGGCGTAATATTCATCTTTATGTACACTAAAAGTCCGTTACACCTCTCCTTGTGTGCCAGGCGATAAAACCCTTCCCTTATCTGAACAGCCCCATGGCGAAGCACAGCCAAACCAAACGACATGGAGAGTTCCCATCAGCACTTCATTGCCTTTGACGGCACCTGAACAACTTCACTCCTTAACGCACTGCTACTCCCATTAGGAACAAGACTCACCTCGAGATCCCGTACTTGGAATTCCAAAACCCAGTGCCAGGACAGGTGCTGGCTGATCCCCGACCCACAGCCAGAGTGGTGGAGTACAGCAGCAGGACAGTGTTATGTGTATTGGGAAAAAAACCAGAGCTGACAAGTCTCATTAATATTTCTACAATACTGAAAGAGAGAATTCTGCATTCAAAACCAGTTAAATACAGAAGTCAGACTACCAAGCTCATGCATTAACTCATTTATGATGGGCCAAAAAGCAGCAGTGACAACATCTTAAAAAAATTTGCAAGCATTAAGATGGAATGGCTTTTACAAAAAAGCTGCTGAAAGAATGGGATGTTAAATGAAGATACAAAAATTGATCACCATCTTGGAATGCTGCTGAAGGCTAAACTCCAACCATCACTGTCAGCTGGCTCCTGTGACCAAAATGGTATTTATCTCAATTGATTAAATACATTGTTCTATTTTTATTTGTAAGAAAGGAGTGTTGGACTTGCATAAGTTCTTTCAATTAATTTTATTGAGTAGCCAAATCTGATAAATTAGCACAGATAAAATAAGCATTTGCATGTGTTACAAATGACTTTTTACAGGAATAAAACAGTGAATATTACAAACTGTAAAAAGGAGGACAAGTAAATCCTGTCTCAAATTCAGAAGGGGGAAGATTTATAACTTCATACTGAAGATCAAATGTTTGAGTTCCAAGAACAAAGATTTAATATTACAATATTATACACTACTTTACAAAATTAAATTTACTATAAGGATTACATCCGTAATAGTAAACAGAACCTTAAAATCATTTAATGGTCCCTTAAATTAACAGCCATTTTGCATCTTTGATTAAATTCTGTTAAGAAATTAATTCTAAATAAAAGTGAATCATTCTAGTTATTGCAACACCATCTATGTGGACTTAAGATTCAAATATATTAAATTAAAAACAATAATGAAAGCAAAGTAAAATGGATGGTAACAATGTTGGCTGAACACTAACGCGTCAAATACAGAAACAGTTTTAAAAAAAAAGTGTTCAACTACAAAAATAGACACACTACCACACATTTACAGTGGTAGAGTTGTCGTGTTGAGATCTAAGTACCAGAGCCACTCTCACGTACTTTTGCAGTCCATCTTCAGCGTCCTCATTTTTCAATTGTATGTAAAAATGAGAAATCACAGGTAGTGTGTGTGTTCATGTTTCCTGTATTGTCATTACAGCAGTACAAGTGAACCAGCAGGCCTTCCCCACTGCGAGGGAATAAACTAACAAAGTTCAATACAGAATTTCTTTCAAAGCAAAGAGAACTCCGAGAGGGTTCATCTGACTCATTTATCATGTTTTGGTCTGTAAAACTTAGAGACTCAAATTCAAACTTGTTAACTGCCACAAAGACTGACATCTTCAGCCATTAGTCTGGTGTACATAAAGCAATGAGGCCATCTTGAATATTTATGTTTCTTTAAAAAAGGGATATAGTAGCAAAATACAGTCATAGTAAGAAACAGACTTTGGGTGGGCTATTTGATGCAAGGATGGTTTTCAATTCAACATCTGAGTGATAATATACCCAAACCACAAGGTTTAGGGCAGAACCTATGCAAGTGCAGAGGTTCCATTTATGATTTAAATGAAAAGACCCCTTTTCCCCTCCCTGGAAAAAAAATCAGACTGTCAAAACTTAAAAGAAACCTCTTCACTATGACTAGAAACTGTGCAATTCTCTGAAAAGCAGTTCAAGTAAATATATTCCTGTTTGCTACAGAGGCAGCAGACAGGGAAGCTTAAATTGGTTCTATAATAATCTTTTCATGCTGTTTTAGCCATTGTTCTGAACTTTAGCTTCTTGTGCTCAAGCAACAAGAACAATTTTTCCCAAGGAACTCCTCCCCTAAAGTAAGGCAACTCCTGACAACCACGTGCAGCTACAGCCTGAAATGGGAGCAAATGTTTACCCAAGTGTTGACCCTACTGACATTTGTATCTCCAAATGTCCTAAGCACAGTACATTTGACCACTCACAAGTGTTTTACCTCTTCAAGTTACTTGCCCCAGAAAGTTTTGCAAGACCTTTAAGGTTACCACTATTAAATAAAAAAGCAAACCAAGATTTTTTTCCATATGCAACACTTCCATGAGCATTAGGATACAGTAACTTAAATACTTTTCACATGGTAACTATCAATGATAGCTTAATCTTCAAAAGAAGAATTATCAATACACTTCTATAAAATTATTTAAGTATTTTTTGTATATAAATTTTCACTTCAAGTCTGATGTCAGCTTGATCTGTAGCTCTGGCAGGATCTGAGAATATATTTAAAGCTTTTATTTGGTGCACACTGGCCTTGGACCTGGGCTCATTACACAGCTGCAGCAAAAAAAAAAAAAACCTTTTTTTCGAAAACTTCAGGCATGTTTGCAACCATATACAAATCTTTAAATGCAATATAATAATTTTGTCCTTGGAAAAATAATTTCCAATTTTCTTGTTAGAATATTTGGTGTTGCAGACCAACATTTGGTCTGAAGGGCTGCCAACAAACTTGCTTCAGAAACACCAAATCTGAGGGGCCCAACATCCACTTAATGTAAACAAGAGCCAAAAGTCTACTGAACATAAACCAAACAAAACTTGAGATAACCTTCCTTGCCCTTCCCCTCCCACACCAGTCATAAAATTGAAATTAAAACTATTCCTTCTACTGAAGAAAAGCAAAGCTTACCATCTACCTAAGTCTACTTTTGCTGCCAACTCAGCCAATGACTTTTTAAAATCTGTCTCATCTAGAGCCCACTCTTCCCCACTGTTTTTAAAATTAGAATACTGACTTACTAATAGCTTCAACAAATTCATCCACCTTATCCAGGTTTAGCTTACCTTTAGTCCTATTAGCCATAATCCAACCCAAGCACTGGATTCTACACTTCATAAGCACTTCACAATGAACACTTCTTTCAATGCTACTTTAAGCATTAAGTTGAACCTTGAGATGCTCTGTCTGTAATCACTGGATGCACTTAGAAAGAATTTCCCTGCAAATCATGATCAGTATTGTGAGGTTTTATATCTAGCAGCAAAAAAAAAAAAAAAAAGTTACAGAAATATACATTTTGAACAACAAAGAACTCTTTATTTTACAAAATGTATTTCACCTTTGCAGTATTGCCTTTGTAAATGTACTTCATGCTGCAACTACTTACAGTAAAAACACGATTTGCAGCAAATTAAAGGTGCTCAACCAGTTCCAACAGTTTGATTTTTTTTTAAAGATACAATATTATGTAGTTGCACATTTGATTCTCAGATGTGGTCCTTTATTTGCTTTAGTTCGTTGAAATCACAGTGAGAACTTCTCATCAACTGCCTCAGGCCACAGATTTAATGAAGATATTACAAGCACAATCATTCTTTACTGCAAAATCTTTCCTTGAAGAAGTGAGCCAAAGGCTAGTGTTTCATTTATTCACTTGCTGCTGTATATGAAGGAGGAATTCATAGTATGATAAGGCTGATTCTGTTCTGTCTTCAATCATATTTTGCAGAAAACTTGATTTCAATGGACTCTCATCCCTTAAAAACAAAAATAAAAGTGTTTGAGTGAAATAAACATTTGCCAAGGGCTACTGTGCATTAATAAAGTTACAGATCAAGCGGCAAGACATTTCACGAGCTTAAGGACATATTAAAAGAGGATCTCAAATAGCCCTTAGTAGTGATTAATCCTAATAAGTGCTCTTACCAGCATTTACTTAATTTATCTGACATTAACTAAAGGCTCTCCTATGACAGTTAGTCCTTTTTAGTCTTTTGAAATTTTAATTTGAGACAACTCATATCTGTAGTCAAATCTGTCAGCACAGCACACACTATCGTTAAGAATTCCATTAAGAAAGTTCAGTATATGATATCCAAGTATGTATTGTTAACAGGTTGCTGAAGAAGCAAAGACTGTTAAAAACCACTTACTTTATTATATATAGTATAGGAAAGAAAGGTCTCTGTTCTCTCAGCCAAGAAATGAAAGCTCGTGTTCTGATGGATTCTGCAGTTTCAAGTTCTGGGAGATGTGTCTAAAAGGCAAAGGGTTTCATTAATACAAACAAGGTACTTTTCAGAAAAACGGTAAAAGGAATACTTAAAACTAGCCCAACTCATTGGGCATAAAACCCGGACAGATACATTTTGTGATGTATAGTTTCAGTCTTGTCTTCTTCGAAAGGGCTTGAAACAGTCAAGAACACTAAACTGCTGTCAGAACGGTGATGACTGAGCTGTGATTGATTCCTGTTTTGTTGCAGAAACTCAAGGATTTCCCACTAACCCACAGTGCTCACTGTTTGCAAGGGTTCTTAGTCTGCTCCCACAGGTCTGAGAAACTCAATCATTGTCAGCCTACTGTGTTTTCATAGGAAGAAACTCCAAGAGGTAACAGAAATTATTTCTTTCCTTGAATCTGGATCTATACCACTAGAGGGCTAATAGCTGAGTAGTGGTATTTTAATTCTCATGCAAATGAGATTCTGGCAGCACTGTATGACTGATGTACAGCAGAGCAAGCACGTACCATATTCTGTGGTATTGAGCCATAATTTGGAACTCCAAGGACTTGGCTGATAAAGCCCTGCCCACAGTTCTTCCCAATCCACAGAAACATCACCTGAAAGATAACCATCAATAACATTAATCCAACCCAAAACACACCTCAGCAGTCTTGTACGTATTTTGAGTTCTCAAAAAGAACACACCAAGTAAATTTGGATACTTTTAAAAATCCCCCCCACCACACAACTTACAGAGCCAGCATCCATAAGATAAGCACCATCCCTACTCAGCTTCTCCACTGACAGCTGGAGAAGGGGTGGCTGAGGTATAGTTCTGTCATTTATGTTAAGAGCCCCCTAAAAGAAGGAAGAAGAAAAACAGTAATTCACATCTTGATGCAAAGAAACAGAAGAGAATGTGTAGGATCTATTACACTGAATACTGGAGCTGGACTGTTTTTCTCAGTTTAACTCAAGTCATACTTAAAGTGCATAATTTACTAATAAATCTTAATGTTTTATTTAGAGAGGGTGAATTTCATCAAATGTATCTTAGTTAATTCGTTCTAGAAATGGAATATCCAATTTGTTATGTACCAAAGATATGATATCTAAAATTGTTCAGGGTTTTACATAAACATTCCCCGTTCTCAAAACTGCTTGGTATTTTAAAATAAAGGAAGCTACCAAGGGACAAAAACCACATTATGATATCTTAATGTATATGGGATTTATAGCACAAGATAATGACACAAGGCAAAAATGAAATAAGTTAGAAAAAACCTTCCCCATCCATCCATAGCAAAACACAGCTTCTCTCCAGAATTCATCAATCCAGTTCCAAATAACAAATGCATAAATGCAACAAGTGGGAGAATATGAAACATTACATTTTAGCTGTGCAGCTTTAATATGGAAAACTTGGGAGATATTTTAACATTTACTTTCACATCACACAAATCTTTGGGATCAAACAGATTACGTAGCAAGGCAAAGACTCACCTCATCTGTGAGATTATCGACTCTGTACAGACTGGGATGCGTCATGAGCATGAGGTAAACAAGGGGCTGGTTTTTCACCTGACACATGGTAAAGATGCGTTCATCCAAACGTGTGTTTGTCCCAGTTTGAAATGCTTTCTGCAAACAATCAGCCATTTAGTTTAACTATTAAAGCAAAGCACGATAAAGTGAATTTCACACATCACCTACTGCTTATTTCTAACTTTTAAGTTTTACAGATATGCCCTAAGTGTTTTCTCATAGTATTTTACTTCTGCTATTTTACTTCTCCACAGTTCTCTTCAGCGTTTCACATATATCATACAAGTCTCATTATTCCCATTTCTGGATTTTAGAATTAACCTCGACCATCAATCCTTTCTAGTGAGCACTACAGCTGAGATAAAAGCACCCTGAAATACATCTTTGTAACATACACCTCAAAAATGCTACTTGATGAAATTTAAAAGAATAAATATTAGAGCAGTCTAAAATTATCTTAGGTCTGTATTTACAGGAAAGAAATACTCCTGGCTTGTTGGGACAAAAAAAACCAGCTATAAATCAAAGTAGGGCTCACTCCTCCCACTTGACTGGGAGGAGTCAAGCCTTTCACATAAAAAAGCTCAGTATTAACATGCTGGTTAATTCCTACTCAAGATGTATGAATCCTAAACTTCTCTTTGAAACAGAAAACCAGTTTGTCAAACACTTAAATTACTTCTAGTATCAGTTCAGGGAAATTTGATTAAAAAATACTTACACTGAGCAAATACTGTGAAATGCTTTAAACCTACTGCAAGAACAGCCAGCCAACTCCCTCTCTGCCACCCACCCAACTCTCTTCTCATGCATACTGAACTGCTGTGTGGATCTACATTTCCAGAAACGCACAAAAATGAGATTCCTGAGAAAACACTATCGCTACCCTGACACATTCTCTTCACTAGTCAGTGTCTTTATTATTTTGCTCTTCCATTGCTTAAAACATTGATTTAGTTTAAAAGCAGGAATTTAGAAGTATGTGTAAAACCAAAAGTATCATTCTCCATCAAAGAACTGTCCTTTTACTTCAGGCTGACCTGCCAAACAGAATCTTTCTCTTGCCTGGCTTCCTTTCCCCTCTTACCTGTTTTAAGAGTGCCAGTATATAAAGCGGGAAGAGCCGCAGTGAATAGGGAGCTGTGAGTCCAGGCTGTTGGATGCTCAGCACAGATGAGCGATAAGCAGCTAAAGAATCTATCACTGCATTGACCAAGGCATCCCGAGCATCGCTCAGCGTAGCAGAAACGGAGCGGTCCACAGCTAAACACAGAGTACAAAGCTCGAATAAGAGGGGTTTCCTCCCTTGGCAGGAATACAGTCACATACATTAACTTCTCTCATTTTATCATATATGTCGATGCATCTTAAGCTTTTACTACATTCTAGGGGAAGTCAAGGGCTTCAGAAAAAAGCTGGGGGCCCACAATGATGCACCAGACTAAGCCTAAGTCCAGGTGATTATACACAGCTCTACTGGTCTTTCACCTAAGCCAAGCATTAAAACCAAAACTCTCTTAGGTTTGCAACTTAGAAAGCACTCTTAGAACAAGGGAGAATCTTTTCTTCTAATGCCACATCCCAGAGGATTATTGCTCAGAGCTTTAAGGATATGATCCACACATATCCAAACAAGCTCTTAGCACACTCACCCATATTGGCTAAGAGCCCTATGATGGCCTGCACATCTGCCCCTAGGTACACATCACTCAGTGTTGTGACAACAGGTAAGCACATGGTGTGGACACGAATTCGTCTTTCACCTGCAGGAAAAGAAAACTGTAGCCTCCATACTTGTTTTATGAAATAACACTATAAATGCCACTGTTGGCTCAATCTAACCTTACCTTTGCTGGAAGTGTACAGGAGAGCTGACTGAAAAGAAACAACTTGCATATCAGTAAGACTCTCTTCCACTGACATTTGCACAGCGTATCCGGCATCTGGGTTTACGTTGGGTAATGACAACAAGTCTGTAGATCGTACGAAGAAGTTCCCATGGAAAGTATGAATGGAAAGACCTACAAGATAATAATGAATCAGTTTGGGTTTTATAGCTGTGGGTTTTTTTACAGGCACCATATACACATCTGCCATCAATGTAGATGACTCTGTATTGGAACATTCCCTCAGAGAAACAGATTATCTTCAGAAAAGGTAAATACCACAAACTGACAACTGATCCAAAGAATCCATAAAGCCTAGCAGAAAGTGGGAATTAGCAAGGTAAATCAATGCAGAATAGCAGAAAGTATCTAGATTATAAAAACAGTCCCTTGTTGAAATAGCAGTCCAGCAAAATTTCCAGTTTTGACCATTATAAAATGGAACTTGGATGCCAGAAAACACACTGCAAATACAGTCGTTAAAAAATTGTCTTATCCCTGGTACTGAATTTTACTTTTCTAATCTTTGCCTTTTAATCATTTAAGCTTACAAAATAGCTAGAATACCAAAGAAAACGTTCCCAAACAGCAGCAAACACCCACTTCCGTCTTTTCCACCCCCCCAAAAATCTAAGAAGGTGAATTCAGACCTTTGGTGCATCTTATCCTCATGACAGCCTCAAACCCAATTTTTCTAGTTAAATATCGCTTCAGTTCCTTTTGCAATTTCTCCACCTGGACAGGGTTGTGTTTATGATGGTAAGATTGGTAGTAATAGACACTACCTGCAGAATACCTCGATATACAACCTGAAACAAAAGCAGCATACATTGGAAAGTGCAGATAGTTGCTGCTGCAGTCTTTAAATTATTAAGTTGTTCACACCTGCAAATCACTCAGATACACAGTTACAGACCTGCCTAGAGACACAGATGTAATACAACTGTATCTTCTAGTATGTGATAGTTTCAGGTGTGAAATGATTTTCCATTGACCTGAAATTGCTGTCACTTGAAAGTTCGGTTAAATAGAGAAAAAATAATTAAAATGCTAATAAAACTGGCTCTAAAGACAATTAGACTGATGGTTAAAAGGCATAAAAAGGAAGGAAGTATTTCCACTACTTATATCAGTAGCACAGGAATCCTGACTCACTAAGGGAGAACATGAAAATAAGTAGGTAAAATCAGGACTGAAAGATTACATTCTATTCACTGTCACTGCTCAGCAAGGATAAGTTTGCATCTTGACACACTAGATTAATTCAAATCAGGTTAATCTACTAAATATTAATGTAGATTCTAATGTAGCATTTGCTCAAAATACAAGAGTTACATGCCCCAAAACAGGTTTATATGACTTACCTAGAGAAGCCAAGTCAGAATATTGCCCACTAAGAAGAAATAAATCCACTGCAACCTGTTGCCCTGAGCAGTCCAAGGCCAACTTCTTGTAAAAATCAGTCGATGGTGTCAGATGTATGTCCTGTTAACATAGTGGGTTATTACAAAATACAAAGGAAATTCAAATTGATTCATACATTTATTGCCTGTTTTCAGGGACACTAATAATCAGTTCTACATCACTGATTAAAAACTTCTTATTTAAAAAAATCAGGTAATTAATTTGTGTTTATATTGCTTGGTTTTTCTTTTGGTTTTTTCTGCTAGTGTAACAAAGGAGCAAGACAAGCACAAAATTAACCCCGAAGAGGCAATCCCAGAACCACCTACATGCACAGAACAGGGTTGTTAGTACTCTCAACCTTTTTGTTTTCCTAACCTTTGCTGTTGCTCTTTGGTTTGGCTCTTCTCGTGACTTTAGTGCTCCCATTCCCACAGATGGGAGCTGTGTCTGGAAGACAGTGATTCTACCTCCAGTGGGGGACATCAGTTTAAAGGCAGCCTGTAATGCAGGCCCCAGAGCACTCTGAGTTTCAAGGGACTTGGTAAACATCTGTGGCAATGTCTTCAATAGATCTTGAATTAACTACAAGTGAGAAAACAATATTAGGCCTATGAGTCTTCGTGGTTTTCTACTTTATATAGAGCTAATTGCTCAACATAACCAAGTATTAACACTTCTAATATTAAGGTAGTAAAGAGAAAATCCTAGAAAAATTGAAGTACTGTCTTGTTTCAGGTTGGCAAGAATTTACAGTGACAGAGATAAAAGAGCTCTTTTTTTTGCCTCACACCTGGCATTTGAGCAGGTGTTAATGAGCATTAATTAATAAAAAAATTACCAAACATATCCCCATCTATGTAAATGTCACTAGTTATGTAACAAAGTCCTTGTTTCTTACCTCTTTATTTTCATTTAAATTTACTAGTAAGTTTTCTGGCATTGGTATAAATACATCTGAAAGGGAAAAAAATTATTTGAGTTATCTTTTAAAAACACATCAAGCTTCCCCTGACTTTATTTGCCAACCATCATACTTACTGGAAAAATACACAGTATCAGTGTATTAACCCATGCAACATAATTATGTGGATTTCTTTTTTTCTCATAAGCATTCCTGTGGCTAGAACCCCATGTTAGGGTAGCAATCAACAGAGCTGAAGGATAATCATGACTATTAAATAAAATCACATAGCAAATATTTCCAGTGTTCATTCTACCCTGCCCAATAACATCCAGTGAAAGGTGACTTAAAACTAAGCACCAGCCACCAGAAAATCTATAGAAATGTATCCAGCAGCATTATTTGCGATTTCAAGAGGAATCTAGAGAATTGTACAAATTAAACTAGAAGTTAGGAAGGCTGTCTTCATGTTTGAAGTCATGAGCAGCCACAGCATTGCTCAGACATCAGGGAGATGTCTTCATAAACAAACTCACATATATGGTACTTCTAAAGTCATTACTAGAGAGACTAATGGTATGATCTAGAAACTCCCACCAGATACATATTTTTAAAGGCTGTCGTAACCAGAAGTCATTAATAGGTACTGATGACAAAATTTATTTCTGCATACCTTCAATATCTGAAACTATAAGCATCTGAGGCTGAGAGAGACCTTCCTGAAGACTGTAGAAATGGATTGTGCTGTCAAACGTTATGAAGCCTATTTTTGTTCTAGTGTTCCCAGGAAGCCTGAAAATGAGACATATGGTGTTCAACAAGATGAAATTTCATTTCTGCAGGCTTTTTTCTTTTTTATTTTAACATCCACTGCATCTCTCCATGGTTCTTACCAAGCAGTTAGCTTAACAGCTAGACTGCAAGAACTTCACTAAGTCATTTTGGACAGAAGAAAAACCACAACAAAAAAGGAACTCATGGTAGAGTCACCTAGCAGGTATGCGAAAACCTTTTAAGAGGGTAATCAGAAGTGGAAGAAAAGGAAGAAATAAACTGCAAAATACCAACTAGTGTTTATGTAAGTTCAAACAGTATGCATTTTATGAAAAGTTTATTAGACATATGACTCTTTTCAGCAAATACCTATCTAAATTTCAGGTTTTAAAAAATACAGTTCAAAGTATATCATAAACATGATGCTTATATTCTATTGGGGATTGGTGAAGCATATAGGAAAGAGTCAGACTGAAAATCAAGCCTCAAAATTACCTTTTATACTGGTGTAGCTGTGATGGGAAAAAGACTACAGCTTTATGGTACATTTTAACCCAACACTGGCCATTGCTAGCCCACACTAGGAAATCTGTCTTCCAGACAGAAGGGACTGGCATGTTGGTGTCTATCCTAAGTTTCTTAAGAGGAATGAAAATTGGAGATTTTAAGAAAAAAGTACTTACAAGTCAAGATTGTCTAACAAGGTCTGGCAGACTGTAGTCAAGTATCCTGTCTCTATTGCATTGTGAGAGACATCGAACACAAAGAGGTACACGGGTGGCTGAGGTGGACGCAGCTGAGCAAAGAAAAGATTACCTTTAATTTTCATATAACATTTGTTAGATTGGGTTTATTCATTCCATTGCACGTTTAAACTGTTAAAACAGCACACAGATGACAGCATTTGCCTCTTATTTGGTAATACCAGAATTCTAGTTTTCTTCAGAAGATACCTACATATTCTAAATTCAGAACAACTCTGACATCATAAATGTTTAGAAGTGAACTCTCTGAAGTTCTCCCCATGAGTTCTCAGATATACTCCTTAAGGCAACAGCTGTTCTACTGAACTGGAAAGCATGGTCTGAAACAAAGCTTTCTCTGACTTCCCTCTGAAAATAAAACAAAGGGAAATAAGTAAAAGTAAATAAAGCCTTACCATGTATTCAGATGGAGCCATAAACTCAATAGTAGCATTCTGGACTTCAGGCCTTTTATGAGGTTCTCCATAAACTCTTGTCACAGGATTATACAGGAATTCTTCAGGAACTATGCAGGTAAGTTTATATATTAGTATTTCACAGTAGTATTAGCTGTGCTGCATTTTAAAACATATATATCAACTCTTTTGTGGCAGTTGGGCAACACATGGAGAACTACACTAGGCAATGTAATTCACTTACACTTGTGACCTGCAAGGGTACCCTGGGGGACCACTTGGGCTTATTGTGTTTCTTTAGGGACACCACTGTCACTGGGAAACATTTCTCATGACTCCCAGCGTGACTGACAACAATCCCCCTACTGATGTGGCCAACAGCACTCCAGTCTCAAAGGCCAAGGTGGAAAAGGTTAATTGCAACACTTTAAAGCACATTTAAAACTTACCATCATTCACTCTATAGCACAAATTGCATTTCCATCTCCTTTGGTCTAGGAAGCTGACAAAAGGGTTAATGTACGTCCGGCAGGAACGGCATCTTACAATAATACTG
Organism: Eulacestoma nigropectus; assembly: GCA_013397775.1. Taxonomy (NCBI): domain Eukaryota; kingdom Metazoa; phylum Chordata; class Aves; order Passeriformes; genus Eulacestoma; species Eulacestoma nigropectus. Next base: position 916,912 of record VZTE01000050.1, read on the forward strand.
GAAGTGACCACTGGCAATTGCTGGAAAAGAAAAGCTTCCTGTTTTAAAGCACCCTCGCCCTGCAGCTGTTCATTTGTGGTAACAACACCACCTACACTGGTGCTGGCTAGTGAGTCAAAGCATCCTTGTTGAAAGAAGGAGTACTTCTGCATCCTCACAGCATCCCTGCAATTCCTTAATACAACAGGTAGGAACTGAGCTCTAACATATTTGACTGTGTAGATTCCCTTTCCAAGCCTCTGCATTCTTGAATTTTACACTGATAGTTTAAGACCAAGTCCTGCACCAAATACAGATCAAAAAGCAGGGGAAAAAAAGCCCACATCCTTGAAAAATTAAATAAACTGAGAAAAAACCCAGTGTTTAAGAGAGACACTGCTAAATTCAAAGTCTCCTGGCTATCTCATGACATCCAAATCCCTTCAACTTTGTCAAGTCTTGAGTTTAGAATTAGCACTAGGTTTGAAATTAGTAACTACAACTGATACGTGACAATCTGGAATTTAGATGTGTTGCCCAAATTCTGTGCTGCCTTTAGGCTTTTGGTTTTTCGAGGTTTGGGAGGGTTTCTTTTTTATTAAGAACTGAGACCTGAAGGTTTAAAAATGGTAGGGAAAAATAATTCAGAAAAATTACAGTGATCTGTATGAAGAAGGAAATGTCAGTTACTATGGTAGTTCTTCTGGGCCAAGATACCTGCCCTTGTTTTATAATTCATTGTCCATTGTCTGGACTCTAGTAAAGGCATAGTTGATATTTCAGCATGTAAAGTTTTGAATATTTCTCATACCGATAAGTCTTTGAAAGGATGAAGCAGGAGCCCCAAAGGAAGTTTGGCTTTATTCAATAAGGCCTGAGTTTGAGGAATGTTAGTCAGGGTACAGCGGAACAACCTACATGGAGGACAAAGGGTTATTTTCAGAGGCTTTCAAATAAATTATTTCAGTAGTACAGTATCTTTTTCTAGAGCTGTTGATGGTGAATTTCCATTTCCATATAAAAGATCATCTCCATCTCTGTCAAACCATTTTGTTTCTGTCTGAGCTTGACCCACACTATATACGTTGAGTTCTTATTTTATACAAATACTCTTTACACAGAACTGTCATTTTAGTCACTGAAGTCAAAGTTAAGCCTAACAATACTCAAAGTTGCACCAAATCTTTATATACTAAATTCTATTTTGGAATAAATCAGAACTGGCAAAGTTTAAAAAGTGGTTTTAAAAACTTAGTAACTATAAGCAACCCCACAATCATTTTCTGAGTCTTGAGCACTCAGCAGCTTCTACAAAGTGCAGATGTATGTGGCAGTTTTGCAAATCCTGTCCAGCTTGTTTGCATGAACAACGTCACAAAGGCGCTGTTATTTCCTTTATCTACCATAAAAATATTTGCAAAGCAGGAGTCCCTGGCTATACACAGTTTGGTTGGTCTCCTCAGAGAGAATAACTGATTAACCAACTGCCAGCCTCTTGTTTGAAATTTCATTTACTCCATTGTTTTAAATGGTTACTTTCAATACAGAGGTCATCCATGTTTCTTCAGCCACAATCTTTTTGGTGTACCTCCCCTGACTGAATTAACTCTCATTTTATATCTTCTCATCCATACTCACTGCCAGCCATAAAATTTTTGTACTGTACCTATCTATAGATGCTCTGAAAGCAAACTTTTCCTCATACTTTCTACACAGATGATTTTCCCCTCTTCAAAGTTAAACCCACTTACTACCTTTATCTTAACACAGTGAAGCCCATTTTCAATATTTTCCACTCATAAAATTAAGAAAATATTTTGTGAAGTTATGTTTATAAGTAGGAATTCATCCTTCTATCTCTTTTGATGAATTATAGCAAATGCATAATCTTACTCAGGGTTGCAGTTGAGCTTCTGGATGTCTTCATGCAAGTTGGGGACAGGAGCCTTCAAGAGGGTGGTGGGAAGAATATTCCTTTCTTGAAGAAGATTCACAGGTCTTAACCCTTCCTGCTGTAGACTCAGGCCACCCATTGATGCAGTCAAGTGATTAGGGCCCAGTGCAGGCTAGAGTCAAATAATATTTCAAAAATTAGCACCAATTATTTGGATGAAACCCACAGTCCATTTAAAACCACATATATATCCCTTTCAGTTTGTTTTGCTCATGTACTAACTGCCATTGTATAAATATATTTAGAAATACTGGTTGTCACATGAACTTGACTTATGCATGCAACATAAACAGAGGAAAAAAGTAGCATAAAATGGCTATAAAGGTCTTGAAATACAGAGTCTCAGCTGGTGAAAGTATTGATCAGTTCACTTTGAAAGTTCAGGGGAAAAAAACCCAAATACTTCAGCTAACAATAGCAATGCCAGGGAAGAGAAACATGCCAAAAGCAGCTGAAAGTTTCAAAAGAAACTTCCTGAACAGATACGAGGGTGGAACACTTCACAAAGGCACAACTTGGCACACAGCTTTTCCAAACTGGTACCAAGGCACAGGTAAAAGCATTAATTCTGGGCTATGTCTGTCCTCTTGAACAAATGGTGCCCAAACAGGGAACAAAAGAAGCACCACGTCAGGGATGCACAACACACATCAACCATCACTTTTCTTCATCCACACCCCCCACCACCAGAGGTAGTACTGAGATGAAAACCAGACAATCTTTACCTGGTGGAAATGTTTTGATCCATCTGGATATTGCAAAGCAGATGCATTCATTCCTGGTGCTCCAGGTGGAGAAGTATGTTGGTAGCCTGGAGGTAAGGCAGGGTAAGAATACCCAACACTTCTATTCATTTTAAGATTCGGGGCTGCAGGAGAATGATGTGGAGTTGCTGGAAGCAGAGTAGACAGATACTTAATTGCTGAAGAACTGTATCTTACTTGAGGCATTAGTACAACAGGAGAGCTGCCTGTTTAGTTTCTAAGAGTAAAAAATACAGCTGCTGTCAACTTTGCAAAGGTTCTCTCACCCGCTTTACATATTACAGGCAAAGACATGATAATTGTCAGTGCTTCAAATTTTGGATTTAGCTTCAAGACAGGCATTGAACCAAGTATATATGTTTGTATACAAATGCTTAAACTTCTTTCCCAGACTCTTATAAAAGTTCCATAATAATAACAATAATTTTTACTCCTAAAGCCTTACCCATGAGGCCACCACCTTCAATTGCGTCATAGCTGTTTTGTACTACAGACCCATCACTGGCAGTAGATCTGGCATCACCTTTTAAGAAAAAAAAACCCACAGGAAAAATTTGCGTAAGTTACAAAGAAGTTTTCATGAGGTAACTGCAAAAAAAATCCTACTTACTGGATGAATATTAAGACAAGCATAGTTTGAATCTACTTTGGTTTTGACCCAGGATGAAACTGAATTAAATATACACTTTGGCCTCTTTCTCACACACACATCCCCTGCAGAGGTTACCTCAACAAAGGACATTCATAAAATATCACAATCTTTTTCTTTTTAAGGAAAACAAAAGTCCCTACACTTCTGGTTGAATAATCTTTTACGATTCCTTTAGATTAGGGATTTGCCACAGCTTCCAAGCCAACATGCAGTAAAGGGGCAGGGGACACTCCCTCCTCAGCAGAGGAAGTCTCTTTAAGCTAGCTACAGTTTTCCAAGTACCCTGTAGCTTAGAGTACTCTGAAGAACCTGCTCCACTGATAATTCACAGAAACACCAAATTCCCTACACTTACACACTTAGTCCACTACTGCTCACCAAAGAGCAACAGTTCTGACACAGTCACGTACCAGTCAAGGTAGTAATCAATCGAAGACAGGAAAAACCTTGAAAAGCAGAGAGTGCTCCCAAAGAACAGTTTTTGGTAAGCCAACCATGTCTAAATATACTAACACAACTACAGATTGTTAAGAAGTAGGTACTCTATTTTTATTACCATTTTTTATTAAAATCTTCAAAGATGACTGAATAAAAGGAACTTACATTACACACTGAATCTTGCTAGCAGCAGTCAACCTGCTTCATAGACTAAATATTTTTATCTCTCCAAGGCTCTGAAAATGTTTCTCTTCATTATGAAGAAAATATTTTCTAAGCAAAAGCTGTTTCTAATGCATTTCATGCATTCCAAACTAAGCTAAATCTCAATATACTATTCTTGTACTCACACAGCTACCACACACAAGAAACTGTCAATCTGAACATGCAAGGAACCAACAGCTTTGACAGAACTATGTATGTAAAAATAAAGCTGCCAACTCACAAGTGGCCCCATCTAGCATGGGCACTAAATGCTCTCAACAACTGGAGTCTGATACAGAGCCCTGAGGAATTCTTATGCAATGGCATATTTGTGCAGGGCCCACAGGAGACACAAAGTCAGGTATCTGTCTTCAACAGCGACACTTCACAGCCTCTAGTAACTTCCTTCAGAAAACTAACAAATGCAAGATGTACTATTTCAGTGATTTTACACAGAGAAGAATAAGATACAGCTACATAAACAGCAAGGAATTGCAAGGTCCACATTTTAGCACTCACTGTAGAATGAACAATACAGGGAGTCATGGATTTCTGTCCTCACAGCAGTCAGAGATGCAGAGAAATGAGAATTTCACTATCGCTTTATAACACAAAAAAGGAAAAAAGCAATGCCAACTACATGGCCATGTAAAACAGCACTTGGAAATCTGTTTTTAAGTGTTAATTTCTTAAATTTTACTAACGTCTGTCTACAAGAAGAATTTTTCTTCTTTTCAGGTCCTTACCTGCTCTTTTCAGATTAAATTATTAGTTGTATTAGTATCAATTTTACAATTTGAGTCTTTAATAGAACAATATGCTTGACTTTAAAGGTTGCATATTACAGCAAGTTGCCATGTTTGAATTCAACATAAAGAGCAAATTGTTTTACCCTCTTGGTTTGCAGCTGATTTTAGCGGAGACTGTGCACTAGGTGGTCCTGCTATCGCTGTTGATGGCCTAGGTGGGCCACCAACTGGTGGAGGTCCTAAAGGTGGCCTTGGAGGGTGGAGTGGAGTTAAAGGCTGAGTCACTGGTGGAGGTGCAGATCCTATAAAGAGATTAACTTTTAGGAGGAGTTTAATCCAGCTGAAAAAGTCACAGAAATTTTGTTACCAAAACACACAGATTGAATTCTAAATATTCCTGTTATTCAGAGGATGAACAGCATGAGATACATAAATCCTAACATGTGGGTAGAGGGTCTCAGCTTCAGGTTATTTCTTTCATGCTTTTATCATTCTGGGTTCCTGTAGCTATGGATCTCTTCCAGCTTTTTGTTGCTATTGTTGGCAAGAATTTCAAGATGTACTGAAAACATCCCACCTTTATAACTAAGTCTGGAGTGATCACCAAACAAGCTAACTTAATTTTAAAAGTGATCATTGTTATACAGAAAAAATACCAGGGAAATTGCTCAGGAGAATTGAATGGATATAAAAATCACTTATTCCAAACACTTGCTCTCATTTCATATGCCACTTTCCAAAATTTCTCTGCATTTTCCTCACTAATTCCGAAGTACTGACTGTTTATTCCAATTAAGTGCCAGAAATAGTTTCATAAATTCTGTGAGCTTAAGACATTTTGAACAGCAAAAGAAAATTAGGCAGGCATATAACAAAAAAACTAGCATCAATAAAAATCTTTAATGAGGCTAAAAGCACTTCACAAGAAAAATTATTTGCTTTTACATGGAAAATATTTCTCCACCTAAGATCTGTTTGCATGCTCAGTCAGAAAAAAGCTCTGTAACAACAGATAGCAGTTTGGCAAAGAGAAACTTGAGTATTAACTGTGTTTCCATAATAATCACAAGTTGCACAATAGAGCTATTTAGTGTTAGAAAAGCTTTAACCACTGCATATACCAGCAGTCAAGCAGCAGGAACAAAGTCTCCTACTTTTAGAGTACTTTCTGAAGACTGACAATTATCATTAAATGTGAAAATTACAAGTCTGGGGAAAGGAAGCTTTCCATTGAACTGACCTCTATTTCAAAAGCATGGAATGCTTTTCAGGCTGTGCTCCAGTTATTTGCATCAACCTGACTGAGGCTGTTCAGAAAATTACCTGAATCAAGTGGTTACAGAAAATCCAAGATGACCATGCTCACTAAATAGAACTAGTTTTCAATAGTGAAGTCCTGGACTGAAACATGCTAGTGCTCCAACAGCCACCCCAGGAAATGGTGAAGGTCACAGAAATAGCATCACCCACACACAGCATCCCAAAACAATGAGACACCATTCAGGAGTTACCTGCTCCAGCCAGCTGAAACACCCAACTTGTGCACAGAACTTCCATTTCTAACCCAAAGAAAGCATCCATGTATTTCTGATGGGTGTATCTGCTTTGACAATCTTCCACAAGCAAAATGTCACTGCAGAGTCAATTCTGTACTCATCATTTTAAAAGGTCATTGAAAAATGGACATCGGTAAAATATCAAAAAGTTCTGGTTACCTGGCTTCATGTAGCTGTTCTGCAGTGGAGGACCCCCCAGAGAAGCAGCATATTGATAACTCCCTGGAGGATTTGTACTTCCTGATAACGATGACGGTGGCTGAGCTGACCCTGTCCCAGGCACACGAGCCAAATGGCTTGTTTGAGCCTCAAGTGGCTGACTCATAGGAGTCTGGCTGTACTGCCAGTTTGAAAGCACTGGTGGGCTGGCTCCAGAAGGAAAGCTCCCAGCAGATGATACAGCCGCTGAGTTCTGTAATGCAGGCGGCAGCACTTGTTGAACAGGACCTGGCTGTTGTACTGGTGACCCAGAGAAAGCTGCCACTGGTGGTCTATTGAGAGTCTGGCCAGGTCCTTGGTAATTGTTTAATTGAGAAACATTCTGAGAGCCACTATAGCTATACTGTCCAGAAGACTGATGTGGAGGAACCTTTGCTGGCATCTGATGGGAGTACGATCCTGGAATCACATGGCTGTATCCCTGGCCACCTGGGGAATGCATCAGCTGATTTTGAACAGGGCCTGGAAGGAAAAAAAAAACCCACACTCTTTAGGAAGTCAGTGTTGTGTATCACTTCTGAAAACAAAAGATGTTCCTGTGAATGTTTTTCCTTAGGATTTTATTAAGTCTCCAAGCCATTTTTAATTGAAACCATTAAGTGTGACAGAAGTACTACTGCAAGGGACATGAATTTGACAGTACTTTGCTACAGACACTTAGATCTTTGTTTTGTTTTACAGTAACCTTGCAACCACTAAGCATTCCAGTACCATCCATGCTCCTTGATTGAAACTCATGCAGGATCCCATTCCAGTCTTCAGAAACCCCCAAAAGCAAGCTGCCCACAGAGGAGCACTGTCCCACGCCACTGGCAGTAGCACACACGAGCAGATGGAAAGTGGAAGATCCACTGCATAAGAACTCCATTTCACATGATGGCTGACACCAACCTACACGTCAGCTTACCACAACGACACCGCCAGCCAAGTGCCAGCATAGGTCACCACACTACTTCTCAAGTGTCAGAGTTAATCTATGAAAGTTTCTGCAGTTAATTTTAGTACAAGAACTATTCATACACATACTGCTCATGTGAGTGGCCAACTGGTCACCAACACAGAATGAAGGGTAAGTTTATTATAAAATAATTCACCAGTCAGGAAAATAAAACTTGACAGGTTAATGATGTTCTTTATGCATTTGTTGGTTGGTATGCGTGAACTAAGTTTTACTCGTTTGAAGAAAAAAATTGGAAAAAAGGTTAATAACTCTCAAAACAGTGAACAACACTGGCAAGAGCATCATCAGATTCCTGCTTTACAGAAGAATAGGTTGACAGAATCCCATGGGAGTTCCAGTGCAATAAGAGCTCCATCAAGAAAGATACTACTACAGGTTGTTCGTACCATTGCCACAAAATGGACATCCTGAAGAGAGACTATCAATTTTCAAGTGAAACCCTTCTGAGCAGAACACACTAGATACTGCAGGCCACAGCCAGGCACGACTCATTCATAACTACCAAAACACTTTCCAGTGTTATATCATTCAGTTCAGTCGGTCGCACTGTGGCTCTCCTCATCCCCTAAAAACACAGCTTAGGTACTGGAGACATTACACACACAGCTCCACATTGAAACAAAGATGGCTCATTTCCTATTGAAACATAATAGCTAAATTCTGAAAGGTGAGCAAGTTCACATTTCCGAGTTAAAGTAACTCACACATTTCTGACAATAAATTAAGCTAAATGCAGAATACATTGAAATTCTTAGTTAGGACAAAACCACAGCACTGATCATTCAGCTCCTCATTGCCTAGAAAAACTTAGGCTCTGGGTCACACACAGCTGTTAATTCACTGAATATTGCACAGGTCCATATAACTACTGCAGTGCCAGTGATGTGCATAAAAGGTACACACCATATTATTCTCCAGCCATTAATTTCAACATGCAATTTATCATTCAGTTAGGAAATCCATTTATACCCTACGGTTCTTACAATGCTGCTCATAAATGTTTGCAATTAATAATTCTCTAAAACCAAGGGTGTTTAAAGAAAAAGCTCACAAAGACAGAAATGCTTACCGTTATGAGTAACCTTTCAAAACTACCCTGCAGTGTATCAGATGGGTTTCCAACAATAGATTTACAAACCTCATTGGCAATTAAACTTGCTAACTTTAAAAATTATGAATTCTTATCAAACCTTCTGACTGCATCTGTACTAACACTGATATAACATTACTACAAACTGTAGGAAAAATACAGAACAAATACAAATTAATTTCATAACTTGATTTTTCATCTTAAGAGCATGACTCTCTATCCCAGGCAGAAATCAGAGTACTTGGATTGCTCTCTTATGCACTGTTTTCCCTGCTTGAGGATAAAATAGTGGAAGTGGGGTGATATCAAAAACTGACCTACATGGTATTTTCTATGGCACCTTATGCAAAAATAAAAAAATAAAATTCACCACAGAACAATGTTCCAATTTCAATTTTTATTTTTAAAGCCAGAAGCACAACGAAAAGTCTTAATACCCTCATGTAGTAGTTCATGTTTCCAAGACAAGTCTACATAAAGCTGCCAAAAAAGCTACAGAAATAGCACTAAGGAGCAAAACCCCTTTACAAAGAGTTTCACAGTGCACAAAAACTGTTCAGGACTCGCTGTTTGGTTGCTGCCAGATACCCATCTTGACCTGACCTCTTTACTGAGACCCATCAAAGAGTATCTAGGCTGTCCAGCTTTCCCCAAGTGCTGCTGGTTTTCTGTGGAGCCAAAAACAAACAAGGAATTCTGTGTGGACTGAAGAGCTACTTCACCTACACAGCAGCAAAACAGCCAACACTTGGAGACCACAGAAATGAATCAGTAATAGAAGAAAGGCTACCTATTTAACAGCAAAAGTCTCCTCTACAGCAACACAAGGCCATTTAACGTTTCTAAGAGATCAGGACTAGCACCAGAATATATACAAAGGTTGCTTGATGGTTTTATAAAATGGTCAAAGTACTAATGTGGAAGGCCAGGATCCAAGTCATATTTTCCACTACACAGAATTGTACTGGCCCCTACTCCAAGCCAGTTACTCAGCACATCACTTTGGCCAGCCACAAGCTCTCCCAGCTCCATGGAGATGCAAAGATAAACACTCTGAAAAGTTACATCCCAACAGATGCCATGGGATCAGTCACCACCAGTGTCCACTTCGGCTGACTCTGACCCACTGGATTCCAAACCCAACAGTTCCTAAAGCACCTCATGACCTCAAAGTACCATGTTAAGGTATCACATGAGAAGAGCAAAACGGTTCTAAAAGAATTGTTTCTCCTTCATGTTTGCACTTCAGATCTATCAACTGGAAAGCAAATTAGACACCTGCAATTAAATGAGTACAGAATACTGGTCCTATTAAAAGACGAACAGAAATGAAGGAGAGGAAGGTTGTTGCTAAGCAACCCAATGCTCTGTGCTAAACAATTTCCTGGGCAGCACACGGTGCTGCTGTGACAATTTACTGCCTTGGTGGACACGCAAGCTCGGGGACACCTGCAAACACTTCAGCAAGCAACAAGTTGCGAGGAAGTGCTGACAGCTATAGAACAATTTATCATCCCATCCTGCTGACAGTTTTCTTTCCTCACAGACCACTGTAAGCACCACTACAGCACTCAGTATCCCCAAAACTGTTCTATAAAGCTTTGGTGTTAGTATAAAGCTCAAGGATCACAGCACCTTCGCAACATCTATTTTAAACAATGCTATGAGCAGTCTATGCTTGAACAATTTGATTTATTTCAAAGGCCAGCAACCCAAACCTTATCTCTAACATACCATAACAACCGTTTAATTTTATTACCTAGTATTTGCATAACTCTATATTTCAGTTCTTTATTTTTCATACACCTGACAGCTGAGTAGCCTGAAATTCCTCTTTCTCGACTGCCTCTTCATAACTTCCATTATGTGCTTAATCTGACACTAGGGAAATCAGCAAACATAAAGCAGTGCCAGTCTGTAAATCAACCCACTCAGTTACTCCATTAGCTAACACTCCCTTTGCACAGTCTCTGTTTAGACCATAAGCTCTCCAGAACAGAGCCTCTTTCTCCACACTACATTCATACACTTCCCACTATCTTGACCCTAGAAGCAACTACACAGTTAATTGTAAATTGTCATTTTGCTGATGACTTTGAAGAAAAGCAATAAACACACTGTGCAGGAGGAGGGGGAAGAAAAATCAAAAGATCTCATTATAACTGAACTGCTTATGATGCAGCACAGCTACTGAAACACACAAGTGTATAATTAAGGAAGCAAGTGCAGAGGATGCAGTCTGTGTATCTGAAATCAGGAGACACTTCCATCAGCACAGATTTGCACACATGCAACGAAAACAGACACAGAGAAAAGGCTGGCCTTGAATTTCTTATTCCTGTCTTAAAACGCTGGCTAGTAAGTTCAGTTTCACCTTCAATATCTCGTTTTAAAGAGACAAATTTTGAGGGGAAGAAAGTAATCAAGACTTTCCCAGTTTGCAGCACACAGAACCAGATAATGTCGGCTTTACGAGAATGACAAGATAAGAAAGCCCCGCTGCGCCGCAGGCTGAGCTCAGCGATAACCACGGTGCCACATGTACAACCTCGTTCCAAAGGGTCAAACCTCGGCTGTGTCACCCGTGTCACCGACAGGGACCCACCTGGGCTAAGGGACGGTCCGCGGCAGCTCGAGCCGTGCGTGCTACCCCGGCAGCACAGACACGGGCTCTCTGAAAGGCGCTGCCGTTCATACCGACAGACAAATGTACTCGGAGATACTTCTGCCATGAAAATAAATAAGAATGAAGATATATTTTGCCTAAGGAGCCGCTCTGTGTTTTCCACAGTGACACTTCGGGCAGGGCCCGGTCCGATAGCACCTCACCCCCGCTCCCACCGCCCCACGCCGCTCCTGGGGTCACACAAGGAGCCCGGCATCGCTGCCGCTCCTTTCCTGCTTTCCTCCCTAATTCAGCTGCGTTTCGCTCCGGGCCGCGCGTGTCCGGGCTGCAGGGAGGGCAGCACCGAGCTCAGCCGGGTGTAACCCAGCGAACCGGGCAGCGAACGGACCGTCCCCGGAGCCCACTACCCGCGCTCTGCCCGCGGGCACTGGTCCACTGGCCCCCTGCCCCCACTGCCCCGGGGCGAAGGGCGGCCTGGGCCCGGGGGAAGCGCCGAGGGGCGAGAGCCGTCCCAGCCAGGCCCTATCCCGCGCCGAGCCTCGCGACCCTGGCCCGCACTCACCGTTGCTGTACGGCTGCTGGCCGGCGGGGGCCCCGGCGGGCTGGGCCATGGCTCGGCCGGGTGCACTCGGAGCCGCCTGTGTGGCGGCGCCGGCCCGGGCGGGGGGGACGGACCCACCGGAACTGCCGGGCGGCGCGCGCAGCCGCACTGCGGACACGTGGCACTTCCGGGAGAGGCGCTGCGGCTTCAGGGGCGGGGCCAGAGGCGGGGCTGGGCGGGCACGCGGAGCCGGGCGGAGCCGAACAGAACGGAACCGAACCCAACCCGACCCAGCCCAGCCGAACGCGGCCGAGTCGCACCGAACCGAGCCGAGTCTAGCCGAACTCAGCCGAAGACAACCGAGCCGAGACGACGCTCGCCCATCCGAACACGGCCGAGTCCGTCCGAACACAGCCGAGCCCAGCCGAGTGTGTGCGCCGCGGGCGCCGGTGCCGGAAAGAGCCGCGGGGGGCGGAGCGGGCGCAGCCGCGGGTGAGTGTCGGTGTCGGTGTTTGTCGGTGTCACTGCTGCCTGAGTCCCGGAGCCCCCCAGGCTCGGCGGTGGGTGAGTGGGGCGGGCGGTGAGGGGTCTGTCCGCTCCGGCCGGTGGGAAAGCCGGGCGAGCCCCGCGGGGCGCCGAGCCGTCCCCGTGTCCTGCTGGGAGCGGCCTCCGTGCCGCGGCTGGGCCTGGCCGGGGGTCCCTGCGCTCCCCGACAAGCCGCGGCCTGCGCGGGGCCGCGGGCAGCGCGCCGCGAGGGGGTTGGGGGCGGGCGCTCCCCTCCCTTCCCTCCTATCCCTTCTTTCGCCTCCCTCTTTTTCTCCCCGCGGCGCAGCCCTGGGGGCTGTTCGGGCCGCCGGGAGCACCGCCCGGTCTGTGAGACTGTCACGGTGCTCGCAGGTCCCGAGCAGCGCTGCCTCAGTGGGTCTGCGATGGTGAGGTGCGTTAAGTAACCCCATAACCCACAGATGCCCTGCAGCCTCCCTGGGCAGCCGTCTGCCACCTTGTATCGACCTGGCAATACTTGTTTGAAGTATTGTTATTTCTTCAGAAGTTACTGCTTTTAAGGGTTTTGTTCATAAGTCAGTGAATGGCTGCAGCAGCCCTTCAGTGAGGATGTGCTCTGACAGCTGGGCTTTGTGAGCCAGGGCTGGCTAAACCTCTGCATCAGGTGCCCTTAGGAACTCGTGTTTTGTGGTGCTGTATTCACCGGTAAACTCTGCTGTCTTGAAGATGAGTTGCTGTCAAAAAATTATTAAAATACTAAAGAAAGTCTCTGCCATTACCTCATTTTTCAATTCTGTGCCTTTCCTTAGCTTTTAAAATACAGCATCTAAGTGCAGTTTCAAATCAAAGAATAAACTGTGTTGTAGAAACTCAGTTTTTCCACTGAGTTTCCAAGGGATTTTGACTTTTATTGACTGTGGTAATATTTTTTGATGTTGTGGTAATCATGTGTGAAATTATAACTTTCAAGTGATCATATTTACATTCTAATTGGAAAACTAAAAGTACACCCCTAGCAGTGGGCTTTAAGCTGTTCCTCGCAGGTTGTGGTTGCAGACTGAACTGTGGCTGAGGTGCAGGTTTGTTGTAGTCAGGCTGGACTGAGATTTCTTCCCTGGCTCTTGCTGACAGTCCCCACATAGGTGTAGCGCAGTGTGTTCCCAGTTCATGCAAGAGCTGTTCAGCTTGGGTGTCACTGGTTTCTGTTTCGTAATTGTTCCATAAAGGCATTTAAAACTCTCTTTAAAAGCCTGATATTGTCTCTTACCTGAACTTTGTGAGGCTTTGGAAGTGAGCGCTGTCCTAAGGTTTGGAAGTGAAATGATGAATTCTTAGCTAGAAAAAAACGAGTGTAGGAGGAAAAATATTTCCTAGATTTCAGAAGATAAAAAGAGGTGTGAGTGAATTTGCTTGCTAGTCCATGCTGTCAGCAGCTTTCTCTTCAGGAGGCTGGCTCAGTTTTACCAGAGCTACTGTGTGGGAATTCCTCATTCCCCACAGTCTTCAGGAAGTGAACCCATGTCCTTTGTCTATGGAATGGTGGACCTGGCTCCATGAGAGTTTCTGGGTGATGCTTTGCTGATGAAAATAACATTGACCAGGGTTGATGGGGACATTTTTCAGTGGTAGACAGGTGTCACTGAAGTGATACTAGAAAGTTAACTTTGGTATCTTTGTAGTGGAGACACAGTGAGTTGGTGATGTCTGTAAAAGTAGTTGGTATCAAAAGACTGTCTTGGTCCAGCACAATTTTTCATTCAAAGCTTTTATCTGCTTCTAGTGGATCATTTTCAAATCATCCCTTGAAATAACATTAAAATAGTATCTTCGTCTTCATCATGGCTTGTGAACAGTGATTGCTGAGTCTTCATTGTTCTGCTTTTATGGTGCTTTTAACATGAGCCTGAGAGTTGGAGTCCGTGTATATTCAACAGCCTCAGCTCTTCTCTAAATTTGCTCTCAGCATAACAGCTCTGGAAACCAGAGCAGAGCCACTCCAGTTTTGTAATGCTTTGATTTGACACAGCTCTGAATTATGTAGTTACTTCTCCTGTGTGATAAGAGTAGATTTAATATCTCTATTCAAATATTACCTGTGTGCCTTTACAATTAGCTGTCCATTTTTTTCCCATTTTGGAAGTGTTTTCCTTTAACTGCTGCCAGCTGATACGGACGTTATTCTGGGAGGATTTAGATAGCTCTGTTTCCAACACCACTTTTCTTATCGTGATGGAAATTGAAGGAGTATTAATGCCACTTCAGCTGTGTTTGTAGAGTAATCCTGTTCTCAAGTTAATCATTTGAATCTCACCCCTTGAAATTTTTTCTGTAATGCATGAAGATTGTTTTGGTTGATGTTTTTTGTAAACTTATGTGTAATAGATGGAACAGGTTAATACAACAGAACACTGAAATTATTCTCACCTCAGTAATCTGAGCACTTCTCTTACATCATACTGTTTGCCCTGATTTGCAGGTTATTTGAGTCGCTCGTTTTCCTAAGCCCCACGGAGGCTTTTCTCGATTGGTATTTTGCTCAAGCAATAAATAAATCTGCTGACGTGTGTGTTCTGCCATGTTTGCTTATTCTTGACCTTTGCTTTTTAGCCATGCAAAGGACAGTTTCAGTCATGACATTGTGTAACTGGGTGTTTATGCATTGACAAGCATATTTGATTTGTATTCTTAAAATTTGTGCCTGTTGCAGCTGCTGTGTTGTTCAGAGTAATGTGGACGTGGTTAAAGGTTTCAGGGTTAGTTGTGGCGAAACCAAGACACCTGGTGCTTTGTCATCTGAACAGCTTTTGTTCCAGTGCAAGCAAATGTCATTTAAATATTCACTCCTCCTCTTTCCACGTTACCTCTGTATGATGTACCTGTTGTTGCGTAGCAAAGAAACTCTTTGTCATGAGTGTGGTTGCTATGACGGATGCCTGGATTTTGGGCTGGTTCAGACCTGTGTTTTGACTCCTGTGTGCTGTGCTCCGGGCTCAGAGCTGCCCTGAAGTCCTCTTGTGATGCCCCAAGGAAGCCCTGCAGCTTCTAAACAAGTGTGGTGAGAACTTGTAGCAGTGTGGATGCCTTTGCCAGCTGTGCTTAGCAGTACGGTCCAGCTTTTCCAGGGCAGTCAGACTCCAGTGTCTGCAGGGGGTCATGCATTCCAGTAGGAATTAGCTGGCTAAAGGTTTCTAAGGATGTTGCCCTTTAGTCTTTCAAGAGAACTAAAATACAGTTCAGTGTGTCAAACTGGAGCTTTCAGTGTGATTTAGAGCACAAGTTTGATGAGGAGCAGCTGAGGGAGCTGGGGAGGCTCAGCCTGGAGAAAGGAGGCTCAGGGGGAAACCTCATCACTCTCTACAACTCCCTGACAGGTTGTAGCCAGGTCGGGGTTGGTGTTTTCTCTCAGGTGACAAGTGACAAGACGAGAGGAAACAGCGTCAAGTTATGCCAGGGAAGATTCAGATTAGATATTACAAAAAATTTCTTCACTGAAAGGGTGGCCAAGCCCTGGCACAGGCTGCCCAGGGCAGTGGTGGAATCATCATCCCTGGAAGCGCTCAAAAGTCGTGTGGTTGTGGCCCTTGGGGACTTGGTTTAAGTGTTGAACATGGTGGTGCTGGGCTAACAGTTGGACTCAATGATCGTAGAGGTTTTTTTCAACCTCAATGATTTTATGACTATCCTCATTTTAGATAATGAGGAAATTAAGATGAAAGCTAGGAAATTAATCGCTCATGGCTACACAATGAACCTAGTACTGGCTCTCAGCTCAGCCTTCTGTTCTTGAACCTAAGCTGAAGGAATTCAGTGGGAAATACGGGGGTCTGGTGGGGTTTTTTAAACAAAAATTTTGCATTTAAGGTTTGAATTGTGGCAGCCTGTGCAGGACAATACAGGAGGTCACTGTCTTTGAAGGGTAATTCCAGTGCTTTGTGCTATTGTTTAGTTTCCATAACAAGCCAAACAGACATGTTCTGTGTGGAGAACAGGGTGATTTGGTACCAAACTTCTCTAGATTCAACTCTGCAAAACTTCTTCACCTCTTACTGCCTCTGCTTTGAACCCCAGCAGCTCCCAGTGGTGGCTGGAGCACTAACTCTGCACTGGTATCCCTCTAGTGCCCGCTCTGAAGTGCCACTTTTTCCCAGTTGAAAAGTGAAGATTCTATTTAAAATCTTCAGTGGATCATCACACACCTTCAACAAATTGTACTTTGGATAAAATTATTTTTACTTCTTGCAAAGACTTCAGTCCATGTAGTGTTTTCCCAAGGGAGGGGAAAATCTTTGCTGTTGTCACTTAATTGGTCTATAATACAGTTTACCGAAACTAAATTGTTTTTTTATTTTTAACCCCGGGATTTTGAATTACTTTGTTACCTATAAATACTTTACAATGCTTAATGTACTGTTCTGACAGAACTTCAATGCATTATGTTTTCTCTTCGTTTCAGACTATAAGATTCAGATATGTTCCTATTTGATTGGATCTACAGTGGTTTCAGTAGCGTATTGCAGTTTTTAGGTAAGTCATTATTGTTTGGGGCTTTTCCTCTCTGCTATTCTTGTGTAAAATATCTGTTCACCTCTGTTTTCTTCAAATAAGGCTGCTGGGTAAATAATAATATTTGGTTTGGTGTATATTCAGTTACACTCAAATAAAAGTTTCACTTACCAATAGTGAGCATTTCCAGAGTGTGCTCTCCACTCCATCTTACATTAATCCTTAACTTCTTGAAAAAAATTACATTTTCTTTCATGATCGTAATAGGTTGGACTTCGTAATCAGACTACATTTAAGCTGGTGTACTTCATTTGGCTTTTATAGGCCTTCTCCTGATTTTTCTCTGCTGTAAAGAACTGAACTCAGTTATTTTAATTCAGTTCTTTTGCACATGAGGATATAATTTCAGAATCCAGGTAGGAGGGACTGTCTACAAAAAATTAGTGCCAGGTATTGGAGCCCTTTCTCATGTTCAGCGGTGCATTGTTCCGTGGCTTTCTGTTCTGTGTCACAGAAATGAGTGTGCAACTTCACTGGCATCTGCTCAAGAGCCTCAGAAAATTATTCCCTGACCAAAAAAGTCTGCAATCCATATCAGTTCAAGGTGAAAAAAACCCACAACCAGGAGGAAAATTAATGTTAGGATACTAAAAAAAGATCAGAATTTGCAGATCACATAGGTTAAAAGCACAGTTTCCAAGTTCAAAGGATTTTATTGAAGTGGTCAAAAAGCATTTGAGGCTAAGAAGTCATAGCAAGCTGTGCCACCTACCTTTTATCAGTTGAAAGTTTAAAGTTTTGCACTGAATGTCAGACCCTTGGCCTGCTATCAAAATGTTAGCCAGTGAAATGTTAACTAAGTTGACTAATCTTTCTTATCTCCTCTTCCTTAGCTGCACAGTGATTACTGCACACTGGCCTGCTCTTCTATTCCTGTGCAAGCAAAGGCTAATTCTGCTGAAAGGTAGAGGAGCTTGAAGTAGCTCCCTCTTTTATGTCCCTCTTTTTCTAAGAGCAGCACTTTCTCTTTGCATTCTCAGTTATACTTACAGTTGAAGAAGGCAGATCATAACATTTGGGAAACTCCTCACAGTTCCCTGTGCTGTCCTGTCAGCAGGCTGATGGGATCACTTTAGGAAGAACATCTTTGCACAAGTATACTTCTGGAATGCACAAAAACGTTTTTTAATTTATATGTATATATAAAATCTCTGGTCTTGGTGTAGCCAATAACTGAAGTATGGCTGCTTGTTAGTCTTGTGTTTCTCTAAAAGACAGTCGGGAAGCTTGAAATGTTTTGGAGAAGCCAGCAACATCTGACTGGGAAGCAAAGACTCCTGGATGTGCAGGCTGAGAGTGGCAAAAATGTTATTGCTTTCCTATAGGTTAGTAGGGTTTTGTTTAAGTCATAAGGTGAGTGTGAACTGGGAGTTACTCCTGTGATGTAAGTTACTATAGGAAAATGTTTGTCCACTTCTTCTTTCTCTGTAAACATTAACACTTTCTCGTCCACTCTGTTGTTTAATAGTTAATATATATATGGGCATGCGAGGTGAGTTTGGGAAGTAAGAGTTGTTGTATTTGAAAGAACTGTGAAGACACTCCACAGGACCTGGAGTAATAAAGATTATTAATGAAACAAGATGAGGAATAGGAGAGAATATTCATTCCTGCAAGTTACAAAACATGTCCAGCTGGAATGTGATCCCTGAAATTAGCTTAAAGGCAGAGGGAGAGGTGAGCAAACAGCAGTGGTGTAAAGGTCTCTGGGCAGAGGTACCTCTGCCCCTGGAATGCCGCAGCATCAGCGGAGCTGGCTTAACATCCCAATACACATGAGGATAGCACATTAGAGAAGATAGGTTTTTTTCAGTACAGAACAAGATTGATTTTTTGTTTTTAAATTTAATTTATCTTAATGTTTTGCTTTGAATATCAATGAGTTTGAAGCAATGAAAACTAATTCTGGCAGTGGATAGAGTGTTGACAAGTTGTAAGAGAATTGCCCTTTGATAATCTCCAATTTAAGAAAATATGGTGTTCGTGTTTTAAACATCTCTCCTCTCCTTCACAGCAACTTGCATTTCTGGGGTTACAAGTGGAGGGGGAGAAGAAGGGCAGAAGGCATTTTTATAAAGATGACAATCAATGAAAATAAAATTTCTTATTCCTGTTAGGAAAGCATTGTCACATGGGAACAAGTGTGTTAGAAGTGCCTTGACAATGCCATTCAGGATGTAGCCAACAGTTTTCATGGGGGTATGGGTGAAAGTTACTTTTTGTCCAAATTATATGTTAACCAATATTAAAGGATTCATACACAAATTAGGATTATTGATGTTGAATCTAATTTCTCCGTATTATTCTGATTGAGGTCTGAATTTTCTTTTTGCCTCAGACAAGTGTTTTGCTGTAATTGGAGGTAGCTGAACAGAGTTCAGGTTCAGGATGGTCCATGGTCCAGAGCCTGCGGTTAGTGCTGGGTCTGCACCCACCTCTCCACCACCTGTGAGCAGAACTGTCCTTTTGCTGGGGCAGAGTAAACTACACAGGTAGCATTTAGTCCTGTTCTGCCATGCTTTTCCTAAGATAATGCAAATGCATTTACATGATTGGCACATTCACACCAATTGTGTGCCTCTCCTGCTCCTGCCAAGCATTCTGTAAGCTGCATGTTACCTGGTGCAGCAGGCTTGTGGTAAGTGGGAATGTAGTTTGTGCGAGTAGGAGGACATGGATAAAGGGCACTGATAAAGGTGTGGTGGAGTTTGCCTGGCCTGTATTTTGTACCGTGACTCTAACACTTTGCTCCTGGGAGCAAAATCATCTCTAGTGCTGGAAATGAACTCCTGCCGGTTGAACTGATTATTCACTAGGTCCTTCTTTGTTCTAGGACTGTACAAGAAATCAGGCAAACTAGTGTTTCTTGGACTGGACAATGCTGGAAAAACTACACTGCTGCACATGCTCAAAGATGACAGACTGGGACAACACGTCCCCACGTTACACCCCAGTAAGTTAATAGCGCTGTTCCGTAGCTAGAAAGCATTTGAAGGATTGCAAGAAAAGCAGGATCTGATTATACATCATAAGACCACCAGTGTAACTGGGGAGAAACAAAGGGGTTTTTGGGACTGCAATCCATGGATAGTCCAAGTAATCTTAAAAAAAAAAAGTGTGTAGGATAGTTCAGTATGTTATATTTAAAATTAAGAGGTAAATAACAAGCAGAACAATGAAGCTGAAGTTTATACTGTAGAAGCTACGAGAAGTAGGGGCTTGCAGTTTTTGGGAACAGATTCTCTGTATAATTGGAAAATTAGTGTTTATATCTCAGAGGTTTCTGTGTAATTGTTATCCTGGTAACCTTGCAGGACAAAGAGTTCAACACAGGTTGAAAATGTGGATTGGGGAAGTCCAGTAAGGAGGTGAGAAATTGGGAAAGGATGTGAAGAGGAGAAACCTTGAACAGCACTGAAAACAAAATGCCAAATGTAAAATCTTTTTTGCAAACCAGATGCCAGAGCCAACTGTTGTTTGTGTAATATGTAGGGATAAATAATGTAGGAATACTCTGCTGTTCTTAGCATTGTAGATATTTCACACATGCTTTACTGGTTAATAACATTTTGGTGATACATGAATGTGTCATTGATTTTGAGAGAATGTATTACTCTCATTTTCTTTTTGAATAACAAAATACTGGAAAGAACCAAAAGAAAGTAAAATCTATGTGCTAGAAGGCCAGAGTTTTCTGAAGCACTGCATAATCTTCACTTAGAACATAATTCTGTGTATTTCCAGCTTCAGAAGAGCTGACAATTGCTGGCATGACTTTCACTACCTTTGACCTGGGTGGACATGCTCAAGGTAAGAATGTGTGTTGACTTACTTAAGCTCACTGAACTGGGCTGGAGTTTGTTTCTAATCAGAAATACAGCCCTGCTGCAGAGGCTGACTTCCCACACTCTTCTGTGACAGCATAAAAGACATTGGCTGTTCTTTGCCCATCTCCACCATTTATCACAAATCCCAAATATGATTTGGCAAGAGCTGCACTAGAGCAGAAAATTTTGACTACTACTATGAAGAGGAGTTCTGTACTTTGAATTCCTTATATTTATCTTTAAGCTTTGTGCTTCAAACTTACCTTTGTTGACATAATTCTTGGGGAAACAAGAAACATTTCCATACATCAGTGTTCATGTGGGATAGAACAGTGATAACAGAGAGAATGATAATTTTGCTCTGTTACTTTGTAAAACATGAAATTGCATCCCAAAGACTGGCAACATAAGCTAAGAATTAAAAAAAATCAAATTAATAAACCCCTCCACACTTGTTGCTTCTTAATTACCAATGTGCATCGCTCTGTATTTGGGGATAATTTCCTTTTGTTTTTAATTCTTATTTTCCCTGTAGCTCGCAGAGTGTGGAAAAACTACCTGCCTGCAATTAATGGCGTTGTATTCTTGGTGGACTGTGCAGATCATGAAAGACTGCTTGAATCAAAAGAAGAACTTGATGTAAGTTTAAATAAGCTTTTGAAACTTTGAACTTCTAAGAACTAAGCTCAAATACCCAACAGACCTCTGCTGTCACCTGCAAATGAGTAGTAGTGATTTGACCTTCTATATTTTAAATTAATCAGTCCTCCTTTCTCCATTCATTTGCAGTCACTAATGACAGATGAAACTATTGCTAATGTGCCTATCCTAATTCTTGGTAACAAGATTGACAGACCTGAAGCCATCAGTGAAGAGAGGTTACGAGAGACATTTGGTCTGTATGGCCAGACAACAGGAAAGGTATTGCTCCTTTTCTTTTTCTTCTTCTTTTTTTTTCTTTTGTGCGTTTTTTGTTTGGTGAGGTTTTTTGCTTAGGGAGTTTGTTTGCCGTATTTGTGTGTTGACTCTGGTTTGCTCCTGCTATACAAAATAAATGTTTTTCTAATTTATATAGTACTTAGTACATAATAGCAGTGTATAGAATGAATCCTGGGGTCTCTTTTTGTATGTGTATTAGATGTATCTGTATTACAACTTTTTACATCCTATTTAATGCCACATTTTTTCAGAGAAAGTGGATTTATATCTAAAATAATTTTTAGTACTTCAACATTCTTATGCACTATTTTTAAACAGTTTTCAGAGGCTATAGTTATAGAGGAAATTATAAGAGAAAACTGAATAGAGTCTTTCAGTAAGTGACTTTTCTCATTTCAAGTGCAAGCTTTAATAATTTTCCATTTTACATATTTGCCTAAAGCTTAGAGATAGATTTACACCATTGTAGAAGTCTAAGTTTGTAGGTTGTGGGAAGGAAAAAGTTCCTACTGGCATCCATAGCAACAAGGCAGATTTTTAGTACGGATCTTTGTGATACTTCAACTCCTCTTAATATAAAGTTAATACAGTGCTCTTCTTGTGAGCATTAGAAAGAGGGTGCTCCGATGTCCTTGGCCCTTGGAGAGACACCTCCCTGCAGCTGACGGAGTTGTTCCACTGTGGCTTCCATCCCAGCTCCCATTAGCTGACCAGCTCTGCTGAGGGCACCTGCCTTGCAATTCCTCTTTGCTTATTCACTCTTAGGTGCCTCCCTTTAAGTTCGGTGCCAGTCAGAGTTTAAGTCGGGCAGGAACATATCTTTACTTCCTTGTTTGCTGCATTTTACCCTCTTGTTTTCTGGTTTTTATACCACATATATTTGATGAAGTATGAGCACCACTGTGAATCTCCAGTTGAACAGCAGCTTTATTGCACTGTGCTGATCTTGGCAAGCAAGAAAGTACTCTTGCTTTGGTCAGTCGTAAAATTTGTAGCAAATGCTTTTTTTATCTAGTTGGAAACCTGTTGCAAACAGAGCAGGGAACTGTGACTGAACACCAAATATAAGCTCTAAAATTCTCTTTGCATGTTTGCCATTCCATTCTGGTTTCACTTACTTCCCCCTCTCTAGTGTGGCTACACGTGAAAACACGCATAGTGTATTTCTTGTATACAAGTTACTGAGATTAAGGTCACGTGTTCTGGTCTCTCTGTGGAGGTGTCAGGCCCAGGGAAGCTGGGGATGCCCCATTCCTGGAAGTGTTTTCCTGCCAGTTTGGACAGGGCTTGGAGCAACCTGATCTAGTGGAAGGTGTCCCTGCCCATGGCAGGGGTTTAGGAATGAGATTCGCTTTAAGGTCCCTTCCAACCCAACTCATTCTGTGATTTTAGACTAATTTATTTTCTAAAATTCCAGTATCAAACATGAGTTAAATAAGGGCATTCCATAGAAGCAAATGTCCACGTAGAATAGATGTTCTTTATAAGGAAACTGTAAGGGAATGTTCGTGTCTCTCTGCAGGGCAGCACACCACTGAAGGACCTGAACACCAGGCCCCTGGAGGTGTTCATGTGCAGCGTGCTAAAGAGACAAGGCTACGGGGAGGGGTTCCGCTGGATGGCCCAGTACATCAACTGATCCCTGCCAAAATCAGAGCACATCCTGGCCCGGGTCTCAATGTTGTCTGCTCCTTATTTGATCAGTGTACGTAACTTGAATTCATTTGACTGTTCAATTTTAAAAATACACATTTTTAGCTAATTATATCACTGATGCTAAATTGTAAGTGTGAGGATTGCAAAATTATTTCAAACAAGTTTGTAAGTTTAAATACCACAACCTGTGAGCTTTCTAATCCCATGCAACATCCTTTTGCAGCTTTTAATTTAATGAGTCTCCAGCACCATTTTTGGTCAGAGCAACTTTTCAGTACAGTATGTTTGAATGCACTTTTTAACAGCTGAAAACGAACATGTGAAAAATATTTAATGCTTATGTTAAATTTTTTATGTACTTTTTTGAAACTGGTTTTATAACTTTAGAGTATATAACCATCTTTCAAGGAATAATAAATAATTAGCTGATGGATAATTGCATGATGCCTTACAGTTTTCAATAATACATTTTCTTATGCAACGTCATGCAATAAATTTAAATCCAGTTTTTGGCAACTTTAATGGGAAATGTTTCATTTTAATGTGTTTTAACTAGTGAGACTGATCTGAATATGTGGGATATTTTCCTGAAACACAAGCAGGCCACAAAGTAGTTTCATTGTAGGTTAGAGTAAGGTGGGTTTTTTCAGACTACTAAACTGTATGTATTTTAGGATTTTGCGTAGTAAAGGAAAAATCTCATGCGATGCCCTTATAATTACCACAAATACAAATAGTGTAAATTAGCCGTGCCAAAGTAAATCTTGAACTAATGACGAAAGTGGTCTTAATCTACTGGTCTCTTGAATTAAACCCCTGAGGTGACACAAGAAATACAGTTTCTCTCTGAAGAAATTAAGACTACCACTGCACTAAATATCCTGTTTCCAATTTCATTAATTTTTGGGTCTGCCCATGAAATTTCCAGGAAAAAATGGGTTGCCATTGCTGCTTTTGAAAATTTACTAGCTCACACCCATTGGCCAGTTTTATTTTTGGTATTTTGAACTGGGACAAGATGGATTCTTTTACGTGGTTTTGCCTTGAAACCTGGCCAGTGTGGCAGCTGCTGGCTGCCCAGGGGACTTATTTCTGGGGTAAAATTTAGTCCCTCTTTCCAGTTTCTGACTGCTTTTCCCTGCTTTTGAGTGTTAGTTCACCAAGGAGAAAGCAGGTTATCTTTGAAGAAAGGGTGTTGCAGCAGGTTTTATTGATGCTGGCTGGGAGCTGTGGTTGGTGCCCATGTGCTGGGCATGTTTTACTCCAAATTTGCCAAATTGAAGGTGGAGTTTTAGTCCTGAAGTCACCATTTCACTACGAAGGGTTTGAGTTTCACTATGTAGTTTGTTTTCTCCTTGTACAAGTACAAACTGCAGCAAGTTGTACTGAATCCCTTTCACTTCCTGTTGTACATCTTCTCCAAAATACTTTAGGCCTTATGTTTTCAATATCCGTGGCAGCAAATGGATTTCTGACTGGTTTGATTTCACAAATAACTTTCTCTTGACCTCTGGGCTTGAATCTCAGATTTTAAAGCTGTAGGCACAAAGCAAATAAATGAGACTTATTCCTTGCCTGAACCTGAACTGGTATGATTGAATTTTGATGATCAGTTCCCCACAGGCCTAGATTGTGATTCTAAATAATTCAGAACCTAACTAATATAAATTGTAAATGAAGTTTATTACCGTAGAATCACATGCAAAACATTAAGCCCAGTTTGTGTGTGGTGAAGTGGTGATGGTATTGGGTGGCTTTTCAAACTGACCAACATAGAGAATTCTGCATTTAAACTCATGCTCACATGTAGAGTGGTGTGTCTGCTGCATAAATCCAACCTGGAGGCAAGAAGTGGCCTCTCACCAGCACGTGGACAGTGTGTGTCTTTACTACCGACAGCCATTATGTAGGGGATATGCCTCTTGTTTTTTCCTCTAGCTTCTCCTGATAATGTTTATAATGAAGACAACCACAACTAAATCACTAGATGGTGTAAACAGTAAAAGTACTACTTGCAGAGTCACATTGTGGTGTTGATGTGAGAGATTTGGGACTGTATTGCCTGTGCTTATGGAAATGAAGCTGGAGGTGGAGATGTTCTGCTGCACTTCCGCAGGCTGAGCCATTGCATGGGCGTGGAGGGGTCCTCTTCACCTGCTCTTCCAACCAACCGTGAACAACAGCAGTAAAGAAGGGGGGTAATCCTATTAAAAATTTAAAAGGAAGGGAGGTGATGGTGCTTAAAAGTGTGTGTTAAGAATAATTCTCAGTGTTATGGAAACACTCTTGATTTCCTGGTTCCTGCTGTGGGATGGTGGCTGCAATGTGATTGTAATAAGGGCATGAAGAAACCTGGACCTTGTGTTATCCACCTGGGTATGTTGTTGGAATAGCTAATCAATGCTCAGTGAAATACAAAAATAATCTTGCTCTGTTTCATTTCATTCAGCAGAGGAAGGACCTTTCTTCTGTAGTTTACATTCTGTTGTGCACATGAATGTGAATGAATGTTGTGTGTCTTTGTGTGAAGACTTCATTAATAGACGAATATACGGATGAGAATTTTCCTGGTGGTTCTCATCCCTACCCCCTCCATACCTCCCTGGCCATTTATTTCTGTTTTATTCCTATGACTGTGACCAGTCTTACTTTAAAAACAAGCAGTGTTCACATTTGAGTCTGACTTACATGATTTTTTTTGCACTCTTGACTATGCAGATTTCAATTGAACATCACTTTAAAGAATGTGAAAAAGAAAACTCATTAATAAAGATGTTATTTATGAATTGCGTCATTTTGTTTTTACATTGCAACAGTTCTTTAAGAGAAATGAATGCAGATTTTTAAGATCCTAATAACTACTTCTGTCAGTGGCCTGTATTTTACGGCAGTGACCCCAATTGCTAGCATCTCTGGGTTGAATAAGATTTATTTTGCTTCGATGTAATTAAAATTGGAGTCTAGTATGTATTGTATAACTCAGAGATGATTGCTGTATTTCAGTCTTGGTTTAATAAATTTTTCAGCAACAATTACTGGCATTGGAGATGGGCAAGCTCTCCAAGCTTTCTTATTTATCCTCTTGCCAGATCAGGATTATTTCTGTGTTGAGGTCCTGTCTATGATGTGCCAAAGGTGACCTGTGGCATTCACTGGAGTACCTGCATGCATGGAAGCTTTATTGTGTTTTGGTAATTGGATTTGAGCATCAAATAGAACATTTGGCATTCATTTATTTATAATAATGCCAGTTCAGAAAAGTGATGGAGGTGATCTCCAATCCCAGTGAGTTCACAGGTCTGCTGGAGGTCAAATTGTTCTTCTCTTGTTTGTCCTGTCGAAGTATTTGGTTGTTACGAACCACAGTCCAGTGTTTCTGTTGACTACAACGTGCTCATGTTTAG
Source organism: Eulacestoma nigropectus (assembly GCA_013397775.1). Taxonomy (NCBI): domain Eukaryota; kingdom Metazoa; phylum Chordata; class Aves; order Passeriformes; genus Eulacestoma; species Eulacestoma nigropectus. The sequence continues at coordinate 943,538 of VZTE01000050.1, forward strand.
GTCACACAATTGTTAGTTGTGAACTGAGGAGTTACATTTGAGCCTCATCCACTGGGGTCAGTGGGGACATGTAACTTCGTTGCACTTGGACAAAGCACTCTTTGCACTGGTGTTTCTGTTCTGAAATGTGAGTGCTCTAAATGTTTAAAAGCGTAATTTATATAATAAACTGCAGAAGAAAAGCTAAAGATGAAAGTGTTTAACATGTTGTCAATGTGTTTGTTATTACGTTGTCCCATCCCATGCTGGAAATACAAGTATTGGGAATAGAAATTAAAATTTTGCTTGAAAATTGAAGAAAAGAAGTTTTAAACAGGTTGTTCTTGTCAAATTATCAAAATCAGGAAAAAAAGTGTGCTCAGTAGATGGTCTGTGAGTGAGTTTGGGTTTTCTGAGATGGGTAAAGTTAGTCATAATTCTGTCTCATTTTTGCTCAACTTGTGTTCATGGTTGTATGGAAAAAAATCCTCTATCTGGAAAACTCTTTGAACATGAAAAAAATTGTATTTCCTTTGTTGCAATTCTAAAATAAGATGGAAGAATGTGATCTTACAGGTGACTGATGCTTCCTTAGGATCCAGCTGTGCTCTAGGATTGACCCTGTTGGTGGGACTATGGAGTGGGGTTTGCCACTGATTTCAAACTTCGGAACCTGAGTGTAGCCCACAGGGAAGTGTGTTAACCTACTGTTAGGGAACTGTTTTCCAACCCTAAGCATACGTTCCCCTTAGTTTATATTTTTCAAATTCTTTTTTACTTGTCTGCTTTTGAATTAGAATTAAAAATTTGGTGAGCAGATATGGTAAAGTAAGAATTAAAAAAAGATATCCCTTGTTCTCATGACTGTTTCTTCCTGCACATGTTGCATCATAGTAAGAAATCTTACAGTAGTATCTTGGAGCCTTTGATGCCTTTCATTTCAGGGCCTCAGAGCTTTCAATCTGCTAATGCTCCCTCATCATCCTTGTGCATCGAAGGGCTCTTGTCCTTGTTTTACTGCTGGTGATGGTGAGGGCTGGAGGGATTAGGTCACGTTTGGTCTCTGCCTGAACAAGAAGAGCTCTCACAGCAGCCTCGAAGAAAGAGGTACCTCCTTAACGTGGGCATCGTTTGCCCATGTCCTTAACAGGATGACAGAAGCCTCCCTCACATAGAAGCTACTGGAAATGCTTCACAAACCTTGTGAAAATTAGTGGCATTTTGGGTCCTGTCCTCGGCGTTCATAGCACAACAGCCGCTCTGTGTGCCATTCCCTGTGTTGCACCCAACCATGACAAGATTCAGTAGATAACAAGGTAAAAGAACGGCAGAAAAACTTGCAATGTGTACACTACAAAGCTTGGATCTACTTAAAATTTCTGATTCTCCTTCCTAAATCTAAACATTCTCATAAAAGGAGAATGTAAAGGCATACTTTCACTCTTGGGTCCAAATGCCTGGTTTTGGCACAGGCAAGTAAGAATTTATATTGTTTGGTTAGGTTTTTCCCCACGAAGTGGTACTTTACTGTCAGAGTGGTTCGATGAACTCCCAGGAGCAGCACTCGCTGGAGCAAACCCTTGGCAGTAGCTTGGGGCAGGGATGAGCTGTTGGAGACCCGATCTTGGCCACTTGGTGATATTTGAGTACCCAACCCAGGGGCGGTACAGCAGCTTTGGGGACAAGGGCTGGGGTGTGAAGCAGCTGGGCTGGGACCGGTGCTGCAGCAGCCGCTGACAAAGCTGAGCTGAGGAGACCCAGAGCTTACCCTGGCAAGAGGCTCTGGAGTAGCTCAGCTTTTGTAGCACATGGGGGTTCTGAGCTAAGGGATTTGGTTTTCATTGTGAATGTGGCTCTTGAGAGGAAGGGCAGAACTTAAGTTCGGGTTTGTTCAAATTTTGGTGAAAGCTGAAAGCTTTGCTAGTGGGCATTGAGCAGGCTGGAGGAGGGGTCAGTGTAGGGGGCGTAGGGCGAGGTCTGCCCTGCAGGTCATGTGAGCATCTCTGGGAAATACTTGACCAAATTCCCCCTGTGCAATGGAGGAAGGGAAGAATTAGTTGGGTTGAAAAGTGTCCTTTTGCCAGTGAGGTAAGAGGGAGAGCAATTATGGACAGGGCTCCTAATGCTGCCCTGCCACAGCTCGTGTGTGGGCTGACCGCAGGGCGGGTGTTTGGAAACGCTGGTGCTTGTGAAAGTAAAAGGGAGAGAGAACTTAGGGAGTGATAGGAGCTGTATTTCAGTCAGTCTGTGCATGCTGTGGTGGCAGTGTTTGTCAGGTTATTTCAAAATCTATCCAGTATCCTACAAGTAAGCTGGGGTTTGCTAGTCACTGCTGTTTCTTGGGCCACTGTTCCCCAAAAATAAAGCTGAGGTTCAACTTGTTTAATGCACTTAACTCATGACCAGATGAAAACACAAGCTGCAAAACTTAAACCATACTTCAAGCCCTCTCATGTCCCATTGGCACTCAGAGATGGATTTTGAGTTCAGCCCAGGCTCTGGGTTCCAGCCCCAGTACGCAAATGCTGTGTCCTCTCTGCTCTCTTAGAGCGGGACTTTGGTTTAAGTTCAAGTAAATTGAAACTGTAAAAGGAAGACTCCTGTATGTGCCACTTAACTCTTCTATTCCTTGCTTTGTATGTAATATATCTATAATATGTACATATATATGTATACATATACACACGTAAGAGGTTTAATATAAACCTATGCAAAATATTGTTACTGAGATCCATTAGCATGAAGTTGCAGAGGACATTTACTACAAGTCTGCAATCATAGTAGGTTTTAAAGGATAAAAAAAAAATCAGGAGTCTGCAGGAGAGAAAATAAGGAGCTTTTGCTTTACTGGCAAATAAATAGTTACAGGAGATCGTATGGGAGAAATTGAGATGGGCAGCTATGGTAGGGAGAACAGCTGGAGCTCTGGGTGCTGCCTGAAGAAACAGTGGTTAGGCAGAGCTATAATGTAGTTTCCCCCTTTTTAGAGCTTATACTTTGTTGCTGGCATCAGAGAAGCTTCTAGCGTTAGTATAAAGTATGGATGTTCCTTCAAAATGAGAGGTTTACTCGAGCATGTTTTTTGGAAGTGTGTCCTATCCACTTGCTCTAACTCACTGCCCTGTCGGTGACAGCTGTCTCTGGGGAGCTCTGATGAGCATCCTCAAAAGAAGGTTACGATGATTTGACACTTGGACCTGAAGATTTGTTCGTAAAGAGAACTTACTTTTGATTTATAATATTTTTTATTTTTTCAGTTCCCCTCTAGCCGTCCTATCTGCTATTACCACTTCTGTAATAGCCTTTTGTTTCCTGATCTGTAATTTAAATTGCCTCCCAACTTAAAAAAACCAATATGATTCTTTTTGTCCCAGACTGTTTTGGGGGGGGAGCTTTTTTCCAACACTTGGATGCTTAAAAATCCTGGGAAAGAAATTTGTAAAGAGACCTCTATCAAAGAAGAAATTCTGCTTGTGTTTTCAGGCCCATTGTCAGGCAGAATGCAAGAGAGAATCAGCATGAGGGTTACACGTGTTGTTTGCCATTATTACTTTGCGAGAAATTAGGAAAACCCAAAAAGTTACAGTCTCTGTGGTTAGTTGAAGTTAACAGAGCTGCTGCGAGTCTGACTGCAGTGGAGAATGTGTAACAGATCCTCACTCATGTGACTGTGTGATGAGTCTATTTATGTCTCTGTAAACATGAAATTATGAAATGCACACCATGGAGATGGGGCTGGTGAAGTCCTTGGCTGACCTGGTCAACTCTCATTCGGCTTGCACCTCTCTGGGAGTACAAAGCAAATTTAAACTTGCTGGAGAACATTTTGCTGCTGGAAGATATTTAGTGAAAGGGAAGTAGGTTCATGCAATAAAGCAAAGAAACCACCTTGTGTGTTACCAGATAAGAGGGAAAATGATGTGAGTTTCTGTAATAATATCTTAGACATCTTGTGGGCATAAGAGCACTTCACAAAAACGGCATCTAGAAAAAAATCACAAAAAAAAAATTTTCTTTTGTATGTTCCAGATCTGAAATAAACAGATGTGTGGCTGAGACTTGGATCCTTTCTGCAAAATATAAAAAAAGTGTAAATCTCAAGATTGCAAAAGAAGGAAAAAAAAGATGTGAGAGAAATGAGTCATGGAGACTTTGCTTTTGCACTCGTTAGGTGGTACCAATGGTGACCTGCACAGTACGAGGCTGTGGTGGGGAAGGAGCTGGTCCTACCCTGAGTCCTTGGCTGGAGCCTTCTGGGATCCAGCCCATTGCCAGGGGAGTGAGTAGGAGGGTGGCACTGGGCAGGCACTTGCTGGGACAGGCAGCAGCCTGCCTGTGCAGGCACAGAAGTCCTGGCAGGTGGGAGGAGACTCAAAGCCTGCGCTGGGAACTGGGTGAAAAAGTCATGCATGCAGGAAGAGCAAAACCCCATCCAACCTGGCCTTGAACAGGGATGGGGCAGCCACAGCTTCTCTGGGCAACCTGTGCCAGGGCCTCCCCACCCTCATAGGGAAGAATTTCTCCCTAATATCCAGTCTAACCCTGCCCTCTGTCAGTGTGAAGCCATTCCCCCTTATCCTGCCACTCCATGCCCTTGTCCAAAGTCCCTCTCCAGGTCTCTTGGAGCCCCTTTAGGCACTGGAAGGGGCTGTAAGCTCTCCCTGCAACCTTCTTGGCTCCAGAATGAACCACCCCAGCTTTCAGCCTGTCTCCAGAGCAGAGATGCTCCAGCTCTCAGAGCATCTTCGTGGCCTTCTCTGGACTTGCTCCAACAAATCTGTGTCCTTTTTATTTACTTCAATTCTGATTTTCTCATTTTGCAGAAGAGGCAATCGAACTCCCACCTCATTTTCAGCAAATGCTTGAGCACAGTCCTTTCGGAAACAGATGGTGCCCCTCCATTCACACAAAACATCCCCCAAACTCCTGGAGCAGCATGTGCCTTCATCTCCCTTCTGTGTAATGCAGCCTATAGGGCATGTGTTGTAACCCTGCATCTGACTCCTGCAGCCTATGTTTCTGTATCTCCCTGGAGAATAATCTGTTCCCAGTCCTGACCTTTAGAAAGTTCGTGGGTTTTTTGAGCTGAGAGTAAAAAATCAGGTGAAGTGGAAAGAGCAAGCCTTCTAGCTCACAAGCCTTCTACAGTACTGGAAAGGTCCTCAGTGGAAAGCTCATGGGGAGGATTCAATGAGGAGCCCAGGTTGGCATGTTACTGCTGTACAAGAGCCAAAGAAAACCCTAAAGCCCCAAATTCAGCTCATTTTCCCCTGCAAATGCAGCCATACCCCATAATGCCTGGCTGGGCAGCTCTGCCAGCAGTGAAGTGTTGGTGACTACTGCAGAAATTTTGACTAGAAATTACTTTTAAATGGTTTTCCTATGAGCTTTCTAAACATGTATGAAGGACAGCATAGAAGAGTAGGAAGGCAAGAAAAAAACTGTTAAAATTTCACGTCAACTGGCTACTTGCTGTTAGGGAAAACCAGAAATTTACGCCCCAGTTTAAGCTTATCAGGTGTGCAACCCACTTTTGGGGTACTTAGCAGAAATCATCCTAGTCATAGTTAGGACCTTTGTTTTATTCCCACTGGCTTTCAAGTTATGTTCTTGTGCTTTTCTTTGCCTTGGACACACAGAATCATAGAACTGTTTAGGCTGGAAAAGCCCTCTAAGATCAAACCCAACCATTCATACAATTATTAGTGTTAAGGCTGCTCTGTGCCCTGTGCATTCCTCCTGCCCTTGAAATGAATCCCAGCCCAACTGGACCATGGCAAGGGTTTGCTGGAGCACTCAACACTACAGCTGCAGGAGATTCGAGCCATGATTTGATTTATGTCCCACAGGGAAGTGCAGCATCAGATATTTAGGATAAGGTGCTGAGTATAATTTGATCTTGACAACTATGGGGTTAGAAGGACAAATGCTGCCAAAAGTCTTAGTTTCTTTTCTTTATTGGTACTTATTCAGTTGCAGAAGAACAGGAGGAGAATGATTCAGGTCTTGGTGCATAGGAGAAGCAGGACTGAGCCTTCCATTTTGCACCTTTAAACTCTCAAGGCTCAGTTTTGCTCATGCAAAATCCGTTCATCCCTCACAGGCTGCTGGTGTTGCATTTACTGGACAGGGGTGATGTATCTCTGAGTGACAGACGGGATTCTAGCTCCAAAAGAGCTCCTTTGACTCAGATTTCAAAAAGATATAGTTAGGACCTGTGTAAGAGCTTCAATGAAGTGGATAATTTGGATGGTGGCCTCCTTTCCCCCATGAATTCTTGTAATTAGAGGTGTCTCATTAACCAACAGTTGTGTTACCTGCCTTGTGGCAGTTTCTGGAAACTTGATATTTCCAGGTATTTCAGCTCTATCGTTTAGATACTTGTTTCTCCTTGCAAGCATTTGTATTTGAACAGCAGACAGATTGTCAGTGAGCTGTGGTTCATGTGAATGCTCCTCATAAAAAATTATTACAAAAGCAAACGGAACGATCACTCTAGGTTCACCGAGGAATAGGAACAAACCCAGGCTTAACCAGCAATGAGTCAATGCAGAAATGAAGTGCCTATTTATTGGTAAATAAAGGCTGGCTGCCATTCCCTGCTTCGAAGCCCACGTGCCCCCGAGAGGTTTGGAAAGTGGTGATGCAAACTGATGAGTCACAGTTTAGAACAATAGTTTCTTCATGTGAAATGACTCAGGATAAAAGAAAAACAGGTTTTTCAAGAAGCTGATGAAATTACAAAAAAAATTAAAAATAATAAAACAATAGGACATCTTTAACCCTGTGTTGAAAGTATTAAATCTGTTTCTAAAGGGTAAGGTGGTGGGTGCCTGAGATCAGGGGATCACGTTGTACCTGCTTTTAGCTCATTTTCTACTTCCAGAGCATGCATGGGGATAACCAGAGCAAAAAAACAATGAATATCATGTGTATGAGCATCATGTATATAACAACATCTCACATAACACTGAATTGTGGTAGTTTGTCTGCACTACACTCCCTGCCCTCTCCTCTTTGCCCAGTGTGAGGTAAAGGTTGGTCCTGCTGGGCAGAGGGCAGCATGACTCCCTGTGAGGTCTGGTGGGGTTCTCTGGAAGATGGGAGATGTCCCCTGCCATGGCCCAAAGAGCCTCTTCATGAACTAAGGGCTCTGCTTGGGACAGTGCTATAAAAATAACATCTATATTATAGATGTGTTATCTATAACATTATCTGTATTAGAGACATCCCTGTTTCCTCCAGTGAAGGTGGAATATGCTGCTCTGTGGTTTTCATGGCCCCACAAATACCCATTTCAGGTGTTTTGTAGAGTATCATTGCAGAAATTATCACCTTAGAAATCTGAATGCAAATATGTACAATTCTTTTAAGGATTTAATTACAACAGAACAAATAGGTAAAGGGGAAGGCAAGCTACAGTCTGTCAATGAAAACACCATAATCAGATTAATCCAGCAAGCCAAAAACCAAACTTATTTCCTCTCCGTATTACATGTATCACATGATGGGTAGCAAATTTCCCAATACCTTTCCTCAGCCTTTTGTGTCCTGCACCTTGTTGAGTTTGTCTGAAGAAGGACAAAGCTCTTGTCTTTCTGGGCTGCTGGCATATCCCCACTGCCAGGGCTTTCATCCACAGTTCAGGTCTCCTTCCAGTCGGGCATGCTCCCCGGAGGATTCCTGCTCTCACTGCTCTCCTTCCATCCATAGGTGGCAGCAGGCTTTAAAATCTTTAACCTCTCAACACTGATGTTTTTTAAGAGCTCAGGGAGTTGTGCAACGATCTCCAGAAATACTGTGCACAGAGCTGGTGTAAGAGGAATGGATTATTTTCAAGGAATGAAACATCCTTTGCAGCTGTTTGACTTTCTGCTGTTTGTCTTCATAATTCAGCAAACTCAGGAGCAAGAAGGGGCAAACAGGCACCTATTTGGGGCCAACATACCCTTGCAAAGGGCAGCAATTTCATCGGATCAGCAACTCAGGAAGAATAATGAGGTTAGCAGCTTTCCTCTGCAAAAGTAGGTGGATGCAAAAAGCTGTGATGTGGATTTTAGCAGCTCTGCTCTAATTTGCTTCTGTGTGCCTCTGCCTGCAGCTGGGGATCTCTCCTCTCTGCCGTGGTGCTGCCTGGCTGCTGTCTGGGTCACCTGCAGGTGGCAGGGCCAGCTCTGCATGCTGGGGACATGGGAACATCAAGGGGCAGACTGGCTGCTCCTGCTCCAGCAGCACATGGAGTACGATCTGCTCCATGGTGATGTTAACTCCAGCTCCAAAGGCTGCTCAGGATCTCCAGGGCCTGGGATCTCCACTCTGACACCTCTACCTGCCACAGCATCTCACTGGCTGCCCTGGGCTGGGCAGTGCTGTGAGCCAGCCCTCCTCCAGCCTCCCCACCCAAACCCCTTCTGAGGATGGAGCAGGTGGAGGAAGAAGGTCAGCATCACTGTCTCTACTCACATTAATTTTAGGTTGTGGGTCCCTGCTCAAACTGCTCAGCACACCCTGGGGACCATGGTGCCACGTGCCAAGCACACTCCAGTGGCTGACTGTGGTTTGCCTTTTATTTCCATGCGTGTCGTGCCACACTCACACAGACAAATCAGATCATGTTGACAAGGGCCAGCCAAAAGCCACGTGGGCTGGAGGCAGGGCTGGGAGGTCAGAGGGCTCCTTGGGAGGCAGAACGAGGGATGGCTTGCTTGGAGGAGGCAATGAATCACAGCTGCCTCCCAGGGTAATTAATTGGGAAGTTGTTAAAGCATGGAGAAAGAAAAGCTCAGCAACGGGGGCAGTGGCCAAGGGTGAGGGAAACCCTCCATAGAAGCCATTATACTTCTGCAAAAATTAATCACTGCTTTAATTGAAGGAGATATTCTCTTCCACCTGCCCAGTAGCTGATGGGGTGTTGCTGGAACAGTGGTAATGACTCACTTGGAAACCACAAAGGTGACAGGAATTTTGACAGACAATCCTAAATAAAACCTTGCAAGCTTTACATGGTGCTTGTAAGATTAAATAATAATAAAATGGTAGTTACAGTAGTGCCTGTATGCACAGGGAGCTCTGTGACTTGGCCTGGAGGGGAGACATCCAAAGGGGAAGAAGAAAGCCTGGGTTTGTAAATGGATGTCTTGGCGCTGTGAGGGAGTAGGATCAGGCTTGGTGAGCAGTGGGGCTAGGAAGGGACATGGTTCCCTCGTTGCCTCCTCCAGCAGAGACAGGGCCCATCCAGCTCTCTAAATGTACTGTAGTGGGTGCTCTGCTCAGCTGAACCTCAGGGAAAGGCATCTTCCCCGCATTTCTATCCTCAGCCTCATATTCTGATCCTGTAGGGAAAAGTACATGCCAACTTAAATTTAACTTTTCCTAATAACATGATTAAATTCATGTTTTACACAGCTGGCTCGCACAAGGCAAGGAGGTGATTTCATGTGGGCGTGCAATGCTGGTACCAGTGCTGGGATGTGGGGACTGAGGCTGCCACATTCACTGGGCAACCATTACCCCACACCACTGGCAAGGGGATGCCCACAGCCCCTGCTCCACTGCAGAGCTCTGAAATGAAGCACGACTGCTTGTTTACAGCCACGAGCTGGTTCTGCAGGCGAAATTACCCCTATTTTGACACCTCTCAGAAGCACTGAGTGACGGCTCTTGGAGAGGAGTAGCAGCTCTGCTCAGGCTGCCATTGACAGTTCCAGATGACAGGAGTATGAAGGCTTAATTATGATATAATTAAGTTGAAGTGATCATCTCATGTCTGTTTAGTGTCTAACATAAAATGATCTGGTGATCTCAGTCTAGTTTGCAGTGGCCTTTGGTTAGAAACCAATTGTGTGGGGTTGGGAGTGGGTGCTGAAATCCTGGCGGGAAAAGGGGGTCAGGGAGAGGGGTCCTGCCTGGGCAGTGGAGGCTGCTCAGGAAACTGGGCTTCTGCAGTATTCTGCCTGTATTTGGGTGGCTTTTTATGTTCCCTGCTCCAGGAACTTCCCAAAGAATGATTTCTGTGTCAGACAGCTGTGAGAACAGCAGTTCTTCATCTGCTGTAGCATAAAATGCAGATTTGTGCATGACACAGGCAGTGGCTGTCCTGTGTTCCTGCCTGGCCTGGGGTGGGAAAGGGGGAAGCCCTCAGCCTACATCACCCTTGCTGGTCCTGAGCACCCATCTGCCATGCTCCCAGTACCCAGAAACACCAGAAAAAAGAAAAATATTTTCAAGAAAACCGCTATTCAAACCACCAGTGTATACCTCAGCTTCATGGTAGCTGCCAATATCATATTTCCTTGGAAGCAAAGTTCAGAGGATGGATCCTATCCAGGATGAGCACCTGCCACGGGACTAAAGGGAACCCCCTGTGCTGTGAGCACCCCAAGACTGAGCCTTGGTGGTGGCTGGTGCCACACAGAATCACACAGGATCAGAGAATATTCTGAGTTGGAGGAGACCCACACGTATCATTGAGTACAGCTCAGGACACGAGTAAACACTTCTCTCTCTTCCCATGTGGAATTGGATTTTTCAGCCTTAAATTCTAGGAATATAATTTTTCATCTATAGATATTCAAGATAGCTTGACTATCTGTAGATGAAAAGCTATATTTATAGAGCTGTCTATCTGTAGGTATCTGTATAGATTTTCATGTATAGATATCTCAAGATATTCATTATAGATGTGCCTGTAATATGCTTTTATAAGACTAAAAAGCTTTTTAATTCCAGGCAAATGTGGATGCTGGCATTGGTGGGTTGCTCAGCTCTAATGCCTGCATAGCTTCTGTGCCCGCAGGTGGGAGCTGAGTAAGGAGATGCTCTTTAACCCAACAGCTTCAGCACAGATTTGCTCTGTGGTGGTTGGTGGTGCCATTCAGCCTGGCTTGGTTGTTCTTCTCTCAGCAAGAGCAGGGTACAAAATGTTAGGACAGGTGTTAGGCCACGTTTGTGTTTTAAAGTCATTTCATGTTGAGGTTCACATCTGCCTTGGGAAAACCCAGAGAGGAATTGCAGGTGAGTGGGGGACATTTACAGCATCACACTCAATAGGAGCCTGTCCTGCTCAGGCTGGGCTCTGATCTGTTATTCCCAGCCGCCATCTGTCCTGCTGCTCCAACACACCAAGGGCCTGCAATTACTTCCAGAAGAAGTTCAGCCATTTCTCTCTGGCTCAAGTGGTCCATGCCTTTATCCAAAAAGGCTCTCCAAGTGCTTTTTGACTCTGAGCTGGGGATGCAGCAGCTTCTGGGCTGCTGAAATGGGGGGCTCTGTCTCCATACAGTGGATTCTGCTCCATCATTACAGCAAATGCTGCTTTTATTTATTTTCACCATTTCTTTGCATTAACCACATGGGAAGTAGCTGCTGTACAGCTAAGCGCTGTTTGTACCTGACAAGAGCCCACGAATTTCAGCTTCTTTCCACCCTTCCCCTGTGACTTTGCTGCAATGTTTGCTGCACTACTGGTTCATGTGGAGCCCATTAAAAGTGCCAAAGCTGAGAGCCGTGGCAGAGTTGTCCCTCCATGGGCACAGCAAGTGCTACTGCAGGCAGTAGAACAGTTTCCTCAGCTGGTCCTAGGCTATCCCAGGAGATGAAATCGCTCTGCAGGCACTCAGTGTGATCCACGTGGCAGTTCAAACCAGCCCAGTGGCACTGCGCTCCCAAAAATGCTTTCCCCAGCACGGGAACGCCTGCCTGCAGTCAGCAGTGTCCAGACTGGAGCATGGACAAGTGGGGTGTTCATCATCAGGATCTTGGCAGTGGCCTTGTTGGGGCCCCATATTCCTGCAGAAAAGAGCAATTCCCACGCGCAGCTACCACAAAAGCTGCTCCTCCATGCACAGCCCTGTGTCACTCTGGGTCACCTCTGCTCCCTGTTCCAGAGGCTGGTCTGGGAGAGTTGGAGTGGGCTGGGGAAAACCCTGTCTGCAGCAGGCTGCGTGTTGCTCCTTTATGAAGGTTTTATTTATTTACGGATTTATTTTGCCAGGTCCAGCCTAGCTCTCACCCACCAGCCTGCTGGGTGGTGAGCCACCGGGACAGGCACACGGGGACAGCCCAGTGTTGTTTGAAGGAGCAGTGATGGCTCTGGTGTGTTCTGCAGCATAATCACCTGCTCATGGGGCTGGAGTGCCAATACACCATCAAATTAGACTTGAAAAGTCATAAAATTTTTGTGGTAACATCTTCACACTGTTTACATCACTAAGCATCTGCACGCACAGAGCGTAAGGAAGCTGGTGGTCCTCAGGCTGCACTAGTGCTGAGCATCCTGGCATGTGTCAGGGTCCACGCCCTTATCCCTGTCCCTGTTTCCCTCCCTGTCCCTGTCCCCGCTGCTGGGGTGGGAAGGTGCTCAGCAGGGCTGTGCTGCCAGTGCAGCAGTGAGGGGAAGCTCTCCTGGAGCAAAGCCCCTCTCCACCGCTGCAGACCCAACACAAACTGCTTGGAGAGCTGCATCAGGCAGGGGGACATCAGCCCTGGTTTGTCTTCCTGAAGCCAGCTGGCCCAGATTGACCGCAAAAAAACCCCAGCCTTCCTAAAAGCAGCATCGTCTCGAGCAGAGCTGGTGGCTGTGAGGCGGCAGCGGAGGGAGGAAGGAAGGAAGAAGGGGCCGAGCGCTGCCGGGAAGCCAAACGCGCTCGATTTGGCCGGCTCCCCCGGCAGCCTGTGGGATCCTGCGGCTCAGGCTGACACCGGCTGCTGCTGCGGAGATGACTCATGTGTTTCGCAGCGAAGATGGTGCTCTCGGTGCCGCCGAGTGATGCCTTCGCTTTCCTCCCCTCCCCATGTGAAGGTGCCAAAAGCCTTCCAGTACCTAAAGGGGCTGCAAGAGGGACTTTTTACACGCGCATGGAGTGACAGGAGAAATGGGAATGGCTTTAAGCTGAAGGAGGGTAGATTTATATTAGATATTAAAAGGAAATTCTTCCCTGTGAGGGTGGTGGGGCTCTGGCACAAGTTTCCATAAAAGCTGTATCTTCCCCATCCCTAGAAGTGTTCAAGGCCAGGTTGGATGGGGCTTCAAGCAACCTGGGATAGTGGAAGGTGTCCCTGCCCACAGCAGGAGGTTGTAAATCAACTTTAAGGTTCCTTCCAATCCAGTCCAAACTGTGACTCTATGAAAACTGCACTGAGGGCAGATGATGACTCTGGGGGATGGCAAAGCAGGGGTTGAGCCCTGCATGGGATCAGCAGCACCACAGCTCCTCTTCTTTGTTAGGAAGGAGTTATGATCCCTGCTTTGATAATTTGGAGACATAATTGCACATGCTGGAGTGGGAATTGGGCATTCCCCAGTGCTGCTGAGCTGCACTGAGCTGCACCAGAGCTCAGCTGTGTGGGGCACTCGGGGAGTGAGATCAAAGCCAGCATATGGGCTGGCGGCCAGTGATGAGAGGAACAGAGCTGGGGCTGGGTCGGGGACAGAGGTGTTTCAGTCCAGGCTTTTCTTTCAGTTTATGTTTGATCGTGAAACAAATTCGTCTGTGGAGGATCTGAGCCTGTCAGTCCTCTTGCTCAGATCGGGGCTAAGAGCATCCTAAAAGGGGCTGCAGTACTCATGGGAGGCCAGGCTTGGGAGCCGAGGTCTGACAGTCAGAGGTGCCAGGCAGTGAACCCGTGTCAGCCTGCCCACTGCCTTCGGCTCCCGGTGCGGGTACAAGCCTCTGCCGGGTTTTGGTGTTTCGGGTGTCATTCTTTTCCCCATACCAAGAGTGCAGGGTTCTGACTTTCAGTCTGGGGTGAGTCCAACTCTCAGAGAAAAATGTAAATGAAATTGCTGCCTGTGGCTGGCTTTCTACTTGTACCAGATCGCGGGAGCATCCTCAGGGGGGACACCCTGACTCTGAGTGTCATGTCCTACAGGGGGACACAGTCACAGCCCCACTCTCTGGGAAAGACAAAGAGGCACAAAATGACGAGAAGGGGACGGGAATATTTTGTCAGCAAAACCCCTACTCCTGCTGCTTCCCTTCTAATGGCTGCAGATGCTCATTCCAGATGGGTTTAGCTTACGGCTGAGTCTGAAAGATGTTTCAGTTGCTGCTGCAAAGAGACTCCTGGTTCTTTCCAGTCATTCAGCGATGAGCCAATTCCTTGCTTATTTACCCCATCAGTACAGCCCTTCAGGTCCACAAACCTTTCCCTCGATTACCTCATTTCCAACAAACTTCTTTCATTGATACATTACAGAAACCAAAAGGCAAAATGAGTTTATATATGCATGAGAATTTCAATTCTGCCAGTCTCCAGTATCATAGCTCTCCAGCAGCCAGAAAACACCACCCTCAGACTGGAAAATCAGCTGAAATGTTATTTTTGTGAGGGGCCCAGTGTGGTTCCTCTGGCTATCAGGCAGCACTGCCCTCAGCTTGGCCATCCCTGCCTTAGTGTAAGGTAATTCTGTTTGCTGAAGCACCTGTTGTCCACTTAATTGTCAGGAGGTGGGAATCCTTAGCTAAGCCAAAGACTTTATGAAACTATAAAAAAAAAAAAAAAACAGTGAGCAGTCTCAGAAGCCAGTAATGGCATCCTATGTTCCCCCATTGGGAAGCAGAGAGTTATACTGAGTTTCAAATCTCAGGTCATGTTTTCCAACAGGTAGCTGAGAGCCAGCAGTGACATCTCCCTTGGTGTCAGGTGGGGCTGTTACTTCATCATCACTGAATATCCTCTAATGCTTGGGATGGAAAACACTGCAGATGCCTGACAAGGGGGGCTGGTGGGATGCTGGGAGGGAGCTGTGGTTGCTGGTGAAGTGAGGGCTGCACGGCCACTCTCGGCACACACTCAGCTCTGGTTGTGCCATGCCATGCCATGCCCTCGCCGCTCCCAGCCTGTGCCCCTGGAGCTCAGCTGTTTATACTCCTTTATTTATACTCCTTCTTCCTCCTGGTGTGTTTGTATGAACTAGTTTTGGACCTGTTGAGCACCATACACAGAGGACTGGGGAGATGCTCACAGGCTTCAGATCAGAGCAGTGACCTAAGTCCTCACGGTTCAGCAGACATCTGGCTCTTGCTGTGCCAATAAATGTGCCTTGTGGCTGACTGTGCCTTGGCATCCTTGTGATTCAGCCAAAAATATCAGCCACGGGTCCTTTTGCTACTAGAGGAGAGCTGGTGCCAAGCAGGTGATGCTGGTGGCACAGGGATGAGTGTCCCTAATCTGCCTCTGGCCATACAGTGATGCTGCTTGGCCCTGTGCTGCTCTGGAGCTGCTCCCTGTGTGGTGGATTTAAAAACTTGATTTGAACCAGCTTGTTCCCCATGGCTCTCCAGAACAGCCCTTCAAGGGGGAGCTGGACTGTGCCAGGTCTGTGTGCTGGTCTCTCTGTGTGTCGAGGACTCCTGTGTTCCCCAGCATGGCACCTGGCTCAAGCTGGCTTTGGGAATGCACGGCACAAGGGCTGGCATCCCTGCTGCTGTGCTTTATCCCCCAAACTCACTCATTTTAAAGCTGGAGCTGCAAAAATTGCTGATTTCCCTCTTTTAGAAAAGCTTTATTTATCCTGCTTTCTTATTAAGGGCAGGAATTCATCCCCCGCCTGCCGGTTGCTCTGTGGAGTGTCAGTGTTATTTGTGGTATCCCATACAACAAACACCTATTTATAGCTGAGCATTCTTGGAAGGGGTTTTGGTACCTTGTTTGCTGCAGGGAATTTTCTCTCTTGCAGGGTACTGCATTCCAGCCTGCACAGGGAGATGTCTGGATGGAGGCAGAGCATGTGGCAGGTCCATTCCCACATGGATGGCTGGTGTCCTCAGCATCTCTCTCCTGAGAATAATTTTCCCAGGAATTATGGCTGCAGATGTGTTATTTTGCTTTCTTGACCTGCCTTTTTTTCCCTGGAAAAACTCCATTTCATTGATCTGACCATTTGGAGCTCATTGCAGGGCTGCTAATGACCAAGTGTAACAGCAGTATTTTAACCTCTGCATTTTCTCCTCGTGCTCAGTGTCAGCATTATAAAGTACCACTTAAAATATAAGCACAAGCAGTCAATTACTTTAATCTTTATTGCATCTGAATGTACAGCAGCTACTCCTGAGGAAAAGCACTGCATCTGATACTCAGCAGAGTGAGTTTAGCTGAGAAACACCATCTCAGCACTTCAGGAAATGCCAAAATCCCACTACTTTGGGAAACTCCATCCCACCACTGCACACACCAGCAGAGCTCAGACTCCCCAGGGCTCGTTTCTCAGGGCACCCACAGCCCAAACAACACCTCCAGCACATGACTTCTGATTTTGGAAAAGAGCTGTATTCCTCTTACCTCCTAATTCCCCTATAAACTCTGCTGTTTGCATGATTTATACCCGATGGCAGACAAGGTCCAGGATCTGTGCCCATAGCACCCTCTCATGGATGAGGGATGGATATGGGCAAAGCTGTGTGCTCACCCTGTGCTCCCAAAACTTGGCTGGGGACTAAGCACCTCTCCACCATGACTTCATGGTGGATCTCCAGCATATTTGGCCATCTCAGGAGAAGGAAGAGCTGCCTGCAACCAATACCAGTCCCAATTTATCCCCAAGCTAAGTTGCCATGGAAAAATGTACCTGGTTAAACCTTCCACGAAAAAATGCCTGGTTAGACCCTCCACAAGTCTGTTTTTCACTTGTGCATTAAATGAACAGGGAATGAGTTCGTCAAATAGAGTTTGGGATGGGCAAGACGGCAGAGGCAGCGCTTGTGAAACCCTCTGGATCAGCCAGGGTCAACACTGTCTGCAGTGGGACTTTTCCCTTGTATTGTGGGTTAGTCATAGGTTTGGGGTTTTTTTTAGAGATTTTTTCTTCTTCATCTGTTGCAATCAGAGCAGACACATCATTTCACAGCCCTACATGGAAATCCAAGACCAAGGAACTATTTTTAGAGCACGAAATGTCTCCCCTAAATGTATTAACTTTGGAAGAGTAAATATTAAATATGGTCTCATCACATTAGAGGCGTTTATGCAGAAGTACAGCACCAGTGGTTTTAATGGTTAGGGGAAATTATGTTATACCACCAGCACTTCATCAAACATAATAAAACAAGGTCTTACTGCAATTCTTTCAGGGTAAGCTGAAGAAAAATTAATTCCTTTCCACATCCATGGCTGATGATTTACTGACACTGGGGCGTATTTGACCCATTAGTATTTATGGTGGCACTTGCAATACTTATGCAAAACATAGAGGGACTAGCCTAACATTTATTTTGTAATTAATTTGAAATGATTCTTTGGCTACTTGTTCCAAACCAAGGCATTCAGCACCATCTATGATGAGGATACTCTAGGGAAACCCTGAGTGAGCACCATAGGGAAGCCCTATGTGCTCTCACTGCCTACAAATATATATTTTTAATAATAGCTTTTTGTAACTTTATTGGGGAATCATTTCTCAGGCTGGGCTGTAGAACGATGTGGTGCTGCTGGTGGAGCCCCAGTGCCCCAGGTCTGTCTGTCCCTGCTCTGTTGAGTGCCTGGAAAACCAGCAGTACCCTCGTGGCTGGTGGCTCTCCCCTGGTGATGGTGATGGGCAGTGGGGTTGATGCCTGGGTTCGGTACCCAGAGTTTGGGTCCTGGCCTTGTGGAACTCCCTCCTGGCACCTCACTCCTTCAAAAGCCAGCTTGGGGTTTAGAAGGTGTCTGTCTAAACAGAAAAATGTCAGATATGAGCTGCTGAGCTGTTCTTGTTGAGTTGGTTTTGTTGTCAGCTTGGTTATTTTATCTCCTGTGAAATGGGCTTGCTGGGAGGCGAGGTGACATACGGAGGTGATGCAGTCTTTTTAGCGGCCCAAAATTCTCTCTTCACTTGCAGGCACTTTTGTTCCATGCCCCATGCCCATTTCCACAATACATCCAGCTAGACCATCCCAGCCATCTCTGGTCTAATGCAGGTGCCAAAAGGCAGGGATGCATCTTCCCAGGAATTTTGCTAGCTCTCTCTTCTGTGAGCCTTAAATATTTTGGAGACAAAATCCTTGCCAGTTTGTAAAGATGATACCTCATGTTCCCCAGCATCAGACCTCTGAGATCCATCTGCGCTTGGCATCGTCCTCTTGGAAATTTTGAGGCTGGGAAAGGGGTTGCTGTTTGAGGTTTAACCACAACAGGCAGGCTGCTCTTGCTCCCTGCTTTATGGAATTGAACTCCTGAATATCTCCCTGCCTACAACAGGTGAAAAGCTTACTACAGAAGGCAACTCCTGAACTGGCTTTTTGACAGGTTCATGCATGTTGCTGTGGGCACCACACCTGCACCGAGGGGCTCTGGGGACCAGGCAGGAGTTTGAGTTCATCACTGGGGTGCCTGGAGAGCTGTGAGCAAGAACACAGCCCAGTAACCAAATTCTTAGTTTGCAATAAAACTGATCTGTTGCCTTTTCATTGAAGAGCTAAATACAAGGCCATGATAGTTGCCTCCACCGCCCAGAAGACCCACCTCAGATGAATGGTTTTGCTCTGTCTTCACTGTGCACCATGACCTGCCTGGTTAATCACTTCACTAACAAATTGACTGAAGTATGTCTGATAGCTAGCTCATTTTCCTTCAGCAGCTTGGGCATTTTGGCAATTTTACAGAAGAAAAATGTGCCAGTAAAAGCCAAAAAAGGTAGAAGAAAAGAGCCATCCCTTGACTCGAGTATTTGCTGAGGCAAGGCAGCAGCCTTGCCTGTGGCTTCCAAACCAGCCAAGCATGCACAGGAAGATGCAGATCCCATTCAAGTTTTTAAAGCTGTATGATGAACCCTGTGCTCCCACCACACTCCATAGGTGAAGGGTCAGGCCTTAAACCACAGCTCCTATCAGCAGAATCACGGAACGGTTCGGGCTGGAAGGGACTTTAGAGATCATTTAGTTCCAATCCCCTTCCATGGGCAGGGATGCCACTCACTAGATCAGGTTGCTGGTTGATATCAGCAGGATACAAGGAGTGTCTTACAAACAGGAACACACTGCTGGAGTATTTTGGATTTCACAGCTTGCTTTTGCTCCCATGAATAGCAAATCTAGCAGTGTGTTTCCCTGCCTGTTACACCAGCTCCTGGTGCAAGAAGCTGTTCCTCTGAGCATCCTGTCTCGCAGCAGGACTTCCTCTGCAGGCTTTGCTCCAAGTCTGCAAAACAAGACGTAAATCTACACAAGAAAGGTGGCTACCTTGAATTACAGAAACTTTCAGGCATGGGGAACTTTGTGAACATCCTCTTGCTTGGGCTTGCCCTTCAAGCTGTGACAAATGTCTCCAGCTATGTTTCTCAAGAGCTGGCTGAGATCTGGCAAAGGAAATGTCAATGGAAATGGAAGTTCAAAAATTTGCTACTTAGAGGCAGAGTGGCTGCATCAGCAGGGCTGGACCAGCCCTGCACCCCCACAGAGCTGCATCTCTGGGATGAGTTTGCTCTGTGTGACCATGCTCACTACACCGACACGAGGTACACAGAAAACACTGCTTTATTGACTGCATTTGCCAACACATTGAGGAATGCAAAGGGGTTTTTTTTCATAAGCAATGGGCCATGGTCCCAATGTGTATTAAAGCATACACTGTATCTAAACAGGATGAAAATAATGGCAGACAGAGCTATTCCAAGGCAACACAAATAGCATGCATAATACAGTCTCACACAGAACGAGTTTGATAACATTATATTGCTTTAAGGATTAACTAACATGGAAAATGTACAAAAAGGAGAAATAGGTTTTTGCATTAATGAAAAATACATTTTTTCTCTACAAAGGAATTTCTAATACAAGAAAATAAATATTGCAACATAAGCCAAAAATAATTTAAAATTGCTCTTTTCAATATATTTTCAATATTTCTCTTTTGTATTAACAAATGGCACATCACGTTCTTTGAAACAAAGAAAACAGAAGGGTTTCTCCTCCTGTGACATTCATATCGTTTCCTGTAACTGATGTGAAGTGGGTTGTTTTGAATGTGGAATGGTGCAAACTGCAGGGGATTTCCTTAAAGAACAACCAAACCTCATGCCCTGTAGCAGCATCTTCCTGCATCCTGCATCCCTCTTGGCTCCATTCTGCATCTGACCTTGGGGCAAGCTCCATGGGACAGCAGGCATTCTAACCCCATAAAATAGGTGCAAGCAAAAAAAAAAAAGAAAACAGAAAAAATCAAAAGATGGGTGTGGGGAAAATGGAAGTGTGGAATGGGAGCTGTCCTGGGGAAACTCCCTCAACCATTGGAGCTGGGGCTGGTGTGGGGCTGTGCACCATCAGGGAACGACGCTTTCTGCATCCTCGTCTCAACAGCAGCTGCTTCTCCAAGGAAACAGGTGCTCTTACAGTGCAAATGTCGATTCCTGCAGTTTATACATCTTAAAAGATAACATTTCTGTACTAAAATAAACTTTTTTTTCTTCTCTTTCTATTCATTTCAAAATACATTTACATTAACATCAAAAATATTTTCCTTGTGCATTTTCTCTCCAGAACACCAGACTCCCCTGCTCTGAGGACACTCCAGGCAGGGGATGCTCTGGAGTGGCTGCAGCCATCCTGCCATGGTCCAGCGCTTGCTCAGCCCCACAGCTCACTGGAGCCCTTTTCCTCCTCTCTGTTTCCTCCATCCCATTCTTCTCCCTGTGCCCCACCAGCTCCCTTAGCTTTTCCCCCATCTCCTGATGGCAAAACACGATGCTTGATGTTTTGGGAGTGTTTAAAATTGTGTTACTGCCCAATGCTGGAAGTGCCAGGTCGGTTGTTCTTTAAAGTTTCCCCCTTTTTGCTTTCCTGTACTGAGACAACAAGTAGTGCAGAAGCTGATGAATGGAACTGTTTACAGTGAAATTTGTGGATTGCTTTTTTTTTAACCATAATTGAGTGAAGCACACTGAAGCAAGATTCATTAAAAGGCAGCATATTGATTATTGTTATGACTCGTATACTAAGATACTGGAGCTAAAGCTAGCAAGCCTGATAAGATAAACTAAGTCCTATTTACTGTATTTAACATTATCTGAACATACTGAGCCTTAATTAATGAGCAGATTTTCATTTCCAACTTCAATGGATTATGCTAATTTATAACAAAGGTGGCTCCTGTTTTGTTGGTATTTTGCTGGTTTTTTGTTTTCTTTTTTTCCCCACTAATAACTTGTGTCACATTTTTCCCATCTGAGGAAGATTCCTTCCCAGGCACGGTCAGTCTCAGCCAGGTGAGCGTTGGGCTTAGGCAGGGCTGGGGATCCCACCCGAAGCCCCTACCGCTCGCCGTGTCTGGGATCAGCTGGGCTGTCATCGCTGATCTTTGCTGCAATTTTATCAATAATAAGGACTTTGGAAGGCTGATAAAGATGATGATCTACTCTAAAACATCAATCGAAATAGTCTCAGAGTTTCAAAAAGAAAGCTCACAGTGAAATGAGCAAAAAGCATCGGAAACCAAAACGGCAGGATGCTGTCTTGGAGCAGCAGCATCCTTCAGAGCAAGCTTGGAACCTAACGCCGCAGCAGTGTGGTATGAGTGTGTCTTTAGTCCTTGGTTGCTAAATAACTTCCAATTTTTTTTTCATAATGACAAGTTTCCGGTTTCTGGCTGTGCTGCTTGACTGTCAAAATATTTCTTTGGCATCCACAAAATTCTTTGACTGATTGGTTTGACAATTGCAAGGTTTTTTTGTTTAGTGATGGGTTTAACCAGTTGCAGAAGTGTCCCAGGTTTGGGTTGGTTTTGTTTTTTTTTTTTTAGTTTTTTTTTAACATTTTTTATTTTTAAAAAACAACAACAACAAAAGTTTCAGTGAATTCCTTTTTTTTTGTTGTTCCCTGAGCTCACACTGGGGTCACTCCAATAAAACACGTAGCATGACTTAACTGTGACCTTTGAAGTCAAAACCGAAGTAATGGTGCAATTAAGTGCAAACATGGAAATTCGCCTGACTTATAGGTAACATGGGCTTTTAAACAACATTTAAGGCTTACTGGGGACATTTTATGCATTAAATTATTGTAATATTTATAATGTCAGCTTCTGTGAATCACCCCTCCACAACGAGTCAAAAGCTTGTAACCAGGATTTAAGGTAAAAAAAAACTAAACCAAAACAAAGGATGGAGAGGAATAAATTCACCATTTCCATTGTAGCATTTAGTAGGAAAACACAATGGTGGTGGCAAGGGTTGTCATTTCCCCTCAGTGACAGCACATTTGGCCTTGGGGCCATGGTTTTGGTGTGCAAGCGGGATTTCAAATGTGCTGCCCTGGCATGGTGAGACCACGGCAGCACTGGAGAGAAGCATGGGCAGAAAAAAATCGCTCAACCTCCTGGGTTACACCAACCCTGACTCTCCACGGTGGTTTCAAAGGATGCTTTCTTCCTCCATCCTGCCCCACATTTCCATTTTCCACTTGCTGATCTATTCACCTGAGTAAATCACTTCAGTGTTTCTAACAACCTCAAAAAGGGCACGGATGGGGAGAAATTTTGCATCCTGGCCCCTGGACGGATCCCAACCAGATGGAAAGGTGAGGGGAAAAATAATGACCAAGGGGTTTTCTTTCCCTAAAAACAGAAACGTAACATTGCTCTCTTCCACCCCAAGCGTTTTCCTCCAACAAGCTTTTTGTGCTTTAGTCATTATTTATTTTAGAATCGCTTATTTTGCTTCCTTGTCTCCGCACACACAGGTGGGAATTTCCCCTCCCACAGCTGGCCACTGCCGGACCCTCTACTCGCTCCCTGCTCTGAGGGCAACCATCCCAGGCAGAAATCTGCCCCTCATTAAATAATGCCCATTAATTGAACTGCCATCCCTGCAGAAAGCACGGGTACCGGCACCCTCCACCCTCTCAGCACCCTCGGCATTGGTCCTGGCGGGTGCTGGCTCGTGTTCCTGGGAAGTGGGGTCTGGCAGGGAGCCGGGGAGGGACCACTGCTGTCACAGTCATCGATGTCGGTGAAGCTGAAGCTGTATCTCAGGCGTATCGAGAAGAGAAAGACAACAGTGCCGAATTTCCAACTATATACAAATTAAAAACCCCCCTCGCCGTGATATCAGGCAGAATTTGGACATGGCAGTTGGAACTGGGTTGAGGCCTCATCGAGCCAGCATGGTTGGAGGAGTTAGGATGCCAGGATGCTCATCCTGACGATGTCCTCACTGGCTGTGTCCAGCTGGCCCCGCTGCGCCCGGCTGCCGCGAGACTCCCCATCCGAGTCGCTCATCTCGGCGTCGGAGAAGTATCCGTCCGTGTCGGCATCGAAGCGACGCAAGGGAGCTCCGCCAGCGCTGTCGGCCTTGGGGGGCTGCGACCGCCGCGTCCCCCGGCTCTCCTTTGGTAATTTGAACCGCACGATGGTTTTGGGGCTACCTACGGAGTCAGGCACTTTGGCCGCGGGACTGGGCTCTGTCTGAGCACAGTGCGGCGTCTCCTCCTCCTCTTCCTCCTCCTCCTTGCTGATGCAACCCCGTGTCCCGGCAGGGGGGTGAGGCTCGCTGGCTTTCTGGAGAGAGCCCTTCTTGGCCGCCTTTTTGGCCTCGCCTGTCCCTTTGTGGTTGGTGGGAAGCTTTGCTGCCCCTTTTTCCGACTTGCTTGGTCTGGAATCCAGAGTGAAGGGCTTGGCGGGATCATCCGACAAGTTGCTGGCATTGTTAGTCCAGGGCTCTGAGCCCTCCAGGTGGCCCCCACCCACTGCAGAGGGGCTGCTCCTCAGCAGCTTTTTCTTAGTGTTCGTTCTCGTTCTGCTTTTCACTTTCTTTGTGGCCTCACTCTGCCTGAATGGGGACCTGAGGGAATGGTCCATCATAAAGCTCAGCAAGGTCTCCTCATCCTGGAGGAGCTCCTCAGAGAGCCCAGGGGTGCTGTCCTCATGGTGGGCGTTGTTGAGTGACCACTCGCTCATTGCCATGTTCTCTGCGGTGATCTGCACTGACTGTGCCAACCAGCTGTTGAAGAAGGTCCCATCGATGGGGAAGGACGTTGACAAGCCTGGGAAAAACAAAAGTGGAAGATTGCCTCAGAAGCCAGGAACAGACAGGTTGCCCTGTATCACCATCACCAACTCCACCAAAACTCCCGGGCACTGGAGAAACACTCCAAAGATCAACTATAACGCAACACACCTGGACACAGAGGAGGGTTTACTCCAGCACCAATGCTGAATTTGGGGTTCACTGAGGTCACAGCACTACAACTCGAGCAGTCCCTCACATCCAACTCTCCACAAACCTTCCTGAATCCAAACCGAGCATCTTCCTTCAGCGAAGACGACAAGCAATGACACATCCCAGCATAGGTGGAAACATTCTCGTACAAAGGCGGAAGACAATTCAAGTGAAGTTGAAAAATGTGGTGACAGAGCACGACTTGTGCCCAGGCAAGGGGTGACAGGTTCCCCAAGAAGCAGCTACTGCCAGGCCACCACCAGAGTCAAGCAGCCAGTGTGGTGATGGGACCACTGCTACATCTGCACATCTGAGAACATCTCAAAAGGTGTGGAAACTGAAGAAAACGAGCAGAGATGAAGGCTGGAATGGAGAAAGCTGAAAAACTTCCTGATAATGATCATTGAGAGTAAGAGTGAGCACTGTGGGGCTGGGCTAATTGGGTCCAATTAGCAATGGGAAAGGTGCACACCTACACAGGCACAGGCAGTTTTAATCTCTGAAACAGAAACCCACAGTTTCAACATCTGAGCTGGTTTTATGGATGGAGAAAAAATGAGGTTTGATTTTGGATTTCACAAAGAGCTTTCCTTTGAAACAGTCAGTCTACCAACAGAGAGGGAAAGAGCAGTGGCCCAGGCAGGGTGACTCACACCTGCAATGTTTGCTGGTAGCAGTGACAGCTTTGCATCACCCTCACCTGTGAGCAGCAACATGGGCTGTGACCCTGCACCTGCTGCAACTCACCAGGGCCCTTTTGGAGAAGACAGCACTCCACCCTGACACCAGCCCAAGGCAGGGAAGGTGAAGCAGGAGCAGGGATGAACTTAGGGTATTGCGTGGGACCCAAACACCGAAGAGCCCAAGTTTTGTGGGCAAGTGCTCTGCCCAGCTCACCTTCCCCAGCCTTTCTCTGATGACAGCAGCCCCAAGGGATGCTTCAAACCCTTCACAAAATTCAAGAGGTTACAAGACCTTGGTGAAGCTTTGGGTCAGCTGCCTGGTTTCCCAAGTTCATAGCCATGCAGCTTTCCTCTGAGATTCTCCAGCCTTCCATTGTTTGCTGGAATTTGCCCCAGAAAATCCAAAACTTCTTTAGCAAAGAATAGAGCAGAGACAGAATGAGTGCAAAAGCCCCATTTCCAAAGGTCCTAAAACCCAACAGCTCTGAGATGACGAGAAAGCAGCATAGTCAGGTGAGTAATGCGCAAAGCAGAGCAAGGCAGGGTGGTCCAGACTGCCAGACCTCCCACAGAAACGCTCTGTACCCCCTGGAGGGTTTTATAGCATCTCCAGACTGCCAGAGAGCCCCACAGGACCAGTACTCCTCTGTGCCCTGTGGGGCAGCTGGGCACACGAGCTCATCACCTTCTGCCTCTGCTGGTGGAGGTCACAGCACCAGAGGAAGTCAAGCAACAACCCAATTCCACGTAAAAACCCTATGCAGTTGTCAAGGACCTTGTCCAAGACAACCTTTTTGTTCTGTTTCTTTTTCTTCCCCCAGTCCTGCCTGCTGCTGTAGCCGATGCGGACAAGCTCGAGGTGGTAGAAGCATCTGTGGGGCCAGGCTCCTCACCCCTTGTGCAAATTCAAGAGATGGATGCACTTTGTGCCTGGCTCCTGGATGCTCCTACACCACTGGCACAACCAGCACAACCATTTATGCCATAGACAGTACATGAAAACTCACAGCCCACGTGCTGTACTCGCTGTCGCTGCACAGCACAGAGGACATGGGGGAGTAGCCCTACCTTGGGGTGGGTAAGTCTGATTTTATCACCTGAAAGTGAAATCCCGCTCCAGCAGCACATCACGGGTTTTGTAACACATTCTCCCAATCCTGGAGCTAAAGGGGGGAATTTTAAATCCCCTGCCCCGCCAGTGCGCATGTTTCTGACCCAGTCTCTCTAGTAGGACCTGGATAATTCAGGCTGATTCCCACAAAGAAGAGATGGAAAGTGTAACTCTACCGTGTACATGCAGGAGGGATCAGGGGCTGGGACTCTTAACCCTGCTCCCCAAAACAGGGAGCCTCCAGCATCGCGGGTCAACTCTGCGCCATAAAATCAGACTTACCCAGTTGTCCCAAAACAGTTTCGTTGACCGATTTCCTTTTCTCTGTCTTCTCAGGACTATTTTTTCTACCATCTCTTCCTTTCCTTCTTGGGTCACTTTTCTTACCCTTTGTCTTCTTCCCAGTTTGTTCTGGCATTTTTTAGAAAAAAAGGAAAACGCCGTGTGAGACGAGGCATCAGGGATGCCGCAGTGAGCAAGTTCCCTTGGGCCACCCCTGCAGTGGAGACCTGGAACAGACCTACAAACAACTCCAAGCCAAAGGGAGAACAAGGGCCATTCTTTGGCCAGCTGTAGGCTAAGGTCTCTACATGTTAAGAAAATCTGAATCCTGTAGATTATACAAAAAAGAGATTTTAGCCTTGGTGAAGAACTTAGGAGTGGCCACAGGAGCAGCCCCACTGAAGGCAGGGGACTTGCTGGAGACTCTGCAGCCATGGACGTGGACCAGGACTTTGGGGTGAGGACTCACAAGGGATTAACCCCAAATCCTGCTCAGACACCTTCCAGGAGCCATGGCGACCTACAAACCTGGTCCTGTGTCACCCATCACCAACAAGAGCATCTCCAGGAAGGGATTCAGCTGCACAGCCAGACTGACAGAGCAAAGGTACCAACAGTTTTAAAGACAACCTTGATTTGACCTTTTGGCAAAATTGTGCAGGAGTGAAAAAACCCCAAAGTGATATAGGTACATGAAGTAGGAAAGGTGACCAGGATTGCCTATGGAAAGGTAGGGATCTAACTCTTAGCTATACAGACATTCAGCTAAAAATTAGCATTTCCTAAATGGCTTTCAGCTTCTACTGGATTTATTCCTCTTGGGTAAACAGGACAAATACTCTATAAAAGTACAACTTGATTTGCCAAGTAAAATACTTCCAATAGTTTTTACTTACTCCATTAGGTCATTCTCCCCCAGAAGTCTATGCTAAAACTTCTATTAATTTTCAGAGAGGGAAGGATATTGCCCTTAAACCAAAATGTAGGTGGCTGATGGAAATTGAGGTGGGACAGGCAGTTTTTCAGAGTCTGGCCCATAGGCTAAACAATGATCTTAAGGAAGAAATCAGTTGATTGTGTTAGCCAGCAGCAAATCCTCAGCAGAGAGGCCATGGGGTGGAGGGGTCAGAGGGAATAACCTCAGCTCTCCCCCTGCTGCAGCAGGGAAATGTACTGGGTGAGAAGGGGAGGGAATTTGCATTTCACCTGCCTGAGTCTGAATTAACAGAGGATTTATAGTCCTGGAGTTGCCAGTCAGGAACCCCCCCTGACCAAAGGACTTACAGAAAGAAAGAAATGCAAAAGCAAATTTGGTATTTGCTACGTTCCTGCCAAGTAATGGGAGGAAGGCAGACACATTTTTCACTTCACTTACAAAATCAAAATCTAACTTTGTTTAGACAGCACAACGGGGGCTAAAGAGAAACTTGAGCAGCACTTTTTGAAGAAGAACCTGTCAAAATAGTAGCCGTGTTTCACAGCCAGACAGTGTTTACTTTCCACTCTGTGCAAGTAAAATACAGGGAAGAGAGGAGGGTTCATTTTACACGGGCAGTTCTCACTGATTTTATTAAGAATCTCCTGCTTAAATGATCATTTGACAGTGGGAAAAATAAACCCCTCCTGTTCTGAGTTTTGTGTGGGAGCCAGTCCAAAAAAACCTTTGTGCTAAAACCATCTTTGGAACAACCCCAACAGATCTCGGTCGATGGCTACTGTAACAGCAGTTAAAAACTGGCCTCATCTTGGTGAAATAATGGAGACTTCTTCCTTTCTCCTAGGAACCCCAGGTATGGAGAGCATCCTGGCCCAGAGCTGTGGGGGAGGATGCTAATGGAACCATCCCCCACTTCCAAACCAGTAAGTGCTTCGTAATGCTGGAAAATGCAGCAGTGAGTTATCCAAAGCTTTGATTCCACTGGATGCTGAGTATCTGCTGCTCCTGGTATGGTCACTTGGCAAGGGAACTCCTCCTGAGCTCAGGACACTCTGTAGACTGGTGCCGAAACGCACTCGGGTCCCTAATGTCGCCCTGGCGTGGGAAGGACCCAGATGCCCAAACCACCTGGAGATCCCAGGACCAAATTCCTGGAGCTGGGCTGTTTCCCTGACAGCACGGACTCCTGGGGGCTGGGTCCCAGACGTAGTGGTCAGTCCTTGCTCAGGCTCAATCAGTAAGCCCATCCCAGGAGAGACAAGCAGCTCAGCTTGATC
The DNA here is from genome assembly GCA_013397775.1 of Eulacestoma nigropectus. Taxonomy (NCBI): domain Eukaryota; kingdom Metazoa; phylum Chordata; class Aves; order Passeriformes; genus Eulacestoma; species Eulacestoma nigropectus. The sequence continues at coordinate 971,931 of VZTE01000050.1, forward strand.
AGTTCAGAGCGGAAAAGGAAAGTGCAAACGCCAGCCAGGTGGGGCAGGAGAGAAGAGCAGCTGCATCACAGGGTCTGAAGTGATCCCTGCACACCAATCCCCACCTGAGCCACCCTCCCACTGCGGGTTTGTCTCTGATCACTCACCTTTAGGCAGAACAAACATCATGGGAACAGCAGCCATGCTTTTCTCAAGTACACTCATAACATTTTTAGGAAGGGCAATCGCACAGCACCAGCACTGGGCAGTGCAGACAACCCCAAAACACCATCAGCAGAGCCCCAACACAGCTCCCCATCATTGGCTGGCATCTGGACCCCACTGGTGAGGCTCCCAGCTCACCTACTCCAGCTCTCCCTGGGAGGAATTGCCGGCTCCCAATCCACTGCTGCATCAGAGAGAGGGTTGGACATGTACCCCCAAGGCATTTTGGGGAACATAGGTCCCCAAGGGCATTTCCAGCTATCTAACACCTTGTTTGCAAGAGAGGTGAGCTTAAAAACCCTTCCTGGCAAACTACCCTGTGCCTATCTCCTTCTGAGAGCTGCAAATGCTGGACTGCGTTTGCCCACCTGAACTAAAGAGCATTCTGAGGTCCCCTGTGATGCCTCCAAAGCCCACAGAATCTGGCAGTGACTGCATATGGCAGGTGGTGCTCCTGGCAAGGATGCTGCTGGCTGGGGCGGTGAGGTGGGGGTCCAGCTGAGGAATAACGCGTGCACAATACCCTGGGTGCCAGGGAACGGATGTACAACGTGGGGTCTCCAGTTAGTGGGAACACCATTTGTGTGTGGTCAGGCTGGTGACCTGTACCTCTGGTCCAGTAAGGACATGCGGAGCAACACAGAGTATGACAGGGACTGGGACTCAGAGAACCCACACAGCCCCAGAGCACACCCTGGGGTCCCAGCCACTCCTGTCCCCCATCGCTGCCTGGCTTTGGCTATCAAGAGGAATTTGCATGGGCCTGAGTCACAGACATCTCAACATATACATTCCTCAGCCTCCAAAACTTCAGTCAAAGGAGACTTTTGTCAAGGAAAGCTCAGCCCAGACAGTTCCTGAAGAAACCCCAACCATGTGATGGCTTCAAACACAACTCCAAAGCCACAAACACAACAACCGTCGGAAGCGGCTGCCAAAGCACCAGAGGCTGCTGCTGGAAAAACTGTTCTGCAGCCACGGGATCTGGTCTGCCCTGCCACTGGAGGCAAAGGAGGAGAAGGAGGAGGGAGTAGGAGCTATGAGCTCCGGCACTGCTTGTGCAAAAGGAAAAAAAAGAAGCAGGACGAAAGGAAACCAACTTTATTTCGGCTCCTTAATAAAAGTTGGCAGAGGCTTTGCATACAGCAGCATGATCTCCACTAGTGGGTATGTGAAGCGGGGAGCTGCAGCTAACCAGAGCTAAAGGAGCTGGTCTCTGGGAGCAGCAGACCCCCCACCAGCAGCTTAACCCTTGATTCTTGACAGAATGCTCAAAGGCATCTGCAAAGAGCCTGAAGCAGGGCTTCCACCCTGTGCCAGGGAGCCAGCTGCAGAGCAGCCCCATGCTCAGGATGTGCCATCTCCTCCCAAGCAGTCCCAGCTCACAAAAGTTACCAAATACTGTCTTAGCACCACCACCTAAGCAAATGCTTGGTCCTTCTGACTGATTTCCAGGAAGGGGAGGATCACGAGTGATTTGTGAAAACAAACAGCTCCAGCACTCCAGTCACCCAGAGTCTGGCTTTATTGAGTGTTTCTGAGTCAACGTGTGAACCGTGCCAAAATAACACAGGAGGGGAGGGGGCAGCTCTGGCTTCCCTGGTGCAGGGAGCTGGGGCACACAACTTGGCTTCAGAGGACAGTGGGGACCAGCGTCTGTGAGAACGAGCTCTGGGAACTGGTACTGACCTGGGTAAAGATCTTTCTCAATAAGCTTCATCTGGAGATGGAAGATCTGCTCCTGCAGTTTACAAATGGTGTGTTTCATCTTCTCCCGTCTCGTCACCATGTAACAGAGATTTCTAACCTACAGAAACACAAGAAAGAGTGTCTGGTTTAGGCACGGTCAAAGCAGGTCCCCTCAAGTTGTGTTGCTGCTCCTGCTGCCCAGAGAAATGCCCACTCCCTGGGATTCCATCCTTTTCACCTCACCATCATCTGTGCTGCACTCCTGCCAGGGCCCTCTGGGTGAGCCAGGGCTAGCAGTGATGGCTCTTGATCCAAACTCTGTGATACATATGGGACAAACCATGCAGTGAATAATTCCAAGCCTAAATATCTCTGTCCTGGCTCCAAAAGCCAGGACCCCACTGTGGGCAAGGAAGGCTGGCTGGCTTCTCCAGCATGGGCACTGGGAAGTGTCAGAAGGGAAGATGCTGTAGAAGGAGCATTATAACACAGTTATGCAAAGCTCCAGCTCCAACCACCCGAGCATTGTGCTGAGTCCTTGGCCCAGCAGCTGCATCATGCACGTGTCCTGTTCACACCTGACATAGCCACCTGCACAAAAAAATGCAGAATTCTGTGAAGCACTTTGGTGCCCTGAGTCAATGCACCAGTTCTCATTCACAAATTGCACCTTTTGCAGGGAGGGATAAACCCTCTTCCCACAGCCAGTGCAGGCAAGGGGCTCAGCTGGGATGGGGATGTCAGAGTCTCACAGAACTGCCCTAAAATAGGTACCAGGAAAAAGCATAGAAAACACAGCAAAATAGCGTGGTGATGCTGGCCCAGGTCAGCAGCTGGAGTAACTCCCTCCCTCAAATCTGGCCCCTCCAGATGGTTATTCACACTTGCTCCCCATCTACCGGCAAATCACTGGTGCATTTTGTCCCAGTTCAAGAACTTTCATTAAGCATGGCAGTGGGGTTGGAACTAGATGATCTTTAAGGTCCCTTTCAGCCCAACCCAACCCAACCCATTCTATGATTATCTGAAGCTCTAAACACAAATAGCAAAGCACAAAATATAACTACTCACGTGAGCCAGTGCAGCAGCATCAGCTAAACCCTGCTCATCACATGGGGCTGCTGATAAACACCCCCAGTAGTATAAGATGACAGAGCTACTGCTGGTAACTCCTGGCACCTGGCACTTGATGAGTTTCAGTGCCATGCTTTTGCCAACCCCATGTAAGGGTGGCTGGAGAGCCAGGCTCTGGCACTGCTGCCACAATGGACATCAAGGCTTTTGGAGCAAGCAGAGGCTTTCAGCTGCAGAGCAGAAAATGCTAATGGCAGCTAACAGGATTTGACAGCATTTACCCAGCTTTCTGATGCTCTGAAAGAGCAGAGCTGCATGTAATAAGGTAAGGAGGAGGTGGCCTGAATAGAGGAACATGCACATGGGTATGTCTGCACTCACACGTGACCCTGATGTCTTCGACTCCTTCCCCTCCTCATGCTCACACCTTACTCTGCAGGGAATATTTCCAGGCTTGGGGGACTGTCCCAATGTGGCCAGGAGCCTTTGTGCCTCTCACAGTGACAGAGCAAGCCAGGACATCGTCCCATGCCTACCTCATATCTGCCACTAAAGTGCCACTAAAGGCTGTGAGGGCAGCAGGACAACTGCAGCCAACCCCTAATACCATCTCACTTAAGGACAATTTGGGAATGTTTAGAATAAAAAGAGAAAAAGCTGCTCTTTTTTTTGTTGTTGTTGAATCCCGTAGCTGTAAATACAAGGCAGGGAGTTATACAGTGTATTTTACTAGGTTCTCTTTTTTTCTTTCTGGATTGGAGAGAATATCAAACTATTTCTTTGTGAAGAAAATAACTGCTTCTGGCAACCTGAATCTCCAAGTGTTTGGCGGTCTCTCTTCTCTATGATTTGATATTCCTGGAAGAAAACATTACTTTAGCTTTGCTTAGAGACTGTGGTATTTACCCACACTTACACAGCTCAACACCACCCAGTGCTGCTTCCCTAAGCCAAGTTTAGATGCTGGTGTGAAAGCCTGGAAACCACAGCTTTTTGTTAAAGCTAGTTTAAACACCCAGTCCTTGGAAAAAGCTTTTAATAAAAAGGCAAAGAGGGTTAAAAGGCCAAAAATAAAACGGGGGGACTGTATTAGAATTCCCAGGTAATAGCTTTAATTTGCTGACACTGTGAAGTGCAGAAATGACAGGGGTTAAGAAATGACAGAGGGAACCACCATCATTCTGGCTGTCCCCATGTCATCTGCTCTCTGCTTCTGCCTCCCCAGCTCCTGGATCCTGATACCATTATCAGCCCCAAAATCACTTCTGCCAGATTAACTGCTGAAATTGCTAAAATCCAACAGGATGTCCTGTGGACACCCTCTGAAAGCCTTCAGAGCCTTCCAGGCTGCTCATCTCTGATCCCAATTTGATGTGATTCCTCACTATTTGCAGGTGAAACAGGGTGGCTGTGACCTGGCAGGTGCTGCCAGGCAGGATCAGATACCTGGGATGCACTGGCAACAATAGGATTTAAACCCCTATCACCCATCTGAGCACTGGACTTTGATCCGGCTGGTGTTTATTGTTCCACTCTTGGAAGCAGAACAAACAAACAGCTCTTCCAGGGCCAGGCAGTGAAACCTGGCAGGGAGTTGCTAAGCAGAGGCTGAATGCTGATGGGCACACCCCACGAAGCCTGGAGGCAACTGTAAAAGATGAGAAATCTGGTAAAACATGTAGTTTTGACACAAAGAAATCAAAGAGAAGCTGCCATGAGCAAAGCATGGTACCCAGGGATGCACAGTGGTTCAGTGCAGCTGGAAAAGCCAAGCTGGGAACAAGAGGAAGCAGCAGGAGGCAAAACAACCTCGTTTAGATTTACAATATAGAGCAGATGAGGGGAAAAAATGAGTTGAACTTGTCACCCTCGGACTGGGCAGATGCAGCCTGCTGCTAGAGACCCACTAATGGTGGCACCAGCCCAGCCCAACACAGAGATGGAAATGTGATGCAGTAAAGGCAGGGACGAAGGCGGGACAGACTGGCAGAGGGATGGCAATGATGACCACAAGGATGAAGGCCCACAGGATCACAGAAAAGAGACCAATAGCTTCAAACCCAACTATTTTTACACAGAAGGCGGCCTCGGTCTCCAGGATCCACATGAGAGGTGGGTGCAGCAAGGGACCAGGGCAGGCTGGTCCAAAGATGAACCGCCACCTGGACATGAACACAGTACCCACCCCCACTGCCTTTCTCCCCATAGGTTCAATTACGCCACAGCACCTTGAAGAGAGGCTTCAGGGACGTGCAGGAGCAGCATCCACACCACCTTCACCTCCCAGGGAGAAGCATGTCACCTACAGCACCCTCAGCCCCTGCTCAGGGAATCACAGCACCACATCCACCAAGTCAGAGCAATGCTATTTTCCTGCTTTCCTTCTTCCTTGCTCCTAGAGACTCCCTGAGCCCTTCCACAGCTTTTGCACCCTGGGTGGGTAGTCAAACAAGGACCTGGGCAAGGGCCACGGATTCACCCCTATGGTAGGAACAGGAGAGAGGGGACCAGGCAGGGCTTGGGTCTTAAGCAAAGGAGGAGAAGGAGCTTGGGCTGTGCATGCCAGGCGTGGCACGCCTGCCCTGCCTGTCCTTGTCCCACTGCTGCCCTGTGCTACACCCATGTGCCTCCCCAGCAGCAGCACGCACTACTGCACCCGTCCCCTCTCTGCCATCTCACCCCAGGTTCTGTGTGTGCTTCTTCCTCTTGCTGCTTCTTGCCTTCACTGCTGCTCCTCCTCTCCAGCCTCTGCCCCATCCCTGCTCCTGCCCCCCCCCTGCCGCCATGACAGCCAAATCCACAGGCAGCTGCATGGTGTGGCAGCAAGCCCAGCCCAGGGAGTTCTGGCACCACTCGGGCACTGCTACTCCACCAATGTTCCCTCTCACCCAAAAAGCTGCCGTGGAGGCTGCTGCTCCTTCTGCTGTGGATGAGAGGATTCAAGGATGTCCTGCACCACTGGGAGCTGCGGGTGTCTGCATCCTCCGTCTGCATCGTCTGGCCCGGCTCTGCCTCTGCCAGCAGCTCCCTGAGGAGCCGACCTACTTTTGGCTGCAGCAGGGCAGGGGATGCCCAGTCCCACTGGCCCTGTTCTCGCTCTGCCTTTCACTCATCTTTCATTTTTAATGTAAGTAAATAATGACGTGTTCCCAAGCCTTGCTGCTGGAAAGCATCTGAGGGGCAACACAGGATAATTTTGTGGTTTGAAACTCTTTAGGTATAGTGGACATAAGCTGCAGCATCATCTGCCTCCCATCCACCCAGATGTGCCAAGACACCTCTCCCTGCAGACATTTGTTCTTTTGAACACCCAGCTGAGACCAACACTAACTTATTCCATCAATGTCAGTGTTTTGGCAGTGATGATGTACACACACCAAGCACTGTTACGTTTCTGAATGAAGATGAAAGAACAAAACTGTCAGGGGAGTCTAATTGAGTCAGGGGAACAGGGCTTGTGCTGTCTGTGGGTGCCAGCACACATTATAGCAGCCCAGATGGAGCACACGGGTACACGGGTACTGAAGGAGAAGCTGTACTCACCCTCTCCAGGTCTTGCCTGAGGTGCATGAAGAGCTTTAAGCGTCGGTAGAGAACATCCTGCTCTTGCTGAGCCAAGTTGTCCACTTCATCTGTTTTTGGTGTCAGCAGCGGTTTGTTGGAGTTTGCTTTCCTCTTCAGCTTCCAGTACTGGTAGACAAAATCCACCAGAGATTCACTTAAGTCAAGGTTCTCTGCCACCTCTGAAGGCTTCACGAGTTCATAGAAGTCCTCCTCCAGCTGCTGGAGCTTCTGCTTCCGCAGTGTGACCTTCTCCAAGTCCAGCTGAGCTTGGTCGGGCTCTGTCCGTGCCTCCTCGGGCAACTTGGTGGCCCCGGTGCTGTGCTCAAGGCAGAAGGACTTGAACTTCACTTCATCATTGTCTGCAAGGATAGTCCGCATGTCGAGGTTGTGGTCAAAGGCGCAGGTGACGTGGAACGCGGTGACACAGGCGGGCATGGAGCACTGCAGGAGAAGGACAGGGCTCAGGGCCAGGGCCAGGCACCCATCGCTGAGGGGACCCTCACCAACACAACAGGCAACAGGGCGTACCGCAAACCCAGGGAGACCATCAGGGTGACACTCGCCATGAAGTGATGGATGCTCCACAACAGGAATTCCTGATGGAGGAACACCTACACTGCCCCAGTTGTAGAGACCCAAGGGCCCAACACCACAAACCCAAGCAGAAGAACCCCAGGGTTCAAGAGGTGGCATTTTCCCACCTTACCTTTTTTAATCCACCTCTGTAATGGGCCCTGCTCATCTCTCACCCACCAGGAGTTTCCAATGGTTCTTCCAACAAGACATGTCGAAAGCCAAAGCACAGCACGGGTCAATGGGAGGCTCCAAGACTGTCAATGGATTTCTCCTGATGGAGAAATGCTCACCTGTATTTCACCCTCAAGCTACTCCCCCTCTATTACCACATCTAAAGCCAATATGCCACTTTTATTGGAAGCATACAGAACATGGCAAGGTTTAGGAATGAACATCTGATCTAAGAAGCAGCCAATGCTCCTGAATGCCTTCCTTCTCTGGAATCTACAAAGCCTCTAAATCGCTCCAGTTAAAAAATAAAGCAAAAGGCAACTGGAGCAAAACATCATAAAATGAATGTTTTAGAGCTTGTACAGTGGCTACAATGTTGTTAAACTTCCATCAGATCAATTTTTTTATGTTTTTCCAACTTAACCTCAGGCTTAAATTACTTTGGATCCCATAGGAAACAAATCTCAGCCTTGTGTCCCACAGAGGAACTCCCACCAGCCAGCACTGTGCCTGTGTCCATGTCAGCACCTTCTCCCCCTCTACTCATTAACTGTAGAGTGTCAGGTAATTATTTCAACCATAACCCATAAGAAATCAGTCTATTCCAGATGCTAATGACCAGTTAAACTGCAGTGATGAGACATTTTAAGTTGGCTATTACTGTAGGCACTACTTTGGCGTTAATAGAAAGAATTGTTCTTGTGGAGGATGAAAATGCACTTTTGGCCTGAAGGACCAGGTGGAGGCATGTGAATTTCCTGAATGTTGATGACAAAACATTTGGTTTTACTGGGGCTCTGCTGCACCTTAATTCTCAAAAATATATTCTGGTAGTAGTTGAGGAACAGAAGTTTTACACCTTTTTATCATCATCCTATCCATCAGCCCTGAATTCTGCTCAGGCACCCAGGGGTAAACTTTTGATGTTGCTGCTTTTAGGTATTTTCCTTTGACTTTTTAAATGAGTCTGCTGGTGCTCAAGAAGCTGCCAAGACCAAGAAAAGCATAGGCAAGCATCATCCAAATCCTTCACTTCCAGAGCACTCCAAGCCCTGCTCCAAAGCAGGCAACAACTGACAGAACAAGAGGACACAGTCTTAAGCTGCGCCAAGGAAAATACAGGTTGGATGTTAGGAAAAAGTTTTTTACAGAAAGAGTGATAAAGTACTGGAATGGTCTACCCGGGGAGGTGGTAGAGTCACCATCCCTGGATGTGTTTAAAAAGAGATTGGATGTGGTGCTCAGTGCCATGGTTGAGTTGAGGTGTTAGGGCATGGGTTGGACTAGATGATCTTGAAGGTCTCTTCCAACCTAGTCATTCTGTGATTCTGTGAAAGCCTCAGAGAGCAGTGGAAAGAGCTGGATGCAGCTCTGGCTGTACCAGCACGGCTCTAGGCAGCAATGCCGGGCACTAACTCCCACAGGCACCACAAGCAAGCAGATTATGAACTCTGACACCGTGTTTATCCCATTTAAAAATGGCCATTTGGTCCTAATTTCAGTCTGAAATTGTTCATGAAAATAGGTGGTAACTTGCAAACCTCGACTCCCTCTGCTACGCTGCTGGCACTCGCTTGGAGCCTGGCATTGTGAGGGATCCACTGACGCTCCCTGTGCCAGCCCAGGGCACTCACCACCACAGTGGGCAGACGGTGCCTGCCCTGCCACCCTGGCCATCCCCTGGGACAAGCCCTGTCACAGTCACACATGAAGCTGAAGCACCAGCTCTGTTCTCAAGTATCTATTTTTGGCAACGAAGGAGGGACAGAGGGAACCCAGCCTGACTTGCAGCTTCCAGATTTACTCAGGGCAGTCAGTATATCACACACTGGCTTTTAAAGCACACGCAGTGGTGTCTCTTCCCTTCTGTTTCTGCCATCAGTGCTAAAAACAGCATTAACAACACTCCCATGTCTTCTGCCAGGACAGTGTCCTGCTAACAGGAATGACCATCACTCCACCTTAGGAATAAAGCAAATCCAACGACACTCATCCTGGATCTCTCTACTCCAACAGATGGCAAGCAGCACTTGTCAGAAACCGTGCCCAAAATGCAAACAGAAAATAATTAGGCAGCTCAGCTGACAGGGCAACAAAGAAAGATACCTAGTCGGCCACAGCCACTGAAGGACCCTGCATAAACTAACGATAAAAACATATTGATCCATCCCAGAATGGCGCTGGAATGAAGCCACTTGTGGCAGGAGGGAGGGATCTGCCCCACGGAATAAACCAGGCTCAAAAGACTGGAGCAGTCCCTGCTTCGTTATCCATTGTGCCTCATTATCTTAGAGCACCTTTCATTCAAGGATTTCAGCACACTTTGCTTATCCAGGCAAATCCATTCCCAAACAAAATTCTGAGAGAGAGAGGGTAAAAACTGCCCCAGAGATTAATATGGGCTCTTAATTAGTCCTCAAATCATTCTTACTGGGAAGAAACAGAGAGATGATTTTAGTTGCCAAGGACATTCAAACAGAAGTTCAGCAGCTTGCAGTGGTGCTCCACTGCAGTTTGGGGCTGGAGGGGAAGGAAGCGGCTCCTCCAACAGACCTGTGAGGGGAGCTCAGGAAGGAAAAATTAATTACCGGTGCTGAACACTGGCCAAGCCATCAGACACAACAATTCTGCATCCTTAAAAAACTACTGTGTGATTTTTTGTGACCACAGATGGTCTGGAGCCTGGTAGAGCTTCTCGGCTGAAGAAGGCAATTTCAGCCTCACAGACTCCTTGGAGGATGCGGGGCAGAGGATGACTGGGACTGGGGCAGCATGGGCAACACACTCTGCTCTTATCCCTGATGCCATGTGCTGCCTTTTCAGGACTACAGGCAGAAAATAGCTTCGGGAACCACCAGTTATCCCAGTGGATGGGCACCAGTGGCACTGCTTGCTCAATGGCAGCAGGTGGCAGTGGGCAGAGAAGTGATGATGAATGGGGGAATGATGGAGGACATTTCCAAAGGCTTTTTTTCCAAAAAGCGACAACAAAAAGAAAGATGGAAGATGATGACAGCAGAAGATTGTACCCTTTGGAGAAGCTTGCCAGCAACCAAGAGAGCCCTGGCATTCTGTGCTGCCTTGGTGAACTCCTGCAGGTGCTCTGACAAGCGAGGAGGAGGGAGCAGAGTCCCAAAAAAGCATGGTCAGGACTCAGGCTGCAACAGAGCCTGGCTCCTGGCACTCTCTTTTCCATCTCAGAAATGCAAACAAGAAAATTCCTCCTGCCTTCTGAGCTCTCTGGCATCTCCTGATGTCTGACCACAAGAACCACCAGAAGTAATGACTTCCCCTTAACAGGAGGCAGGCAAAGGGTGCCTCCAGAGCTGCATCCCTGCACCACATCCAGTAGTTTTGCCTTGGTTACGGTCACACCGAGTTACACCGGGCTCACAGCTCTGTACCAGAAAGCAGGGGTTGAGTTACATGCAGCAGCAAGGGCAGAGGCATGGACAGCAGTGGGGAGCCCTTCCTCGGGTTTCTCTGAGTTTCTTTCCCTTTTGACAGTCAAATTTGGATGGGGAAAAACACTTCCACACACAGAGGTCCCTACAAAGACTTCTTATGTTTGTCTCTGCAAATGTGGCTGAGGTGGGTGTTCTCTCAAGCTGCAGTGCTGTCTCTGAGATGCCCTGCTGGGATGACAGTCTTCTACTCCTCCAGCCTGCCTCCCAGATTTCGCCTTCATAAAACCCACTTGGCCACTTGGAAAACCCCCTCCTGGAAGCAACTTCCTTCTTTCCCCAGACCTGCCTTCCTGCAGCACCTGATTGCTGCTGCCAGAAACAAACACCCAATGCTTTTGCAGAAAACAACCTCCTCCTTTCAGAGCTGGGTCACAAACCCGAAATGCTAACAAAGGTAGATCCCACCGGTATAAACAGGCATTAGCAAAAAATATGCTCCATAAAATATGCTCCACAAAATATGCTCCATAAACACAAGATTTCAAAACAGAGCTCTGTACCACTGATGAGTACAGAGCATATTTATTTACCTATGGATGTTAATTTATCTCATAAATCCTTAAATAAAGGCACTGCTTGCTTTTTTTTCACTTCTCCCCCTTTTCCTTGAAGCAAAACCATCCCACACACGGCAGGGTGGCCTCAGCAAATGCTCCAGTGACAATCTCATGAAGACTTATAAACCATGAACTGCCAGCACATGAGGCAGCAAGGCTCCTGTTCCATCTCAGCTGACCTTTAATGCAAATCCATTAAGTCCCTGGGATCTCACGGCTCCCATGTCATAATGGTACTAAGAGGATGAAGCCTGAGAGACACTGAATTCTTTTTGATGCTGCCAAGCCTGTTTGCTTCCTTCCCTGCCCCTCTGTTCTTTGAAAGCAGTTGCCATTCTGACACAGTATCTCCATCTGGCAGGGTGAATAAGCACCCAAGAGCCATCAAAAAATGAGTCAACGCAACAGATTTAAAGAAGTATTGTGAGATTTCATTTCAAACTATGGGGATTACTTTTAAATAGCTCCCTTTAAAGAATTAAACCCAAGACAACAGCACAAACACAGCAGAGCCTGCAAAGCTCGTATCCCTGCTGTCCTTCTGCCACCAGCCAGCAGCTCCTGGTCCATGGTCACTGCTGCGTACACCGACCTCCACCGTGGAGCTCCTGTTGAGGTACCAGAGCTGATCACTTGGGATCGGGACACATCCCTAACTTCCTCTCAACTTTTCAAAGCTTAATGGCTACCCTCTGGGACCACCAGGACATCATGCTGGCCAAGCAGGTGGAAGGAGGGGGAATCATGGGGTTCAGCACGGCTCCCCAAATGTTCTCACACCCAGTGTGTTGCATCGTGGATGGGAGCTTCTGCTCTGCTCCCCAAGACTAGAGATCATGGTGTGGGAAGCTATGGCCCACTTTTGCAATAGAAAAGCCTGGAAAATCCTGCCTTCCATATGAAAAGAGAATGTCCCTCCTGTTGTGGGGAGGGCAATCAGGTATCTGCAGTGGTTTGATTAGGTGTGGCAAAACAGAACATGTGGAAATGTAATACGTGGTAAGTACTTTATTTTCCAAGCCAGCAGGTCAGTGATGACTATCCAACCCTGGTGCACCCTGATATCCCCCCAGTTGAAAGGCTGACCCCCTGAGGTTTGTGAAATACTTGGGTTATGTACCCCATAAGCATCTCACTTTCCTGGCAGCCTCACAAAGCCCTTCTCCTGGAGGTTTCTGACCCAAACCAAGGTCATCTGTAGTCCCAGTAATTAGTGTCACTACAGCAACATCACTGTGTTATGCAAAGAAAGTTAATCTAGATTTCTAGCACTCAGTGCATTAAATGATTGCAAACAACATCTCATGATGTCTGACAGGTTCTTGTCATTAGCTTTACTCAGAGCAGAAATAAGCCTCATTCAGACCACGTCCTTCAGCATCTCAAGACTCTCCAGTGGCTAATATAGGTATAACCCCAGAGGTCTGAGTTTCTTCAGTGCCAAATTACATACCTGAATGCATGTCCCAGTACACTCCTTGCAGAGGCTGCAGGACAAAGCCCATCTGCTTGCTGGGATATGTGAGATCTTCGTAATGGGTTCCATTTTTTCAGGACATCCAATGCTAACCTGGCCACAAGATAGAAGACAAGTTGTAAATACTGGCTACAGTCCCAAATCTCCTAAAAGGGGGTGTCTGTGGCAGCCTGAATAAGGGATGGATTATATTTCTTATTCTTCAGGGTCACTTATAATTTGGGAAAAAAACCAAACCCCCAAAAACCAGAAACAAATCTGGATGACACAGAAGGGAAAATTTATGTTGGTTTTTCCTCTGCATTAATTCCTCATCTGAGATGTATCTCAGATGGGCATATGAAGTTAGCTTTACTCCACTCAGAGGAATGCCACTCACCTCTGTGGCCTTGCACCCTAATTCTCTGCCCTCCTTTAATAGGGTGCCCCTTGGCTGCTCATTAAACACATGGCCTGATAACTGCCTGGCATTGTGGTCCTGGCACAGCTTGACGAGCCAAACTGCATTTGATATTTACACCATTAATGAACACCCTGGGCCAAGACCTGAAACCAGGACTGTGCCCACCCACGTATCAGGAGGAAGCCGGAAAACATCTCACTTCAGGTATCCATAAGGCACAGCTAACGTGGACCCATTTTGTCCCGCTCCGGGTGGGTTTCAGCGCCCCCCCCCTCTTGGGGCACAGCAGACACTTGGGCTGAACACCGAGGGCGCAGGTCCGGCACAGCCAGCTCCCGATGGGGACCTTCAGGATGCCATAGCACGCCTGTGGAGACATGAGGGATGAGGGTTAATCCCAACAGCCCAGGATGAACATCCTCCCAGACCTCCTGCATCACTCCCACCTTTCTCATTGCCACTGCATCCCAATAAACAGCAGACTCAATGCAGTGCCAAAGCCACAGACAGGGAGCTGAAGTTCTCCCTCACTACCTTCCCTGTTTTCACATGGATGCTCGTGGCGGATATGTGTGTCCTGGGTTTCAATTAAAAGCTAAGTATAAAAACGTGCCATGTAACATGCCAAGCACCTGCTTGGCTCCAGGCTGGGGGTGGGCAGAGCCCCCACCAGCGGCAGCTCTGCGGTGCAGACATCTGCCTGCTCATGTCCTGCCCGTTCCTGACCCATGATGACTCGGAAAAGTAAAAAATGCTGTGCACAGAAATCATCTTCTGAGGTCACTGAGGGCTGAAAAGCCACAAGCCCATGATTGAGAAAGTTTACCACACTGGTTAAAGACCCAGCACAGCCCAAAGGGGAAGCAAAAATAACTATGGAAAGGTAAAAAGGGGAAGCCAATAGTCATGAATGTAAATGAGATGGGAGGAACCAGAAAGGATAATAAATCTTAAGGATGACACATCTAAAGGGGGCACAGACAAGTCTCCAGCCAAGAGAGCGAGAAATGAAGGACTCGGGCTGCCCATGGAGCTCCCTGACCTGCTGTGGTAACGCAGGACACCGAGAAGCCAAAGTGTTTCATAAATATTTCTCTTCCAAACTTGGGGAAGAGCCAAATGATAAGCCATAACACATAAAGAAAAAATACTTTCCGCTTTGACCATAATTTATGACTGTATTAACCAGCTATTAAACCTAGACAGTATTAAACTGGCAGGTCCTGATAACTCACACTTAAAGGGTTTTCAGAAGGCGACATACACTGCCTGGGGCACTAACACAGGGCTGTGTCACTATTTAAAGCAAGGAAATGTAATTAATCCTACATCTGGCTGCTCTGACATCCCTGCAAAGGGCAAGCAGCCAGCGTTGACAAGGATCCCCAGCACTGGTGGCTGCAAATTGAGCCCAGGCATTCATCAGATCCAATCCTTGAAGTTTACCCCCAAAAAGAACAGCTTTTCCTCCTGCTGCTGCAAGTCATTGTCACCGCAAGTGACAGTGCTGTGGGCGGGGACGGAACAGAGGGAGCACATGGAGATGTGTGAGTATGGGAAAAGCACATCTTCAGTCTTTACTGGCCAAGAACAGACTATAATATGACTTTTGGTTGCCCCAAATCACAAATTGACTCTGATAGTGATTTCCAAGGGGAAAAAGCCACTTTGTGAACAGATTATTGGGAAAACAAGGAATTATGAGAGGAAATATTATTGCTGTGAGTCTACACGGTTCAAGGAGACTTAACTGTGTGTTTCACGGTGCCTCCAAATCTGACAGATAAATAATTTCTGGAACACAGTTTTATAAACCATGTGATTTAGTACCAGTCAAGAATCAGCCTGATATGTACTAGCAGCAGAATGAACTTCCAGACTGATCTCAAAATCCAGGGGAAAGCAGGAATTATGACCAGGTGCCCATCTCTAGCAGACTCTTGGATCTTGATTATTTATTTCTAGTGATTTTAGAGCAGCTGAAGGTGCAGTTCCGCTCCTGAAAAGCAAACATAGGGCTTCCGTCCCAGACAAGGAGCGGCTCTAGAAACAAGGTGCATTATCAGCTAAACACACTCGTCCAAGTCCAGCACCAGGCAGAAGATGCTCCAGAAACATGAAGCCAGAGGAATGATGAATAGGAGCAGAGCAGCTATTTTTATTGCTGCATCTGTCTGTGGTGCAACATCACTGAGAACAAGATGCCAAAAAAACAGGGAGAATGCCAAGCCATAGACAAGTTTGGTGTGGTCCATGGAACAGAGGGTGGGTTCAGCCATGTGCCCACACCAGGGAAAGGGAATTCAGTGATGACAGGCCCATGGCATGGTGGCTGGAAATTGGAGGTGGATCATTCCCATGCTAAACAGAAGTGTGATGTTGTCACTGTGAGAGTAATGAACTCTAATTTAGTAGCGGAGGGCATGGTTCCACCTCGCTGACAATTTTAAAAGGACGACTGCATGTGCTTTCTAAAAGCTTCACTCCATAGGAATTAATTAATAGCAAGCCTCATGGCTTGTGTTATGCAGATGAGATGAGTATAATGGTATCTCCTGGCACCATAACCCACCACCGTGTGTCTTGAGCCCCTTCCCAATGGGATGCAGGAGGACAAGGCATGGCTTTGGTGAAGCCCATGGCACCACCACCCACATGCTTGCAGGAAAGCCTCATTCCCAGCAGGTTTTGGATGTGGTGCTGCCAAAGGCACAGTGCAGGTTAGATAACCATGCTGCCATGTAACACCCTGCACTGTGGCTCTGGAATTTGTGGCTTAGGGTGTAAATCGGGGCACAGATTAAATCACGGACAGCTTATGGGCTGGCACAGGGCTTAGGGCTGGACTTTGCTCCCTGAAAACAACTGAAAATCCCTCTTCTCTTTCAACAGCCTTGAAATCCAGGCTGCTGTGTCCCCTTCTGCAGCACTGGGGCTACTGCTCGAAGTGGAGCCCACATGGTGTCATGGCTCCCCGAGTCCCTGCTGTGGCTCATGCCAGCTCACAGCCTGACACTGCCACTTGGGCTTATTAAAAAAGAACCCAAGACAAAAAAAAATACCCCGAACCCAACCCTGAATCATTCTGGTATTTTGTAGAATCTGATTCACTGATGGAAACCATTCAAAACACCCACCTCCCGGAACTATAGATATCTCCAGTGCTCTCCCACCTCCAGGAAGCACTGATGGAAGAGCTGCCCAAAAGATGAGCAAATGGCTCTCTTTAGAACTAAAAAAACCCAAAATGGTTCACACAGAGGGTGAAGCCCAGGTGCTACTGCTGCCATCCCAGCACCACACAATGCTTCCCCTCAAAGCACGACCAGTAAAACCTCCCTGGGTCCATGAGGGACCCAGGAGACCCTCACGTGGCTGCCTTCCCCTTGTCAAAGTTTCCCCAAAAGCAGGAGCCCACAGACC
>VZTE01000050.1:988591-1009519 GCA_013397775.1 Eulacestoma nigropectus
CCCCCCCCAGCAAGGGCTTGAAGCATTTGCATTCAATTCTGAAAAGAAAATTATTTCCCTCCAGGCAGCAAAATAAAATGAAATCCTGTGCTCACACAGTGGGGAAGCTGGGATAGAAACCCTGAGATGTGAGACAGCACTGGTGGAGCTGGAAGGTCCAACCACCCCCCAGATGAAGCAGAGGAGGGAGGAGGCTGGGGGGTCTGTGCAAGCCCACCCCCTCTGGTGAGCATAGGACTCACAGACCCACATCCCACACAGCCACCAGCCAAGTCCTGCACACCGTGCTGGTCACCCCAGGGTCCTAAAGATCCCACTGGGGAACAAAAATGGGGTAAAGAAGAATAAGCATATTAAAGGATGACGAGACAAAATAAAGTATCGCAGAGACCAGAGAATAAGGAGGAAGGGGCAATTCAACTTTTGGTTGTGTGTTTCTGTGGGCACTTATAAATGGTTGTGGGTAAGAAAGTAAGAAAAGCAAGTTTGCTGTGTGCCAGCTATCCCAGACCCCACTGCTATCCCCACTCCACGGGAGCCGCACTGGGGATCCACGAGGAAAGCTTAACAGGAGTCTGCAGCAGCTCAGCGGAGCGGCTGGGTGGGGATGGGAGGAACCCAGAGGAGGAGGGTACCAGAGTGTGATGAGCAGAGCCAAGCGCTGCCACCCCACCCTGCAGCTGGGGCTCACCTGGTGAACGCAGACGTTGCACTTGTCACAAAACACCATCTCGTTGCCATCCTCCCCCTCTGGCGAGCGGCACACGTCACACACCACGTCCTCATCGTACTCGATGCCCAAACCCTCCTCGGTCTCGATGGCGATGTTCATGTTCTCGTAGCACATGGTCTCCAGCTCCTCCAGCACTCGCTCCAGGGTGATCTCATCCAGCTCGGGCTTTTCTGCAAGGCAGAAAGCAGAGCATGAAGGCAAAGCCACTGATGCAGCTCCGGCACAGGCGCCCACCCGCCTTTGGGGAGCATTTTGCCGGGGGCTGAGCATTTCACATGGCAATTCAAGAGGCAAATCCACAGCGATGGTAAAAGTAGCGATTCAGAGAATGGCTGCTCCTAACTTGGGATGCAGTTTATATTTCATAGACAGTAACAAAATATTGCTGCTGGCTGAGAGGAAGGAAACCCATTCAGCTGAAACAATGTGGATAATTGGGGCTGACAGTTTAAATGATCAAAGGAGACAAGTTTTGCAAAGATGCTTTCTGCAGCGAGGGCTCAGACAAGCTTTGGCAACACAAAGTCAGTGCTTTAATTGTTAAGACTGAAAATTGACCATTTTAAGGCCAATTAAATGGAAGTGTAAAACTGAAGCCAAAGGAAGAAATTAAGGATAAACGAGGGGGTTTTTTGTGTTTGGGTTTAGTGAAATCAGGAGGTCAGACCCAGGTGGGTCTTTTACTCCCCCCATACCAGGATCTTTAATGGAGAGAAGGTGGCAGAGATGCTTTATCAGAGCTTTCTCTACAGAGACAACCAGGAACATAAGGTCAATAACCAGGAGAGGTTTTTTAGAGGAGAAATCTCTAGCAGTGGAATACTCAGCTGCCTTTAGACAGGGCATGCTGCTGCCAGGAGCTCAGCAGCCCCAAAATGGTGCCATACTGAAGGCTGGTCCCAGAAGTGCTTCGTCCCACCTGTGCACAAAGATCCTGGTGCCACAAACGCAACATGAGGTCACTCCAGGTAAGGAAAAAAATCTGTCAGCAGCAGCAGCAAGGTTCTCTGTGAAGGGTTAGAGGCAGAGTTAAACCCCCACCGCACCCTGTCTCCCAATGAGCACTATCTCATCACAGGAGAAAGCACGGAGACAACAACAGAAGTACCAGCAGGCTGCAATACAAAACAATTAGACTTTGCAGTTCGTTAGCGTGAATTATCCACAGTTGGCCAGACAATGGAGGAGCCTGACCCAAACTGCTGTCCACCCTCCTTGATGCAAAGCAATGGGAGAAAATACCTCATTTATGAGCAGAGATGGAGAAAAAAAGGCTTGAGGAAGAGCCCATAAGGAGCAGTTACTAATTAAATGTTCAGAGAAAAATCTGGCATCCTGGGCATCTCTCAAGCCACAATGTGATGTCCCTGTCCCGAGCTGAACTCTGAGCTGCTGAAAAGCCCCCAGGGATGGGGCTGCAGGGGTCCCAGCACCTCTGGCTGGATGGGGCTGGCACAGGCTGCACCTTTTCCCCTATAGCCACCGACCAACTGAAAAAACTCTGTCAAGGGGGAAAGCATCACGTAGGCGAGCTCAGCAAGCAAACACACCATTGTCTGCCTTTTTAAGCTCTTCCCCAATGTTTCACTGGCACGGTTTCCCTTGGCTTGACAAGTCTCTGCAAACATCCAGCCTGGCATTTTACACGTCTATGTAGAGTCTGAGATACCATCTAAGACAGACAACACTGTTCCCTATCACAGCCCTTTCAAGAGCTCGGGCTGCTGTGCTGCAACACGCCAAGAAACCTGCTGATACCTGTTTGATTCCAGAGCAGCCCTGGCAATGGGCGCGGGATCTCAGCCCCAGGCTGGCACAGGCTGCCTGGGGCCTCTGGAGCTCAGCAATGTGAAGCATCCTGCACTAGCACGAGTTCTGAGCACCAGGGCTGGGATGGAGCCACCATCTTGCTCTTGGCATAGTGCCGGTTGGATGCAGCAGGTCAGGAAGCCCAAAATCATGGAAACATGGAATGCTTTGGGTTGGAAGGGACGTTATAGATCTTCTTGTTCCAACCTCCCTCCATAGGCAGGGACAACTTTCACTATCCCAGGCTGCTCCAAGCCCTGTGCAACCTGAACTTGAACACTTCCAGGGACAGGGCAGTCACAGCTTCTCTGGGCAACCTGTGCCAGGGCCTCACCACCCTCACAAAGAAAAATTTCTTCCAAATATCTAATCTAAATCCATCAATCCTCTTTCAACTCAAAGCCATTCCCCCTTGTCCTACCACTGCCTGCATGTTACAGAGAAAGCCAGAGCACTGTTTTTGCCTTAATGGAGTCCCTTTATAAACACACCACCTGAGGTGCACTTGCTCAACATGACTTTATATGAGCATTAAACCAGTCCAGCAAGAATATCCTCCTTTTGGTCAGGGTTTCAACTCCCCATCTGTGACTATGAGCCTGGGCACCAGAGTGTCAGTCTAGAGTTACTCCATTTCTCCCAGCATGTCAGGCTCTGCTCTTCTAGAAAGCAAAACGACCATCAAGGTGTTGCCAGTGCTTTTCCCCACACACTTTCCAAAGCTGCCCTGTGCTCATGGGAGAGGACAGGCACAGAGCTGGCAGCTGCAGGCAGCATGAGGAAGGAAAGGGAGGGGGTTTTTCACAGGAATCATGAACCTGACCTTGCCCAGGGTCAGGATCACACTGGCATTGCCGCTGTTCCACTTCATCTCGAGTGGAAAGAACCAGTACCTATCCTACCTCCTAAGTTTTCCATCATCACCTGCCTAATCCTGGGAAGAAAGTTCATGCTGATCCCAAAACTCCTGTACCAGAGGACAACTAGAGCCAGAGGGAGACCAGCACCTCGGTGGGGTTCCCTTATCGGCCTCTGTGCCATGCAGCTGTTACACCACTACACTGGGAAATAAGGATCTGTCCCTCCCGCACACACGCACGCAGGCGCTCTCACACTCCATTGAGATGTAATTACATTAGGAATGCGTTTGCCAAGCATCATCCCAAATACCTCAGAGCTTATTGAATTGACAATTGCACTTGATGGGGATGAAGCGATTAATCGTTTATGAAACACTAAACAATGGGGCCTGGGGGTGAAGTGCTTTTTCCATTTGTACTCCATTTATCTCCTTCTGTATCACATGAAGTTTGTGCTACTGAACTCCATTCATAAAATTGTCATCTTTTTGGCTGCAAAAACTCTCTCCTTGTTGATTGTGGCCAGCTTAACAGCAAACAAAAAAATTCTCCACCAAAACACTCCCTGTGTACATGCACAAGTGACACTATTATTGTCCCCAGACAAGGAAAGTAAAGACACAGACACTGATCTTGGCTACAGTGAACAAAACCAGTGATGTCCACATTTGGGACCATCACCAGGTTAGTGGACTCCACCTGCTGACCAAGAAAACGGTATTTTCACCTGGTTAAGGTGTGCCAAGGTCTTAGGCAAGAAAACGAAGCTTTTCTGAGCCTCCATAGAGAAGAGCAGTGATAGCCATAACTTCTTCAGAGTTTGTGTCTGGAGGGACACAGGCAGAGGGGAGGCTTCAATCTCATGGCAGTATAATCACTGGTGATTTGAAGCCACGTTCAGAACACCGACACAGGAGGAGTATGTCACATCACCCCTTCCAGGAGGTCACCCACACTCTTTTCCCATTAACACTGAGCGCATTAACAATGATGGGTTTTGATGCAGCCACCCAGCCTCCCTGGAATACCCCGGTATCGCCCCACAGTGGGAAGGGCTGTAATCCAGGGAATGCTGCCTCCCACAGCATCACAGACGAGAAAAACTGTCCCCTCTTTGCACAGGGCAGGATGCTGGGGTGCAGCACCTTCCCAGCTAAAGGAAGCATCAGAATATGGGACTTGCTTCAGAAATGGAGGAGGAGAAGAGGTGACAGATGATGATGCACTACAGGAGGTCTCCAGATCTGATTCATGAAAGGAAAACATGAAGGAACTTTGCTCCAAGCAAAAACTCTTCCCTGTGTGTCTGCGCCAGAGCCTGCCATGATCCTTGCAGCTCCACAGCCACCCACCATCCCCGTTATCCCAGGGGGCTCCCAAGGGGCGCAGCCCAACTCCACACAACTCAGCTTTTCCAACTGCCCGTACAGCACCTGGAATACAGAATTTAAACACTTTATCCCAATGGAGCTGGGATTACTGGGCTGGCACTGCAGCCACAGCGCCGCGCCTGGGAGAAGTACCAGGCACATTCCTTTACACAACGCCGCCCCCTGTTATAATTATTTCTGTAATAACGTATTTTATGTGGCATGAAGGAGCAATATTCTTCTGCTAAATGAATTCTCAGCTACTCCTTGTCATGGTGTGAGCCAACTCACTGCGAGAGGAGGAAAAAAATAGCTGGAGAGCCACCTTTTACAAAATAGAGACCTATTTCTGACTGAACTGTACTCCACTAATATCAATTTACTGAAACAATAAATCTTTTCCCCCTGTGGAGAATACCTGGAGATAGAAACAGCTCATGAACAAACAGCTATCAGGACTGCAGGCTGTGCCATTCGCTGATTCACAGACTATAAACCTGGGAGTCTACTTTTCAGGAAAAAAAAAATATATAAAAACAAGAAAAATTACTGCTTTTTAAAATAATAATTAAAAAAGGGAAAGCATTTGTGAGATGATGTAGGCTTTTCTTTGACTATCTTTGAAAACCTGAGAGTGAAAGAATGACAGGTCCCTGATGTGATGAGGTGTTCACACATGGTACAGGAACCACAGACTCCAGAGATCTCCTTCCAGCTCACTGTCCCTCCACTGCCCCGGGCAAGTCACTTCAAACATGCCTGCTTTGGCACTCGTAGGGACACCAGGCACTCTGTCCCGGCCTGAGTGCCCCCCTGGCCACCCCGGGTCCTGTCCCAAGCATCCTTCAGGGACATCACGGGATGACAGCCAACCACGTGAACACCACACTAGACCACCTGGGACTCCCATAGCCACCTCCAGCCCACCACTTGCAGACACACAGCCCTTGGAAGATGCAGCAATTGTACATTAATCTTTTATCAATGTTATTTATAAAAAGACCCTGCATGTAAAGTGTGACCAACACACGAACAGCGAACTGAGCATCCACAGTGAAACTTCCAGACATTTTGTTACAAACACAGCCTGCTAATGCACTTAAAAGATTTACAGGAACCAATTATCCACCCTTTCTGCCACCCACCCACATCAATTATTGCTCAAATTTAAGATGATGACAAAATGTTTCAGAAGCCACTTTATAAGCTGCTGCCTCTCTGCAGCGATGCTTGGCTCTGACAGGGCTGTCCTAGAGCACTCCTGATGAAAGCCTCCTCACCCCATCAGCAGCAAAACTGGAGTATTACTGGAAACTACTGCAATTACTGCCAGGAATTTATGGAAACAGCAAAACAGCAACTTGACGTAAAAACTGATTGTGCTGAAAATGTGGAGGCAAAATGTCTGAAGAGTCTCCCACTGATCTCCAACCCTACTAATCTATACATTAATACATCACATGCAAACATTTAATACATTCATTTACACGTGGTATCGATTATCTGTATCTCTAAGGAGCTAAATAAGCTCAGCTCCAAAGGCTTGTGGTGTTTTACAGAGGGGAATAGCTTCAAACTGACAGAGGGCAGGGTGAGATTGGCTATTAGGGAGAAATTCTTCCCTGTGAGGTTGGTGAGGCCCTGGCACAGGTTGCCCAGAGAAGCTGTGGCTGCCCCATCCCCAGAAGTGTTCAAGGCCAGGTTGGATGGGACTTGGAGCAATCTGGTCCAGTGGAAGGTGTCCCTGCCCATAGCAGGGGGTTGGAACGGGATGAGCTTTAAGGTCCCTTCCAAACCAACCCATTCTATGATTCTGTAGTGGGGTGGTCCTGCACAGCGGGACATGGACACATGTTGGTGGGCAGCAGCTGCTTGGAGACAGGCTCTGCCTGGGGTGTGCCAGCTTGCTGCCTCAGGGTGAAAAAGGGGCTCCCAGAATCCCAAAAGAATGCAGTTGGGATGGGAGCAGCCTCGGAGTGTGACACCCAGGACTGCCAGAGAGAGAAGCAGCCACTCTCTGGGGAGCAGGACTCACAGCAGCCTCTGCTCCACTGAGCACATCTTCCCTGGGGTACTCCACCGACTCCAGCTTATTTCACATCTACTTGACCAATCTCACCTCCACCAAGGGAGGTATCATCTCATTAGTACACAGACATATCTCAACTATGCAGCGATGAATTCCTCCCGGAGCTCCAAAAACAATCCATGTGACCTTTGCATGTTCCTGCTATAAAATACCAGGAACACCTCCAGCTCCCAAGATAGAAGCTGTGGTGGGCATATGTGAGCAGAATACACCATATGGATTAAGTCAAGGGAATACTTAGAAACTTCGACTCTGCCTTCAGCAAAATAGATTCCGACAACAATTTTAGCAATTTCTTGAGGATTTTCCATGTGTTTATGAAGTGCCAATCACTGCAAAAGGATCTTTCAGCCTTGGTCTTTGAAGTCTCTCTAGCTCCACTCTTACAATAGCTTTGGATTTAGTGAAGATCACAAAATACAGCATAAAATGTAAATATAAAAACGAAGACTTATGACATGGCTCCTGTCTAAAAGGAAAGGCCTGTGCTGCCTGGAGTGGCATGGACATTAATCTGGCTCAAGGCTTCATTCAGCCTTATTCAGATCCACTTTTCTTACTATCTCATATTGCAGCAGCAAAGAATGAAACACTTAGGCATGCCTAAATACTGACTTCATCTCTAGCACACAAAGGTTCTTTAAACAGCACATTTCCATTGAGTACAGCAACAGCTACTGAGGCGTCTTACTGGCAGGTTTAAAACTATTTAAAGCTGTTTTATGTTTAAAACTTTTGTTTTTCATGTAAAACCTTTGCTTTCCAGAGCAATTCCACTTAATTGGGAGAGGAGTCAGCAGGCAGAATGCAAAGAGCTGGAGCTATCTGGAGGTTTATCTGATCTTGGTGATAAAATTCCATCCCTGGGGTGACCTAAAAAGGACCGGAAAAGGCATGTGCTACGTGGATCCACAAAAGGCGAGCTCGATGATCTCATAGGTGTTTTCCAGCTTTCCTCCTGCACATCCTCAGGAGCCAGTCAGAGATCACGATCCTTCTTTGCCATTAAATATTTTGGGAATGACATACTGTGCCCCTGGACAGCCCAGTGACAACAGTTCAGCCAAACACCCACGAGGAATTTAAACTTCTGCCTATCTCTTAGATTAATGCTGGGAGATAACTCCTGACTCCTCCAAATAGGAGGAGAGGCTGCAGTTCCCTAGTTAAGTGATGTTAATGATCTTGGAGATTAGCAAATCGGGTTTGGAAATCTCAGCGAGTCATTAATGGTGTCATTAATGTCAAGGGCTTCCGGGAGAAAGTGCTATTTATGGCCTGCCTTTGGACCAACCCAGGCAGTGGTAATTCTCTGCCTTGGGTGGAGAAGGGCACCCAAATCCCACCCTGGCTTTTCCCATCTGGGAAGCAGAGGGAGCAAAGCCCCTGATCTGGCACAGCCTAGGAGCTGAGCAGCAACAGAGTTGCTATAACAGCTTTCCTCTGTGAGCACCCAAACCCCATCACTTCTACGGGCAGGAAAATGCATCCCCTCAAAGAAGCCTGATGACCTCCAGCCTCCATGGTGGGCACGGCTGCCATGGGTGATGTGACTGTGGTCCTGCAGCCAGGAGCACCAGCTCCCATCCTGCTTCCCACCTGCCAAACCCTCAGCTCCCTGCAGTGCCAGGGACACATTATTAATCAATGCCACATTTTTCCTTTCCAAGTCACTGGAAAAAATGTACTAGCCCTTGCACTGCTAGAGAAGTTGGGAGGACTGGGGGAGGGGGCAAGATACCAGAATCCATTGGGCTGAAGCTGTATCCGTAGTGGATTTCACATGCCAAACACTGGTTTTCAGAGCTACTCTCTCCTCAGCATATTTAAGGCTCAGCCAATAATGACAGTGCTCCCTCAGTGACAGGAATGGGCTGGAGAAGCAGGTGATGGGCAGTGATGTTCTCTGCACTACCACTGCTTAGATCCCCTCTGCCCTTATCACCATCTAGAGTTGGTGATGGCAGGAAGGTTCAAGGGCTTCCTCAGATTCTATGGTTTCATCCAGCCCAGCCCTGGACAAACACCTCCTAAGAACACTCCTTGGAAAATGTGACTGGCTGATAAATGGTGAAATGGAGGAAAAAAACCACAGCTTGCTCAGAATGGCCAAGGGTCAGTAGCAAAGTCTTGCCTGTGTCTTGACTCGGGATTCATCAGGATGCTGAGGTGCCAGCCCACCCACATGCCTGCACAGAGCAGGAGTATGGCGGGGATGAAGCTCAAGCTCCCCTCCTAAACTCTACTCATTCCCAAGGCAGTGCTGCTGGAGAAGCCACCTCTCTCCCCCAGCACTCCCACACATGCCTGCCCAAAGGTGACATGGGGACAGCCAGCAGCCTATCTGGCCTGGGGCAGGACCTTCCAGTTATCTCACCCTTCCATCACCACAGGAGCTCCACATCTGGACACTGCATTTGAAACCTAATACTTTGAAGAAATAATAAAGCAAGGCAAATTTAACCCAACTGAGCTGGAAAAGCCAAATCTCTGCCCACTTCATTTCTAGAGACTTATGAAATACACACAAGGGGAAGCGGAAATAGAGACAACCTTTCTCTGGAGCCCAGAGACACTTCTGATGGCCAGGCAGCTGTGGAGATGGCAAGGGCAATGTAGCAGGGGATACAGTGAAGGTACAGTGAGGTCAGAATGATGCCCAGGGTGGTAGAAGCTGGGTTCCTGATGCAGCAAGAGCAGCTGTGCAGGTTAGGAAGGGTGGATCCTCTGCAAGGTACCTGAGCAGGACTGAGGCACTTGGTTTTATCCAGCAGCACCCTCTGTTCTGTCCAAGGACTTCCCTGCAGCTGCCAGTGTCTCAAAACCTGGGTGTGCTAATGACAGAGCTGAGGCTGTTAATACAGGACCAGCTAATGAGGGCAAAACTGACTTGTGATTTCTCTGTGATGCTACAGGCTCCACAACATTGAGATTATGGGAAATCCAATATACAGGATACCTATACCAAATAATCAGACAAACTGTGAAAGCAGCCTCTACAACTTTCTCAAGGTCATGGTAACAAACTTTGATTGTAAATCAATGAGTACACCAGAAGGACAGATCTTCCAAAACCACGATCAGTCAATGTCATGGCCAACTTCTGAGCTCACTTGTGCTCCATGCAAGCTCACTGAACTGCATCTTCCTGCCCTCATCCTGAATCCTGCTGCAGCCCTCAGCCAGCACACGCCTCCTGCTCCGCAGTGCACGATCCCATCTGCTCAAGCACTTGGTAAAATCCTTTTTCCCGCCCTTGAAAGACCTCTGCCACCAGGAGTAACCCTTCATGTAGGCACGCTTGAGCCTTCACTGACCTCACAAGGCGAATGTTTTATTGAGGTGTTACTCTTACCTGAAGAGCAGCAGCCACATCACAGCAACCCTTCCCTAACAAGGACTGGAAAATCCCTCCAGAGTCTGGCAGAACTACACACCCATGGGTCTGTGCCAACAAATCTGCCCAGCAGACCATGCTAAGCACTAGTGCCAATGGTCAAATTCCAAGCTCAGGTACTTGCACCAAAATCCACTAAAGGATTTAAAGAATGTGCAGTGATATAACAGCAGTGATGCAGGCAATGTTATGCTGTGACATCTAGAGATGCCTGGGACAGGAAACAGTCAGGACCAGCGTTTCTGACATTTCTTCATCAAGGCCTTTAGTTCCACATGCTTACTCAAAATGCCTGAATGCCCACTGTGGGACACTCAGGCCAGAAAAAACCAGAAAAGTAATACTCACCCATCTCCTTGAGCTCCATGTTAACAAGTTCCAACCAGCAGGCATCGAGCTCGTCCAGGTCATAGCGGCTCATTCCTTGCAAGTAAGTCCTTGCAGCTTCTGAAATCTCAGAGCCAGGCAGGCTGCTCGGTGAAACCTGTGAAAGTGAGTTCTCCAGCTGGGGGATGATCCTGGAAGAAAAGAAGGGGAGGTTGAGAAAGAGCTACAACTCACAAAAACATTCTGTTTCTTGCCATGGAGGGCGAGACCACACCGGGTAGCTGACTCTGTGAAGGAAAGCAAAGCCCCAGCACCTGAAATCAGCCCATGGGCTGGCACTGACAGAAAGCCCCAGCACAGCAACTACAGCAAGAGTGTTCCCATTCACCTACAGAAATTAACTCTTTACATGAGAAAAATGAGGTGCAATGGAGATGATGATCCAAGTACTGACAGCAAGCCCCCCAGCCATTAACTCCTCCATGAACACCTCCAGTGTGCTGTACACTGCAGTGCCACATCCACACCATGCTGGGCAGCTCTTTGACACGCTTGGCACTAGAGAGTATCCCATGGTGTCCCATGAAATTTGTTCTGAATGCTCTCTAATCACAACCACAGGGATGGGGAGAAGAGCTGCCTCATCTGCTGCAAACTCCCTGCACAGAGAGTGACCAGGTGCTGGCTGTCAGCTCTTCTGCCTTTCCTTGGCAACTCTGCAGCAATATGCATGATACTTGCCATGCATGTCAACAGTGCCATGCCTAATGACATGCAAGCAGAGGACAAGCTGGAAATGAGAAGCAGCCTGTGATGCTAGCTGACAGATCTTGGCCAAGTTGAGAACTGGAGCTTGCTGCAGTATTTGCACAGCTCACATTTCCTCCCCTGAAATCCACCTCCTGGCACAGGTATCAAGCCAGAAAGATGCTGCAAAGAAACAGCAACCAAACATCAACTTGCTGCAGCACGTCAGCCCCTTCCAAACAGCTTCTCCCCGTGCAAAGCTGGAGGACCCAGCCCTGCTCTTGCACCAGTGCCAAATGGGAAGGCCACTGATCCCTGGAAGACTTTTATCTGCCTTCTGTCCCGCTATGTAAGCTAATGTCAGAGCATCAAGTGCCGTGTGCTCTGTGATGTGTCTGGGGCAAAGCCATAGTGTCCATCACAGAACCAGATGAACTGTGGTACCAGATGCTCCAAGGTCTGTATGTGCCAAGAAGAGACACTTGGGCCTAGCTGTCCTTGGGAATGGGATCCTACCTGCCTTGCCCAAGGTCAGGAAGGAAATCTGTGGCAAGGAAGGAAAATGAACCTGGAGTTTCTACAGATGCAGACATGTAGTTTAATTACTGTCCTCTGTGGTCACAAACACTGGAGGTACTTCCAGAGATGCCAGCAGGAGAAGCAACAATTTATGGCTCAGAGAGGGAAGTATCAAGAAGTGGGTTCTTATCATCTCTTTTGCTTTACTTTCCCCACCAGTAAATTGAAAATAAGGATGTGACCCAATGTCCTGAGTACATCTCCAGATTTAAGTTCAAGAACTAAAAAGAGCCACATGGAAGGACAGCTCTTGGTCCCCACATTTTAAAACAATCTCACTGTAATCTAGGACAGGACTTGGGGATTCACTGACATTTCTATTAAATGCAGACAGCACTAATAACACTGAAACTAGGCATGCTCCAGCCACAGCTTCAGGATTGGCATCTAAGGAGCTCCTGAACCCCTAAAATCAGAGAATCACAGAATGGATGGGGTTGGAGGGAACCTTAAAGATCATCCAGTTCCAACCCTCCCTGCCATGGGCAGGGACAACTTCCACTACCCCAGGTTGCGTCAAACCCCATCCAGCCTGGCCTTGGACTCTTCCAGGGATGGAGCAGTCACAGCTTCTCTGGGCAACCTGTGCCAGGGCCTCACCACTCTCAAAGGGAAGAATTTCATCCTAATCTCTAATCTAAATCTGCCATCTGTCAGTTCAAAGCTATTCCCCCATCTAGCCACAACATACCCATCTAAAAAGTCCCTTTCCAGCCTTTTTTGTAGTCCCTTTAGCCTCTGGAAGATACTATTAAAAAAAACATAAAGCAGGAGCGGCTGGTGCAACGTGCATTGGTTCACGTCAGACTGAACCTCTCCTTCCCATGAGCCCAAGCCTAGGTCATCCCTGCACAGAAACAGGCCCTTGGTGGGGGAGCAGCCAGGCTGGGCACAGCCTTGTTACGGGAGAAACCTCAAAGCTGTTGAGAAAAAAACAGTCCTCCACCTGCAATGAACATTTCTGTTGGAAAGAGCTGCCTGAGCAGGCACAAGGCTGGGGCCATAAGCTTTCATTAAGCCAAGTTACACAAGCTACTCACCCAATAGCCCCTGCAACAGGTGATGCTCTGACACCGAGCCAGCCACAGATGCTCAGGATGGCAAGAGAAAAGAGCTGCTATTTTTACCCTGGCATAAAATTGCAAAGATTAATGCTCTGTGTACATATCAAAGGAGTATCCTGAGCAGGTCATTTACTGAACTGACAGCACTGAAATGCACTCAGTGTGATAAGGATGCTGATGTGACTGGAGCAATCCTTTGGGGTTATCTCACACAGTGCATACTGCCCGCCACAAGTGGTGTGTGGGACACAGCATCCGCCCGAGCCTGGGCACATCCACTCCCAGCTGGGCACGCAGCCTCCACCTCCTTTCTGCAGATATCTCGTGGAGAAGTTTCGCTGAACCTGATGCTCAGAGACAGGAGACAGGTGACTCTCCCCTCGAGTCATGCACCCACCTCCCCAACGCTCTCAACCCCCCAAAAACCTGGATGCATGTTTAGACTCCCAGGTCCTGGCTTTGCACAGTCCCTGGTGATGCAGAGATCACAGCGAGCTCAGAGGGGCTCACTGATGATAACAGCACCACCAGCACTCAATGTCCAGCTTTTTCTGACACTGTAATTAAATGCAGTTTGCTTTGGTTTAATGGGAACTGGCACTTAGAGAGTGACATTTTGCTTCTCACCACTTCACTGATGATGAAGATCAAGGTAATGAAGATACAAACATCTAACAAGCTCACCAGCACTCTGTTTAAAGGTTCGAAACATGCCAGTGCCGTGATGGCAGGTGCCTCTCCCCATCTGGGAACACAGGGATCAGGGAGAGATGATCAGGTGCTGCAGCACTCAGCAGCCACTTTCCTACAAGGAATAATTATTAATATGAAAACTATCTTCCTAAGAGGACCATTATACTTTACTTTTGAAGTTTCTTCCCCATGACCCCATGCTGATCTGGCAGCATGGGCTGGGATCCCCTGGAGTTAATTCAGGCTTGGGGATGCTGGGACATGTTCGTGCCATATTGTCACCATTTCAAATATCAGCAAACTGAGAAGGTCAGAAATGAAGAAACTGAAATAGCTGCTAAATTATTTGTTATACAATGAGCAGCTTGTACAACCCTATGAAGATCTGCTGGAAGCCTGGTCCAGACCAACTCCCTGACTCATCTGCAGCACTCAGTTAAACACAAGGGTTTTATGGTTTGCAAACAATTCAGCAAACCCTAAGAGAGGCTGTGCCTGTTCCCATGAACATTCCTCCCACCCCAAGGGGAGCTGGAGGCTGCCAGATGCTGAGGCTCACATGGGGCATCCCAAGACTCTGGGAAGACCAAGCAGGATGCAATGCCCAGAGGTGCACAGCCTCCCACTGATTCCTGGATTTGCTTTGGTGGATAAAATCACATTCCTAAAAAGCAGCCCGCTCCTTCCCAACACATGCTAACACACCTGCAAAGGGCTTCTCAGTGTTGAGATATAAAGATCAATGACTGCAGTGACAGTGCCTTGGGCTAGGTGGAACATTGGAAGGAAGAGATCCTACAGTTTAATACAAGAGAGCAATCCTTTGGGAAAGACCATGCCCTGCCTCACAGCAATACAGAAAACAGACCAAGCCAGGCACCCTTCCTCATCTTCAATAGCTTCAAGAAACTGGAGCCCAGAAATCTGCAAGCTTTGTGCTGTCTGAACACTGCAGCAGGGACATAGCAAGAAAAAGGGAACAAAGCACAGAGGCTGCCCTCACCAGTGTCTATCTGTCTCCTGCTGGTCACCAAGAGCTGGGGATGTCATCAGGGCTCCCCTTTTGTGCACGGACAAGTCTTAATCCATTTGGAAACCACGTTTCCAAATAACTGCTCGGTGGACAAAGAAATACCCAGGCTGGGTGATGAGGAGTCTGCACACATGCCACCAACCCACCCAAATTCCCTGCACCATCATGGCAAAGAATAACAGAGGCAAAGCCTCCACCAAGAGCCAAACCATTCACAGAAGCTCAATTACACTGGAGGAGCATTTACTCCTTTATTTATCCAGCCAGCCAGAGACACAGCATTTAAAAAAAAATCCTGCATCAATCAAAGGCTCATTTAAATGAAGGGCTGAAAATTGGGATCAGCCTGAAAAGCACAACAAACCTGAGGCCATTAGTCTGAAAGTGGGTCTCAAGGGCACTTGAGGAAAAGGAGTAAGTGGACCCCAATACTCTTGAGGATCACATCTATCCCTGGAGAAGATTACACAGTAATAAAATACACTCAGCAAATTCCCATGGTTAATCATCTCTGTAAACTGAATGCTTCACTTGGCTGAAGGGAGAAGGCATTTTTTTCTATATGCTTCCTTTTAATCTATCAGATAGAAATAATTAATCCTGCATAGTGTTTCTCATCTAAAAATACTTAATTTTATTACAACGAAGGCTTTAGTCAGTCATCTTTTCTTTACCTCCATTCCAGTCTAAATTAGTCTTGTCCAATGTCCATAAATAAATCAGCTTAGGAAAGTCAGTGGAAACATAGCTCTGCCAAGCAACCTTCAGTGGATGCCGATACTGTTCCTACTGCCAGCTCCGCTTATGGGGGAATTCTCCTGTGGCACATGACAGCTTTAAAAGGGCAATTTAAAGGGATGATTTTCACCTTCTGTTTATTAAAATAGTATCTAGTAGGCCATGAGGACTGGATGCCCCATCTTCTTATGAACTTAAGCTAACAGATTTTATAGATGCTATCGCCTCTCAACAGCAGAGCAGAATTTAAGATGTTAGAAAAAGAGCCTGGAGGTATAAGGGAGAAGGATGGGGTTGGAGATGGTGGTGGATGGTCACAATGAGCTACAACCCACACACAAGGGTTTGTGACCCTCAGCATACCCATACCCAGATTTACTGACCATGTTACTCCTACTTCTTGAATTTTATGGCTTGTAGTAAAGGCTATAAAACCATGAGCCAAAAACTATACTCCCAAAGCTGCGTTTAAAGAAGAAAGGCAACGCCAAGAAGATCCTAAATGGTCAGGTTTTAAATTAAGTGGCCTGATGTTCAGACCTGCATGCAAGCTGGCTGGACCAGCTGGATGAGCCTAAAAGCATCTTTAGGATCCAGGTCTTGGTGCTAACAGGTACCTGCGCACTTCACCCCTCCCCTCCATGGCTGAAGATACTCCAGGTAACATCTGGAGCACCCTGGTCACCAGCACAGAGAGCTCAGGGCCCTATGGGCACCCTGCTGTCACCCCTGGCATAAGCCACCTGACACCAGAGCCCCTGGACCCCATGGGAGGGACCATGGGTACCCAGAGTCTGCCAACACCCCTGTGGACGGAGGAGAGGGAGGGCTGGAGGTAGCTGGTCCCAGGGAGGAGAGAGGTGACACAGTGTATCTCAACAGGCCACTGTCACCAAACCCTTTTATTTTAAAACAAACAAGAACCTGAGCAGAATGAGATGGCACCGCTGGGACCACTTTGTGTAGATAATAAACGATTCGCAGTATTTCCTTATTGGCTGCTGGAGCCAAAACCCCTCAAGATTTGGCAACAGCCTCTGAAAATCCATGAAAATTCATCATATGTACATCAACAGAGCAGCCGCGGGAAGGAGAACCTCTGGTGGCTAATGGCCCTGCCTGCCACCCATTTTGCACCATTTGTAGGCTATCATCATGGCAGGGGCTGCAACAAGCACATTCCTAGCAAAAAAAGTTGATGGACGGAACTTAACATCAGCCCTTCTCGTGTACATCCGTGCTTGAGCAAACAGCCCAGCGCCACTGTGCGGTTTGTCCCCACTGCTGTTGACCGGCACAGTGGGTGGCTGGGCTGGCACTGCCCTTTGCTATAACCTAAACCTTCCTTTAAGTGCTTGTCCCAAAAACCTACACACCCAGTTACATGCGTGGTTCAGCCGTGAAGCTCCACTCGGCTTTTGCTGCTGTTCTGAGAGAACAAAGCAGCTGAATTTGGCCCCAGGAGGATTCACCAAGCTCTGGTAACAGGAGCAGCTGTGCCCAAAACGCACCCCCTGACTACACAGACATCAGTGACTAAAGCTCAGCTCTGTGAATATCCCTTTGTGTTATCCAAGTGGCACTGAGGATGTTCAGGAAGGGGTTAATGCTGCTTGCAGCATCGTCCTGCCCTCCGGGTACCAGCAGCCAGTGAGTGCAGCTCCGGGTGATGTAATGCCTGGGTGGCTGTGCAGGCTGCACTCCCCATCCCTCCTGCGCTGGAGATGCGTCAGGGACCACAAGATTCGTCAGGGACCCCAGCATGTCCCAGGGACGCTGCTGTCCTCTGCCAGGACCAGCCCAGGACAGCACAGCGCAGCTACGTCCACCATTCCTTCAGCTGCCGCCGTTGTCTTTCCCAGCTGAATTTCGACACTCAGCACTATCCAGTGAATATTAGAAATTTTCATTATCAGCTTTTAAAAAATCCCCAGCCATCAGGAGCATCTGATCCGTGACCAGCACAGCACAGCTCCGCAGGGCACAGCCTCGGCACAGCCTCACCACCTGCAGCTGCCAGCACGTCAAACTCCTTTCAGCTCCGGGACCACTCAAGGGCTCTCTCTTTGGGCTTGGAAATCTCCCTGTGACAATCCCATTTCTGTGCAGAACATTAAGGATGGGGTAGGGTGGCCCCTTCCAAGCTGCTGGCAGTTTAGGATTTACATAGGCAGGTTCTGGAAGTTTTACAGAAATGCAGGTGAAGCTCCCAATTACAATTAACAGGTGCAGTAAGAAAAATGCTTAGTTGTTCCCTCCCCATCTGAAATCTCCTTCTGTAACAGCCTGTAACCATAGTGGGTCCTTCTGGGCCTCTGGAATAACATAATCCTCTAAGGAGAAAGTGATTCACTCTTCTTTGATGTGATAAAAAGAGGAAAACAAGTGAGCAGGAGGCACTGAACAGCCATCTTGTGAAACCCAGACAGCTTTTCCAATTCCATTTCTGAGCTGTTTATCACCACATAAAAAGCCTGATACCCAGCAGACTAGAGAAAGACCAATGTTGATGTCCTTGGCTTTCTCACGTTTATATTCCAGCCTAAATCTCACTGAGATTTAGCTCAACAAATGAATTATTTAAGTTGCAACTCTGATTCAATGCCCAGAGAATCATTTTGATGTAGATAGGAGTAGGGACCTGGTACAGAAGCATTCAGGTGCAGAGCAGTGTCTGCTTTCCCAAGGCAGAGGAGAGCACCATAGCACAGCTGGGTTCATCTCCACAACTTCTGTGAGAGGAAAAGCACGGCTGCAGGGACACAGCAATGGCTGGACAGCGGTTTGCTGGTGGGCTGGTTGGAACAACAAAACGTAGATGTTTATCTGGTTGACTAGACAAAAGCAGTGTCTGGGCTGAGAGCAAAATACACACATAATTTCTGACGCTGTGCAAGGATCTTCTCCATATTCCCTTCCCCCTTTTCTCTCTGTGCCATTCAGCTCTAACAGCGGTGTTGAAAGCAGCAGGAGGGGACTGTGCCCTGCTGTTGGGTGGGGACACATCCTGTGCTGCTCTTCTGGCTCTGAAACCCAGCAAAACCCAGCAGCCTCCAGTTCAAGGGCAGCTGCAGAGGATGCTCACATAGCACCTTCTCCCTGCAGGCAAGCAGGGCACAGCCAGCCCCAACGCCCACGGGTGCTGCTCCCTCCCTTCTCCCAGAGCATCACTGACCTACCTGGTGGCCCTTCAGGGACCCATGTCACACAGCAACCTTCTCCAAACCCAGCCTGCAGGCTGCCAGTATTCTGTTCATTTCCATTTAAGCAATATATATCTTGGAATTGCTACTAGAGAAGCCAGGGACACTTGAGTGTATGTTTTCTGGATATAAAAAGACAAAAAAAATGTTGCTTCTTTATGTAACTTAAGCCAAGCTACTAGCATTAAAGCATCTGGAATTAATTATCCCAGCCAGATAATGTTTCCACATTACTTCAGTAATGCAAACAGCTCCACTTGCCTTTGTATCCACCTACTAATGGAGACCAGAAAAAGAAGACATGAGCAATGGTGGCAGCTCTGCACCTGCCATGGTCTGAGCATGAGCCATGGCAGATCAGGAACTGGACAAATCCCCCTGACACTGTTATTCACAGAGCTGAGTATGGGAAAGCTCAAAACACAGACACGAGCACAAAATGACAACTCCCATCCATCAGCACAGTGTCATCACACGGGTCTCCTTAAAGAAATCCAGCCCAGTGAAAGCAAGGCTTTGAGGAATTTAAAAAGGCAGCATCCAGACTCTTTTAATGTGTTCTGGATCACTGAACTAACACTGAACCCTGAAACACAAGAGAACAGTTCTGACGTTGAGTCACTCGAAGCAGCACACAGCCCATCCCAGAAAACAAGGAGGGATCCGCCTGCCTCTTCCACTATCCATGTGCAGCTACGCTTGTTTGGGTGCACTTCATGAAACCCCAGAATGGTTTGAATTGGAAGGGACCTTCAAAGGTCACCTAATCCAAGCCCCATGCCATGAGCAGGGACACCTTCAACTAGATCAGTTTTTCTATATCTTCTTCAAGTGCACTGAAAGAAACCACCTACTAGCTCTCCTCTACCTCCCCAAGGTCCTGGGAACATAGTGAAGCTCACTTTCCAGCAACATTTCACCTAAATTCAATAGGATTATCCACAGCAGCACCAAGAACTGAGCAGCTATTTCTGCTGCTGGGCTATCCTGCTCCTCCCATCACTCTGGAGAGCACTTAAAAGTAACAGTTCCCTGCATTGTTCAAAGGGAACCCGAGGTGCACTAAATCACTAAGAGGTGATTTCATTAGTGCTGCAGTTGCAAGCCCAGCGATCAGAGCTGCTGGGGTTTACCTGACTACACACTAAATCCATGGTTCTGGATGGAGAGCAGAGGCAATGGAGTGAGATGTGGAGGCTCTCAAGGCTGTACCAAACCAGAGTCAGTCCCAAGAGCTGTAAACCTTGTTACAGAGCAGCAGGAAATCAAGCTCACTCGTTCTATACATTTGCTGCTGAAGTACACTTGACTTTTTGTGTGCTTGATCCAGTATAAACCACAGGCATCCACTGGGAGGATTAGCAAACATTCGAAATAAAAGTCCAAGTGGCTCAGAATGAGGTAAGAACAGGCTGGATTAACACAATTCCCATGGCAAACTAATAAAGGTGAGGACTTGCTGAAAGCCCACACAAGAACTCGTCAAGCAGAGAGTAAACCAGAAATGATGACAAGTAACAGGCAGAGTAAATCACACTTACTCCTTTGCGAAGCACTCGCAGGCACTGGGCACGAGCCAATAACCTTCTGCAGCACCAGTACCACCTTCTGCATGGCTCAGACCCTCAGAACTGCTGCTGCCCTCCGTGTGATTCATCCCAGCCTAAACCAGGTAGCTGAAACACTGGCAGGACAGACCACCCTGTGCACAGCCGATCCCTCCTGACTGCCTGCATGGAACAAGGGTTGCCTAAGCAGATCTGACTGGAAACCTCCCTTTCCCAGTGGCAGAGCCAGAGACGAAACTCACTGATGCTACATTGCTAGGATTCTTCTGCTGTCCTGGATCAGTGCCAGTAGCCAGCCCATCCTCACCACAGCCAGTTGTCACTGTGGGGGTCCCCAGGAATGGGCAGGCAGGGAGCTTTCTTCTCCCCACACGTGTCCCAGGGCTTGTGATCGAAACATTTAGGCCAAGGTCAGTTGGGATTTTCATTTCTTTTGATCACAGCACAGTCTCTGAGGGAAGTGTACATGTATTTCTGGAGCATACCAGAATCCAGGCATGTTTAAGGGCAGGCAGCCACAAAATGGGGATAACCAACCCAAGAAAAAGCCCTTTGTAAAATCGCCAGCATGCCATCTGCAAGCTCCAAACTCACACATTTTTCATGATGAGCTGGAGGGAAGGGAAAAACAAACCAGGAAAAAAAAAAAGGAGAAAAAAAAGGATTATGTTAAAAAGAAGAAAAAAAAAAAAGCTCTGCTCCAAAACCACCTCAAACT
>VZTE01000050.1:1009582-1030126 GCA_013397775.1 Eulacestoma nigropectus
TGTAAAAAAAAAAAAAAAAAAAAAAGCTCTGCTCCAAAAGCTACTCAAACTGCTGCAGAATCCTGCCTGCCCCTTCTGCAGCAAAGCCCAAGGGAAGCTGCTGATGAGTCAACAACCAGCCTGCATCACCGACCGAGGAAAGGAAGTCGAATCTCACCACTCGAGAACAAAGTGTGCTGGTTCATCAAGTACACGCTGAGAACGCAGCCTCAGGAAGCCCTCCCTGGGCTGGGAGCTGCAAGGATACAGCCTGGCTGCCAGCCAGCACTCTCGAGGGACGGGGAGAGGTGACGTCCACGCATAGCTGGGACATCTGCATCATGCCACCCTGCTGCCAGGCCAGCCTGGCCACCGTTCCTCAGGCTACCATGCTCCACATTGCAGCAGAGACTGCTCCGGAAGGGATTTTCTCCCTTTGCTGGAATTACTCCCTCGCAGCACTGCGTGTTCTGGATGCAGCACCCAGCCCTGTGAGGAGGAGCTGAGGTGTCTGCTCACTGCAAAATGGGGGGCAGGGACATGTCCCAGTCCTACACCCACTACTGGTGCACCAGTTCATTCTTCTCCCCGCCTCAGTACACTCATCTCCAGCACTGCTTCCCGCAAACAGACCTGCTCTGCATGCCTCCTCTTCCATTGACACTGGTATCGCAAAACCACAACCTGCCAGCAACTACATACCCTTGGAAAGAGCTGCTGGAGACGTCAGGGCAACTTCTTATGGGAGTCCAGTAAAGAATAACACAGCTCGGAGGAGATGAACACTGGGCAGCCCCACACCATCACGATCCAGACAGCCCCACACCAGCTGGATGTGTTCCCACAAGCACAGCAAGGAGCTGCTTGACCTGTGCATGTGGCCATTAGAGAAGGGCAGAGGGGACTGAGGGAGGAGGACAGGACAGGGACACAGACACCGGCCAACGCGGCAGATGGCGTCTGCGCTGGTGCCGCCGCCATCGCCGAGCTGGTACTCGACGAGGTTGTGCCTTCCTGTTGCCACAGCACTTTCTGTTTTCTGTTAAAACAGGGCCACAGCAACGATGCAAGTATAGATCTGCAATGCCAAGAATATCTGGGAAGCCTGCCAGCAAGAAGCAGCCTTCCTGCTCGTCCTCCCGCTGTGTGCAAATTCACAGGAAACAGAATCTACAGCACATACTAATGTGGCTTAATGCAAGATCCAAGAGCCACCTTGAGATCCTGCTTGCACCCTGTCAGCCTGGGGAAGGAGCCACATGCCAAGAACATTAAATCATGAAATAAAGGAGGAAATAAAACCTGTACAGGTGCATAAAATCCCACGTAGGTGCCACTACTTTATGAAGTGATGCTCTGCTGTGCAAGCTCAACACGCTGCCAGCATTGCCACCAATAGCAAGCCCAGGTGAAGTCCTGGCACATCCGCTGCTCAAAAACGGCTTCAAAGTCTCCTACGAGCACCCATATCAAACCAGCAAAGTCCACATGCATTGGGGTTTATTATGGTGTGACTCTGGGAATACAAAGTTCATCTGAAACATCTCCTTCCCATTTACAACAGGAGAGGTACCCAAAGCCCTGATGCTCCCAAACTGCTGATAACTCTTACCCTTACTTTACCTTGTTTAATCCTTAAGCTGTGCTGAGATAAGTCAACTTTGCATCCAACACCCAACCGCACCCCACACCAGACTGGGACTTTGTACCTGGCTCTACTCATGCTGGAAATCTCTGTGCCTCTGTTTACACAACTGTAAAATAACTCCAGAGCTCACATGGGGGCTGTAAGGCTCAGCTCTAGTTCAATAAAGCCAGTGGAGAACCTTCAACTATGGGCTCTAGCAGACGTGGAATACATGGTACCACTGGGATGTAGTGTCACCACCACCCACATTGCAGGTGGATGACCAGGCACATGGGCAGGGAATGCCAGGCTGCCTGTTGGAAGGGGAAGTTGCCCTGACTACTCATTCCTCTGATAGCTCCCATCTGACTGGAAGTGGTTTTATCGCCACACAGGAGCCCTTCAAGCTCCAGGCAATTCTCAGGCATGTCACCATACAAAACAAAACCCTTTTGAGTAGCCATGAGCCAGAAGTGATCATGGAGAGGAAACAGCTGATCTCCTGTGCTGCCTGTGATGACCCTGGCATCCAGGTGGCTGCCAGCAGCATCCTCCTGGGACAACAAGCCAAGATATGCTGCACCTTTTCCCTCCCTGCTTTCCTCACAATTGCACTGCAATTTGTGCTAACCTAGAAAGGACCCTTGAGTTTAAGGTGGCTCTTAGTGGAGGCATTTTGAGAAAGCTGCTTTCTGGGGAAAGCATTCCTTAAAATACAGCTCTTGCCTTCTGCCTCACCCCCAGCTTTTGACATTTTACAGCTCCAGTAAAACAAAATGTTTTAAAAATCTAATTTTCTGCTTTGGAGGCACAAAACCTAGAGGCAGGGCGCAGGCAGGGAGAGCTGGTTTCCAAGCAGCCAGGCAGGAGATGAAAAGAGCAGCAGTGGCTGCGTGCACAGCACCTTTCAGAGGACGAGATCCACCTCTGGAGCGGGAAGCGACTCCCGCACACTCCATGGCACAACCTGCTGGCTGCCAATGGCTCAGCCCAGGAACGAACCCCTGGGCATCAGCATGATGGCTGGGGATTATTTTGCAGGCAGTGCTTGTCTGCTCACCAGCTCCCGGGGCTCTAGTGTCTTCTCCCTAGGCCCTCCACCTCCCTCTAGGAATTTCACATGGAAGTGGCTGTCAGAAGTGA
This sequence comes from Eulacestoma nigropectus, assembly GCA_013397775.1. Classification (NCBI taxonomy): domain Eukaryota; kingdom Metazoa; phylum Chordata; class Aves; order Passeriformes; genus Eulacestoma; species Eulacestoma nigropectus. The sequence goes on from VZTE01000050.1 coordinate 1,012,332, forward strand.
CAACATCAGGACTGGATTAGCATAGGCATCCCTCCCTAAAGGCAGGATGCTCTGTTACACCTCTGAGATGGGGGAAAGCAGAGCACTGACAGAGAGGAAGAGCGTCAGCTGCTGGGCTCCACATTTCCAGTCTAAAAAAAAATCAATGCAGGGACTTTTTTCAGCAGATTAAAGGAATTTGGATTGTCCATATCCGACACAGAGAGGATGTTCGGTTTAGATGAAATTTTTGGTTTGAGTAGGGAAAAAGGAAAGTTTGGAAGCGAAGGAGGAAATCGATGCAGAGGCCACAGGGTGCAGGCAAAAGCAGCAGCTCAGGTAGGACCAGCAAGGTACCTGCTCCTGGGATGGAGACTGGGGTGAATTAAAGCTATTAAACGGGGGAGGTAAATGGAGTCATAAGGCCTTTTAAGGCTGCATTCGTAAGGCAGATGAAATAGAGTCATCTCTTGCAAAAAAACATTTGACATTGTTCCAAAACAGGGCAAGATGCAAGAGGGAGTTGTCTAACCCTGGAGACAGCAAAATTACTTCAGTCTGCACTGTCCATGGCAGTCCAACACTGCCCTTCCCATCTCCCATGCTGCCTTCTCCACCTCCCATTCTCATATCAATGGCCCAAGTGGGAAAACTTTGAGGGCAGGGATGCTTTGGGAGGAAGAGCTACTCAGCAGAAGCACTACATCTCTGCTATGCCTTCTGGTGTGCATGTGGAGAGATGCTGTCTTGATGAAAAAAAAATCTGGCAGTCTCACTGCCTCTTCCCCTGGGATGTGCATCATGGCTACAAACCAGGTGCAACCATTAACACTGCTGTAAAATGAGCTCTTCATTCCACTCCCATCACACTGGGGAAGGCAAAATATCCCAAACAGGCATCTGTCCAAGGACAAACCCCTTCAGGCCATGCTTGCTGTCCTGCCAGCAAAGAGAGATGGTTCAGGCAGTTGAGACAGTGCAAGACAGACAGCAACAAGAGAAGAAAGAAGAGGAAGCTGCAACTGTGGGCAAGCAGCACAATCTCCAAGTAACCCAGAAGCAGCCTGGGATGAGCAGGGCACGACACAAACTACAGGGGCTGCAGAAATCCACCAGAGATTAGCTGGGAGTGATGGAGCCAGCAATGAGTACCTTTGAGAGGTCACAGAGAATGGGTCAGATTTCAGAATTACAGAACGGGTTGGGTTGAAAAGGACCTTAAAGGGGTCATCTAGTTCCAATTCCCTGCCATGGGCAGGGACATCTTCCACTAGACCAGGTTGCTCAAAGTCCTGTCCAGCCTAGCCTTGGGCACTTCCAGAGATGCAGCCAGTTTCTCTGGGCAACTTGTGCCAGCACCTCACCACCATCACAGGGAAGTTGTTCTTCCTAATATCTGTTGCTTTAAAAAATAAAACAAACTCTTTGTAGAGCAAATTTTGAACTCAAAACAATGTTGAGGTATGGAAGAAAGAGCTGGAACTATTTAAGGAGGCAATTCATCAAGGATTGTGGAAATGTACCAATTCTGAGAATAATCAAACAAGCAAAATAATCCCAAGAATTAGGAAATTCTTCAGAGGATAACCTGGCACTGGAAGTGAAATTTCACACTCAAGGTGAGTGGGCAGCACCAGGGTGTCCCCTCCAGAAAGCAAGGGCATATCATTGTGGTGATGGGGGTGCCAGGAGGGCAGAGTGGGATGGGGACCTGGGAGGGAATGACCTGTACCAGGCATCGCTCTAGGAATATCCATGTACGAAAACATGCAGCAGAGCTGCTCCAGGACCCCCAAATCCAAGGTCTTGGAGGCAAGCAGAGAGGGACATCAGCAGCTTGTCCTGCACCCCAGAAGCCCCCATCTGTGAGGTCTGGGATGCCAAATCCCACTGCTGGGAAGCAGCACTCCCAGCTCTACATGGGCACCAGCCCAGGCAGTGCCAAGCTATCACTTTTTGGCTGGAAATAGCCCCGACACAAGCCCTCAGCTGGGAAGCAGAGTACTGGTGAGGCGAGACTGTGGTTAGCTATCAAAGACAACTAAAAAAAGATATTTCATATACAGGCTTTTTTTTTTCCCTTCCCTTTTTTTTTGGTTGCGTTTTTTTTTTTTCCAAGGATTAAATCAACTCAACAGCCCCCTTTACAACTTCCCTTTTGATGTGTTCAGACTCATTAAAGTTTCATTTCTTTCTCTGTTTTCCCCGCGGGAGGAAGGGGAGCGTACACAAAAGTTTATTTCAGAAGCGGGGTCGGCAGCTGCAGCAGCAGCAGCTGCTGTTGCTGTGGGACAAGCGGAGCCTCCACCAGCCTCTGCTCCCTGCCCAAATTCCTTGGCAAAACACATCCCTCTGCAGCCACCTTGCTCCCAGCATCACCCTGCCACTATGCTTCACCAGTGTTTCTGCAGGATGCACACACAGTGTCACACATCATGAAGGGAACACACGAGAGATGCAAAGTTCCTGCAAACTCTGTGGGAAGTTTTGGGTCTGATCCTGCAAGTTTTCAGATCTGACCCGGCAAGTTTTGGGGTCCCTTCCCAGCCTGTTCAGTTCCTCCACTGGCGGCACCAGCCTTTCCCCCACAGCTTTGCCCACTGCCCTGGGATAATCCCCCGCACACATCAAGGGAGTAGCAGCTCCCCCGTTTCCTTCTTGCCTGAGCAGCTGTTTAAGTGTCTATTTTAAAACTCAGTTCCCTATTTTAAAATAGCTAATGAGCCCCCGATCTCCACTGACAGACGTCATCTCTACAAGATCTGGGAGATGCTTCTCTGTTTGCTGGGCTCCTTTTCCCAAGCCCTGAATCTCAGCATGCCCAGCACGTCTCCAATCCGCACAAACATGGTAAAGAGGGAAGTTTTTAATTTAAGGGCCAACTCCTGCTCCCCTACCGTGAAATACCAGCAGTACAACCACGTGCTCCTAGACAGAGATGCATCAAGCAGCCAGGCAAAGGCTGGCATTCTGCGCAATTTTCTGTTGCTATTTTTTTATCGTCCCTTCGATTTTATCAGATCTTTTTTAAAATTTCCTGACCAAGAGCAAACAAGGAGCTGTCCCAGCCGGCCACTGCCCAAAAAAAGCCACGCACATGAGAGGGACTTTTCAGGATGCAGTGGGAGGTCCCCACGCATCCCTGTGCAAGCCCAGGATCCTGAGCATTACCTTTACATGCTCTCTGTGCACCCCGCCAAGGCAGAGGGAAACCCACAGAGAGGACCAGGTAGAGGGGGCCCCGTGGACATAACCAGATGGAGGGGACCCTGCTCGCTTACCTGACCACAGGCTCAGGGATGGCCTCAGCACTTGCTGGCACCTGGACACCCTTCTCCCACTCCTGCCTCCAAGGATCAGCCAGAACGTAGTACTCGTCAGGGCTCAGCTGGAAGGAGTCAGGGATCTTCATGGCTGTTATCAGATCCGTCCGGAAAACCTGCACCAGAAAAAAACCCATCCTGAGTGCAGAGGTCTAGCAGAGGCTGGGGGCACACATGCCCAGGGAGGGTGTCCTGGGGAAACTGCCCCCAAGAGACAGCACAGTGGGTGTCTGCGTCGCCAATGGTGTGGTTTCATGGTGTCACTTTAGGTCCCTTCAGGGTGAAGTTTGGGCAGGGGAACATGGCAACAGGCAGGGACTCCCTGCCAGCCAGGCAGTGCCAAGAGCACAAGCCCTGCAGCTGCAACCCCTCCAAGGTCCCCCATACTGGGCAGTCAGGAAATCCAGTCACAGGGTGTGAGCTTGGACAAGATGCAGACCGAAAATTAGTATTAAACTAAAGAAACAGGCTGCTTTATCTTAGAGGATTGATGGTTTCAGCGCAGCCACACAAATCTCCAAATGCCAAGGGATGTACAGCAACTGGGCTTTTCCACATTCAGCCTTCACAGGGAAAATGATGTTCTTGACATGAATGAAAATGTGGGAAACACAGAGCCACTTTGTCCCAAGAACCTTCATGTCCTCCTCATGGCACCTCACCATCCTGAGCACCTTTGTGTCCCCTTCAGGTCACCTCACTGCCCCAAACACAGCACCTTCATGCCTCCATCACATCACTTCATTGTCATGAACAGGGACAGACAAAAGCTGAAGGTAAAAAATATCCAGCTAAAAGATTATCTAGGTGTTGCTTACACATCCACAAACATAGATTTTTCCTGACTCAAAAAGCCCCTTGTGACCATCAACACTGGTTCCCCCCTGTAGGAAAATCCTCCAGTCCTTCAGTCAGTGAATGGGCTCATTCTCCATCTCACTCCTGGCCCTGCAGCATCTTCTCCCAATACACAAGGATGAAAAACTCATTCTAAAAATATCCCTCACGGTAAGTAAGGTTTTCCTTTCAGAGGGTTGCCTGACAGCAATGACTCGAGCAATCCTGCCTCTTGCAGCATAAAAATAAATTGTAAATGAAAATGGATGATTTCTGCTCTCTAGCATCTGCTATTAGCTGGAATAATAACTGCCAGTGCCAGCAATCCAGCCTGGACACCATCTCGCTCCATCACTGCTACTTCTGCATTCCTTCCACAAGGCTGGGATGGATCAGACGTTTTCTTAGGATATTGTTTAATCTCTTCACAGTCTGTTCTCCAAATGAGAATTGCTTTGTCAGAATCACAAGAAATAATACAATACAGTTTTACCTTTTTTGATACAGAGGTAACACACTTTGGAGAGTATTTGGGAACCCAAATCGGCTGAAACGCAGGAAACTAGACATTAACTAAGACCACTGAGACCAGTATTTAGGTCAGTTTGTTTAATCCTCAGAGTCTCAGCTGCTAACCCAATTAGAGTTAAATACAATATATAAACAACCTTTGCTACGCTGGGACCTCTGAATTTTACTGGTACTTCCTCCTGATGCAGCTGTTTGGAGACATTGTTGACTATGTCTATATAAAACTCATTTGAGTTGGTCAGACAGTCTTGGCACAACATCCTTCAACAAACATAATAGCCTAGCTATTACAGTCAGCTCAGTTTGGGAAAGATCAGGGTCCTTTAAGTCCCTGTGTGCTACAAACACATGGTTACAGACACCGCAGTAACCTTTTAACACACTGCCAGTGTGCGAAATTAAAAAAAAAACATTAAGACAGGCATTAATTAAATATGAGAAGGGATATGTGAGATATCATAGTCCCTCCAGCACTCTGGGTCTGTGTATCCAAACAAGCACAGGAATCCCACTGTAGTGTGTTTTCTAAAATACAGGGCAGAAATACACCCTGTTCTTGACAGCCCTGAGCTGACAGGTCACAGCCTGGGTCAACAACATCTCCTTAACCCAGTTTCAGTGCCCAGCTCCAATGAGGACAATGTGAACCTGAGTAACTCCTCACCCCTCAGAGCTCTTGGCTTGGGTAGATGAGCTCCCCCATGCCTGGACCACACAGGGCTCAGGCCACCATGGGGGTCAGTGCCACCTCCCCGCTCTGGCCACCAGCACCACACAATCATTGAACCACAGAATCATTAATGTTGGAAAAGCCCTACAAGATCATCAAGTCCAACTGTCAACCCAGCACTGCCAAGCCCAGCACTAAACCATGTCCCCAAGAGCCACATCCACAGGTCTTTTTAAATCCCGCCAGGGACGGTGATTTTACCACTGCCCTGGGCAGCCGGTGTCAGTGCTTAACCATCCTTCCAGTGAAAATGTTTTTCCTAATATTGAATCTAACCTTCCCCTGGCAACAGCACAATGCTGTTATAGAAAATACTGTTTCGGAGAGACATGCCCTTGGGATTTGTGGGCAAAGCCAAGTAGGAGTAGTTTTCAAAGGTGCAGGGCACCAAAAAGCTTTTCTAAACAAACTGAACTGGATCCTGCCGACATGTGAGTACCCTCCTTCTCCCTTGCTGCCAGCTCAATGGCCTCCTGAGGACACCTCCTTTGATGCTGCGGGGTGCAGGAGCATTACATCCCTCTTTCATGCAGACAAATACACCCAATTCCCCCAGGAAGCTGCGCAGGGCAGTGCTGGGAGTGCACAGCAGGATGGCAGCATGCTCCTGCTTCCACCTCAGTGCACAGACCTGGCAGCCAGCTCCAGAGCAGTGGAGAACATGGGACTGCCCTTTCCAGGACAACCAACAACTGGGAGGGTCCAGCCATATCATTACCCAGCCCTGAAGTCTCCCCAGGCACCCACAGCAGCTGTGGCCTTCCCAGAGCCTTACCCCAAGCAAGGACCCCCATGTTCTTTTGCTAGGTCAGCATGAGGTTGACAGCAGTAAGGTGAGAGGCCCTGTACCTTTGGGGTAACACCAGGACTGGGCACCCATGGCACAGTGTCCAAGTCCTGGCCCATCATCCTTCTCCTACTGATGAAGAGGGAGACGGAGGAGTCTGCACCGCAACGGGACCAGCCCTCGGTGTAATTTCTCCCCTCTGCATGGCGCAGATCCCAGGCTCATGTTTTCCTGCATTAAGTCTTCCCCAAATTCATCCCTTCTGGCTTTTCAGCTTGCATCAGCACAGAAGCTTAGTTTTAATTTTAAGCCAAATAAGCACGATTGTATCTATTTCCCTGAAGATAAGGTGCATCGCAGGCTGGATTTGCAATCTCACTACTTCATTTATTTAGTCCTTCTTGGAAAACAGATAAGCTCACCCATCCGATGGCAGCACGCACGCCCGCACTTTATCGCAGCAACGCCTCTGTCTTTTCATGAAGAACTGGATATGCTCAAATTATTAACTATCAAAGCAGAACACTTTAGAAATGATAGAACAGCACAGAAATTGTAAAGGAAAGCAGATCAGTTGTCTGGAAATCTCCCAACAGCTAATACGCTCAAATTGTAATCTAAATGTCTTTTTGTTTTGAATTGTCTGGGATTAGGGTTGGGAAAAGACTCAATTATTCTACTCAAACTCTTCTGAATTATTTATGAAAACCAAATAAAGGATAAATTGGGCACTGATGAACCGAGGACCTGGCGATGAAGAGAAAGTTGGGTACCAGAAAACAAGCAATTTTCCCTCAATAGGAGTGTTTACTGTTTCTCCCTGGCCGTGGGAGCCGACAAATTGTCTGCTGCCCTGCACTCGCTCCCCTGCCACCACCATAGCCCTGGCTAGGCTCTGTCCTTCCCTTTCAGCCCTGAATGGGATCCGGGTTATTGTCTATCGATCTGCCAGCAATGGGAAAGGCCAAACCAAGACGTTCCTGTATTACCTCTGCTTGCTCAGGAACCTCATGGAGGTTTAGTGATGCTCAGAGATGCATCACACCAGTGCCCAGGGCCAGCCTCTGCCTTTGCTACCGTCAGCTTTAAAGATGGGGAAAAAGAACACGAAATTTCACAATCCCAAGACATTTTTGCCTTCATATGTCCAAAACAAATGGACATGGAGTCCAGGCTGGTGTGGTTGTGCAGCCTCAGACTTCAGGCAAAGAAAGGCATGTGGAGAAAACCTTCATCTCCCTTGCATCTCACAGGCCAGGCAAGCCCGGACTACCCACCTCTACTACTTCCCCATCCTTTCAGCCCACCAGTTTGTGGTGTTGGACCAACTCACCAGTAGAGCCAGTCCTGGCAGTCCAGTAACACGAGAAGTCACTGGGACACCATAGCCATGGTGTTCCCCAACAATACATCGGTATTTTTGTAATTTCTGCAATCTGCTATTTTGAAGCAAAAGCTGCATTGCTTTTACCTCTCAAAAATAATAAAAAAATCCCCTGAGCTAGTTAAATGTAACATCCTCTGATGTTCACATCCCAATGTGGCACTTGGATCCAGCCTAGCATTCAAAGGATGTTCCTGTGGGTATGGCAGAAACCTGCAAGGCAGGGGTTGGATTTGGCTCCTCCTTGAGCCCCTGGCATCTCGTACATCAGCTGCTCCACCTTGGCGAGGATCTGCTGCTTCTCCCACCGGACACAGCCCAGCAGCCTCTCCCTGTGCCCTGTGACAGCTGTGAGGCATCTCCGGGAGCTCTCCATGGACCAGCATCAATTTGTCCAACACTTGGACAACCTCAGAGAAAAAAACATACCCCTGGGAGATGCCAAGGCACACAGTGCATTGCCACAGCAGGAAGGATGACGGACATGTCATGAGGCATCAGAAGTGCCGCTCCCCATCCCTCTCTTAGCTAAGGTCTCCCAGGCTGTGCTGCTTTCTAGCATTCTCCTCCTTCTCTGCCTCTCCCCCATCACCATCCAGCCCCTTTGAGAGCCTCTCCATGACCCTTCCATGCAATTCTCACATCAATTTCCAGGCTCTGTGATTCACTCACAAACTCCTCTTAATGAAGTGGCCGGCAATCTCCCTGCCATTCAGCTCCCACACCACATGCTCTGTCAAGGACTTGGCTTTTCCAGTGACTGTACTGTAGGTCTGAGCCTGCCAATCATCCCCTTTGACCCAAATAACCCACCCGAAAACCAAACTCGGATCCCGCGGTAATGACTTTCCACTTGTACGAAACGAGCTCCTGGGTGAGAGCCAAAGAGCCGGATCTGTTTTGGGCTTTAAATTGAAATGAAAAGAAACACTTGTCTAGCACTGGGTTTAATTAGCTTTAAAGCAGCAGCCAGCCCAGGGACTGCTGTGCCGGATCCGGCACAGACGATCGCGCCCGGCGAGGAGGCACGGCCTCGGCATCCCCCAGCACAGGTACTCGGCCCCAGGCACCTGCTACAAACCAGTCCAGGAGAACACCAGCTCCAGAGGGACCAGACAGCTCAGCCCAACACAGATGGGCTCCAGCAGGCCGGGTCCCTGCACACCAGGCTTCCTGAGCTGGCAGGAATTCTGTTACACATTTTCCCCCACATCTGCACCCAGCAAACTTTGGAGCTTTCAGACCTTGCTCTTGGGGCAGAGGAATAAGCTCGGTCCCTCCTTCAAGTCCCAGGATGGGATGCCATTTTTTTAATACACAATAACATCTCTGTCCCTAAGAAATTACAGTGAAAAGAACTCTTTCCAAAGCACTCCATCCTGCAAAGCAGTGGTACAAAATGTAAGAGAAGAGAAGCCCAAAATGAAGTGCATGCAGAAAACACAGCGCTCACTAGGGTGAGGGCAGGCAGGAGAGGTGAGAAGGGATGGTCACAGCCTGCATCCGAGATCTCACCTTTGAATCCACTCCCTCCATCACCCAACAGATCTGCAATCCTCCCTGATACCCTCACAACCACAGCAGCCACATGGGATCTCACAGGGATAACCTTCACACCCACAGCACCACAACAGATCTCACAGTGATGGCCCCCTCCACTGCAAGCAGGGGCAGTGGGTGCTCTGAGCATTCCTCCCAAGCAGCAGGTCACCACAGGCAGGGTGTGGGAGTGCTTCCTGACACTTGAGGTAACAGGTTTTCTTCAGGTTTTGGCTCAACACTCTTTTTTCCCTCCCTGACTGCAGTCCTGGTAGCTGTGTCCTGCACACCCCCCAGCCATAACCACCTTCCTCCATCCACACTGGGACCAGGGAAGTCTCCAGCTGCCTCATTCGCAGGACTCCCTCCTCATTTCCAGCCAGTTCTGTTAGCCCTTCACTCTCTCAAGCATAAAATTGTTTGTTATAGCTCACAAGTCACAAGGATTTTTAGAGAAAGAGAAAACAACGGGAACAATGGGAGCCCTGAGAATAGTTTTTGGTTGTACAAACTGTCTTGATATCAGCTTGAGACAGCATCTCTGTGGGTGCAGCCCTGGCTGCCCGGCTCCGCTCCCCTCTGGACCTCCCAGTCCTACATCCCTGCTGTTTTATCACATTTTTCCAGTCCTTTCCAAAATGAATGGGGCATCAATACTCGACAGCAAGGTTTTGAAATGCGGCAATGCCAGGAGTGTGTGTGCAACCCGATATTATCTGCCTGTGGGGGAAGAAATCCTGAACTACCATGTCCATTTGGGAGCCAGCCTCCCATCTCTTCATCTAGTCTTGTTTCCTCTTCAAATGCTGGATGTTAAAAATTCAATGAACAACAGAACTCAAAATAGGAACAAGAAGCATTTTTGTCTGGCCCTTCTCAGCATTCAGAAGACAATGGTTTTAATCTGCTATCCCCATGCTGGCATGGGAAAACTGACAAAGCCAAACTGCAGTCAAACCTTTCAACAGAGACAGATTTTCTCCCCATCCAGCCCCATAAAAGCATGTCCAGTCTTGCTTGGCCGCATCCATTAAAGCTCTTCTCCAAGCATGGAAGAGTACAGCAACCAAATTCACATTGCACTGGGTCATTATATACCTAATGCAGGAGAAAAAAAACATTATCCAATGCAGTAAGAATTACTTTCTGAAGGGAAACAATGAGAAAGTTTGTTAAAAAAGTTAAATCCTTGTAAAGAGATATAAAAAGGCGCCTTTCAAAACACGGAAGCAGTATCTAAACAAGGCAAGCAGAAAATAATGTAAACTGTATAAATCTGAGGTTTCCCCTTCATCCTGAGCCCTGCCTGCAGCTGCAGTCCCCTTGCCTCTCAAAGGTCCAGAGCAGGGGAGAAGGGCAATGAGGATGTCCGGTGGGATGAGAAGCACCTGCACAGCAGAGCCGAGACTGCGCAGGCTCTTCAGCTGAGGACGGACAGCTGGAGGGCTGGTAGGTAGGTGTTATGCACAAAAAAAGCAGGCTTTTGTCCCTCCAAAATATTTTCCAGCAGCACAGGTGAGCACTGTGGATCTCAAATAGCTCTGGAGGTAATGACTAACACAGCAGCTAAGGCAGTGACTCAGAGGCAGCATCTGAGGGAGTCCCCGGGCCGCTGATGGCTGGGAGATAGAACCAGCGACTATCATTACACACTTGCCTTGTTCTTAGATTCTCTCCTTAGACACTGACAACTGTTCCCTGTCAGGAACAGGAGAGAGGCTTGATGACTGCAGTCAAACCAGCGAGGCTCGTGCTCACATCCCCAGCAGCTCTACAGGCGGGGGCAGGATTGTACTAATGTGCCACTAACAGAAGAAGAAATCCATCCTTCAGGCATGTCTTATTCTCTGCTGCAGATTCAGATCCACGGCAGGGATAACCTGAGCAAGCATTCCCTCCTTCCAGTTCCCAGGGTGGGGAGCATGACCAGCACCTTCTTGCAGGGACCCGGGGAGATGGGGACCAGCCACCACGCCCATTTGTAGACAAGTTAAGAGACAAACGAGCACTAATGAGATTAATTAAAATCATGAGATTGGTACTGCTATCACTGCAGATGCAAAAGCTGTTGGCAGCTGCCCATGTCCATCCTCTGCCTTCAGGCAAAGCAGTGCAGCAGAGCCATGCCTAAGGCACCATCAGTATCAGGTTTTAGCCCTGAAGGTTCTGCTGCCCAGGCAAGGGGCAGGGGAGGACGACTGTCACCTCTGCAAGGGAGAGAGCCAAGACAGAGGCCTGGGACAGTCAGGAAAGAGCCCGGGCAGAGCCCCGTGACAGTCACAGATAAATGTAATGACTCTCCCTGGCAATGGCCTCTTCGTGAATGTTTACAAACAGCTCAGTACTTTTCCATGTTAAGCAGCTTGTTTTTCCAGATGCCTTGTATCGGGTGTTTTTTAATGTGTATAGTTAATCCCTTCTCACAGTCTTTCATAATAAACATCACCTCCTGACCTGACTAATAACTATGTAACACTAATGCTTTTGATTTTTTTATCTACTTCCCGGGGTTGTCAGGGGGAATGCGTATTTCTCTGGGACAGCAGCTCCCAGAGAAATGGGGACACGACTTGGAGACGAGCAGGACAGGTTGGTGAGTCCACACACACATAAATCCCCTGTTCCCCCAGCCCATCCTCCAGCATGGCCATCCCTCAGGACATGCCCGCACCCCCTGCAGCTCTTGATAAAGCTACAAGCCATGTGTAAACCTGGAGTTTGAGTTACTGTTTGAAAAGATCTGTCCAGTCCCAAAATGGCTAGGGGTTCAATATCTGCTAATACATTCATCCTGCTCTTCCCATTACTCTCCTGTGGTTTCCATCCTCAGTGGGATGGACAAGAGAAAAGGTGATTCACTACTTCATGTGAAGTTTTACAGTGGTGTCATTTATGTTTTACATTTCTCAGTACTTGCTCCAGTAGGACATGATGCCCGTCCCAGTCTACGCCTGAAATCCCCCCGGTGTTCCTGGGAGGACCTGCCAAACCCTGCAGTGTTTCAAAGATGACAAGCAGCAGATCCCACACATGGACAAGACAGGTTGATGGGGGCTCACAGGACCAGCAGAAGTTGGGTCACTCACGGAAAAGTTTGGAAGATGCTGTTGGAAAGGAAATTCATACTGGAGTGACCTCCAAACCATCTCCCTGCACGGCTGCAGGTCTTGGGGCCATACTATATCCGACCTCACACAATCTCCTGACCCCAGGGTTTCAGCTGGCGCTAATTTCCAGCAGACCTAGACACCAGCAAGTGCAGGGGCGATGCACAGTGAGGGGAGCACAGCTGAGATCTGGACTGTTCCATCTGCTTGTGTACCCACCATGCTTTTCTAAAAGATGGTTTGTCAGCTTGAGCATCCTGGCCAAACTCCAGCTGGAGTAATCACACATTGCCTCCCCAAATTCCCCTGGAGATTCAGTTCAGATAAGCCACAGAGGTTCGCTTCCTGTCCCAACTGTTGCTAAGCTGGGCACTGTTCAGCTTTTGCTCCACTTTATTTGTTCCACAGCTACATTTCACTGAAAACCGTCCTCATGGGATAACACAGCATGAAGCAGAGGGATGAGCCCTCTGCAGGCATCTGATGTCTCCCCAGGTGCTATGGACTAAGATCAAGTTTTCAATCCAGCTGTTTTAGAGCAGCAACTTGGATCCAGGTCATACCATCCTTCATCAAGTCCAGAAGCATTTTCACTTGGAATCTTGGACTTATATCCAGTAACAGCCAGGTAAACTCCTAGACAGCTGATTAAACTAACTCATATTAAAGACGAAAATGTGCCTGCAGCAGTGAGGCAGAAAGATGTCCCAACTCTTGGAGGAGGATTTTATTGAGCAGCAGCACCATGGCACCTATGACACTTTCATGACACGAGTCACATCCTCTCACACCTATCATGGAGCATCTCTGTGGCAGGGACTTCTGGCAGCACCCAAAGGGCTCACCCAAGGCCTTTATGGACACATCAGGCACAGGGATGGGCAATTATTTCAGAGAGGGGTAATGATGCCACAGGAGGAGATGCCCTAAATGCTTCACTTTCCAAAGGAGCATTCAGCTCACAGAAATCTCCCCCACACCCACACTGAGACACACATCTATAACCAAAATCCAACATTACCAGTGCTAATATTCAATTTTCCAACAGCCCTGTCAGCAGTTAGTAACATCTACACCCCTGGTTCTTCTCTCTGCAGTGTTTCCTACTAACTCAGCTGGTAGTAACAGCTTTCCAGTCCCTCTCTTTACCCAAGGCACAAATAACTTGGACTGTTTCAGTCTGTGTCCTTTGCCAACACAGATATATCAATGTAAACCTGTCAGAGCAGTAAGAACCAAGTGCAGCTGTTAATTCAGGCAGTGACCACAGGAAAACCTCAAAATCTCTACTCAGCTTGATGCAAAAGGAGGATGTTACAAAGGTTTGTGCTCACCAGGCCACAGCATCAGGAGAGGTGAAACACAGAGGATTTGGGGAGTTCACATGAGCCATGCCAGCTTCATCTACTTCTAAACTTAGCACTGTTTGACTCCAGACCCCAGTCCACAGGGAAGGGAATGTGAGAACAATGTCCCTCTGGCTTTGCTCACACTGCTGCTGAAATTAAGATGACCACTGCCAAACACTGCGGTTGCTACAACAGCAGCTCATGCCTGGTATAGTTTCCATGGCTAGTGGAAATGTATCCGAGGCACGTAAGGAAAACAGGACACGGCACCACCCCTTCCAGCACAGTCCGGGGGACAAACAGCTCCTCCCACCCAAGGCCCAGGCCCTGCACTATAGAGCAGCAGGTGAACCTGGGCAGTGTCCCCAGAATTGGCAGCACTGCCCATACCAGTGAGGGGAAACCCTGGGGCAAGGTCAGGCACTGATGGCCTCAGCTTACTGCCCTTGAGCCTCGTGACAGGGAGAAACCAACACAACACAATCTGCAACTCAGCTGTGCTGTCTCTCATTTCACAGCTCTCCATGCCTCCCACTTGTTCAGAGGGAGGAGTCTCCACATCACCCTCCCCAGTGCTGTGACCTGTGCCATTAATGAAAGGGCACCCAGGCGGGCACTCAAATCAGGGAACCTTGGCATGCAGATACCCCAGTACTGCAGGACCTCCCAGTCCCACCAAACTTAACTTCTCTTTACTTGCATCAATAGGGATGGAGTGGGCACAAGGACCCCAGTGGTTTTGGGCACAAGGACCCCCACCCTTCACCAGAGATGCTCATCATGTATCCCCATCAGCTCCCTCCTCAGGAGAGCTGGGGTTGACACAGCTGTTGGGAGTTGTGGATCTGCAACATGGGCTCTGGCTTCTTGGAGATGCCTTGTCCTGGCACCTATGCCCACAGACAGCCACGGGCACGTTGGTTGGCACATCTGGGCAAGCACAGTCCCATGGGAAAACTCTCCTTTGGGAAAAGCCTAAAAGCCCACGTACCTCAGAGGGCTTCTTCTCCTTCTGCCGTGACCAGGGGGATTTGGTATTTGGAATTTTGGAGCATCTGGAGGTGGATGTAGTGTGACCTGCAACAAGGCAACAGAGACAGGTTACCTGGGAAAGAGTCAAAGTTTTTTCCATACTTTTGTCACCAGCCTCAACCAACACTTTGGGTCAGCACTAAGACGGAATAACACCTTGACATGACATTTTTTTGTGCAGTATCATCACCCCTGCTACCACCTCCAAAAAGAAACAGTAGCTAAAGCCTGAAATGTGCTGGAACCACTACATTACTGATCTTTATTTCCAACCCATTTGTGTCATTATCACTTAAATATTAAGACTGTATTTGTTAGTAATAAATAACAAACCGACTATTGGAATTTCTGTATGATAATGACAGCCTTCTGTATACGAGGACCCCTCCATATTCCACTATATAAAAATGTTTCTGTGAGGTTGCAACAAAATAACTATCAATAGGCCTGTTTAACACCGATTTTATCTTTGGAGGGCTAAATAGGAGGAAACAACACTGTGCATATAACTAACACCCAAACACGATGAAGCCATGTACATGAGGACCTCGGGAAGGGCTCTGGCCAGGAGCTGAGCTGACTCAGGGATCAGGCTGTGGTACCACTGTGGTGGGAAACGTTTGTTCTTCCACCAGCTCAGGCAGTTGAGCCCAGGTAAATCTTACATGCATATTTTTGCTGGCAGGGGAAGAGGCACCAGCTCACCCTGTATTTTTTACTTGCAGTGCACTTTCTTGTACTTCATAAAATGAAGACCAAATGTGGGGACATCACTTGTTCCCAAAAGACAGCTTGTTTTTAGAAGTGTCAGGCTACATGTTATTAAAGAGGGTTCCATATAAATGAAATTCTTCGTAACATTTCAGAGCATAACAGGACAAAGCCCAGAGCAGACATCCTTATGCTGCAGCCACATGGACATGCTGCTTTACTCAGCGAACTGCTCCAAAGAGTGCAGCAGCAGCAGCTCCACAGCTTTCACTGAGAGATCAGCCACTAATTTCCACCTTGCCCAGTCTTCTCAAGCTACAGTGTGATGCTACAGCTACACAGGCTTGGATAACACACCACAACTACCCTTTCCTGGCAGAGGCATGAAAAGAAGGTCATCACTCTGTTTAAAACTATCCTGCAGGAGAGCATTTGTCAACAGCTTAGATATCACCTGCAGCATAAATATCCAACCTCAACAGAGATAAGGCCATGTCGTTTAATACCATGATTAAAGATGCCTACCCCCGAAAGGCAGCAAAGCCAGCGAGCACAGCTCGGCTCCATAAGCCTTTGAGCATCTGGGGATTAGGAGACGGGAAGTTTGGAGCATGGCTTCCAAAACAAACCCCTTTCTGAGATAGAGATGTTTCATTTTATGAGAAGCAAGCAGTGTTGACAGAGCCTGAAACACTTCCCATAGGCACAGCTCAGCCTCCAGGCCCCCCAGGGATGCCCCCCAGCAGGATGGGGGTCCCCGCTGGCAGCTGAACAGCAGGTTCCCGTCGGCAGTTGTGGTGCAAACTCCACTCACACTGACAATTTTTTTGGCTAAAGCTGTGGGAACAGCAGCCAAACCCAGCAAGATCAGCCTTTCCATAACCCCCTGTAATCTCTCCATCATCCTGTTAGGAAAAGGCCCAGAAGTTTAGTGTCTTTAGTAAAGTCCCTTTCGTTCTTGGATATCTAGCAGCCAGATCCTGTAAAGTGTGGAGAGCAAATTCCCAGCACGGCCTAGATGAAATTACTGTGACATTTGTAAGAAACCAAGAGCAACTAGTAAGAAACCCTGGAGTCCAGACAAGGGATTAGGCTGGTGCTTTGAGGGTACTGAACACTGAGGCACTGCAGTATGTCTGCAGCAGGTGAAACCCTGGGATAAGTGGGAGAGGAAAGTGCTCTATTTATAGCCAAAATCCAGCACATTTGCACACGTTTATTGTTGAACACATGCTTCTGTGCCTTCCTGAATGAGGATGAAGTGAGGTAGATGTTGAAAAGCAAGCGTGGGCTTGCACGTTTTGCTGGCTTGAGCCTTATCCCTTTTCCCACATCACTCTTCAGTTTGCAAGAAGGGAACAATGCAGCTCCAGTTTTACTCTGACTCCAACAAAAACTTCCCCTTCCCCCAGTACAACCCTAATCAAGAGCAAACTAGTCTCAGGCTGCAGCTCACAGGAAAGGACAACTCATCTACAAAGGGTGTTTGCTGCTTTGTTAGCAGATCTGCAATCAGCAGCTCTCCTCGCCCAGACTCCTCACACGAGGGAGACACTCTCATCAGTTAAGAGGAGCCACAGCCAAGTGTTTAAATAAATTGATATCAGCTTGTTGCTGCATTTCTGACAAACCCAGCCCTGCACACAATTCATTGTACAGAGACTTCCAAGTAAATGCAGTTTCCTCCACTCTTTGTAAAGTAATTATTCAAGCATTTTGACTGCTGGAGGTGAATCATGTTCAAAGCTTTGAATTAAAGGTCTTACTGTCAGTGGTGTCTGAATTATCACTGCTGATGGAGTACTTGCGTCGTTTTTCTTCCATCTGTAACAAAAGAAATTGAGTATTACACTTAATGTCCAGAAAACTCATCTCAGCACCAAAGCACTGCTATCTGAGTATCTGCACACCCTCTTACCCCAGCACCAGTCAGTCCTTACCCTCAGGACACATAACTACCCAGAGGCTGAAAAAAAGGGAAGAAAACAATTCTCACTGATTTTTAAAAAAAATTTAATTGTCTCTCTACAAGCTTTTCCCACTCCCAGGAGTTACAGTGGGTGTATTTGGATCACTAAGCTTTGCATGGAAATTTGTCTATGCAGGATTTGCATCCAGAAGTCTCTTCCTCTGCAAGAGCACTGCCAAGGGAGGAAGCTCCACCACGGACCGAAGGATGCCCTACTGTGGTGCTGTTGGATGGCAGAGAAGATGTCCTGACAACCACCTGTCTGAGCTGCAAAGTTGGGAAGTGTGAAGACAGAAGAATAGAAACTGCACACTCTCGATATGTCTGCAGGGGGAAGTACAAGCATCCCAGAGCTGAAGAGAACCCCTCTGTACCACAAGCCTGGAGTGTTACCCTCTGACTCATCTTCCCATTCAGCCGGTATCTACTTCTTTTAACACCTCAGGAGTATCTTTCACACAGCCCAGCCCGAAGCACTTCCCATCACTGCACACTGCTCTGTCAGGAGCTGCCCCCC
>VZTE01000050.1:1036806-1072296 GCA_013397775.1 Eulacestoma nigropectus
CCTCCGCGCCGGCACCGCGGCCGCTCCAGAGGGGCGAGGAGCGGCGGGGCTGGGGATGCGACTGCAGCAGAAGAGCCCCCCCGACCCGTGCATGTGTGTGTGTATGTGTGTGTTCCCCCAGAAAAACTTCGCACAGTTTCCGCGGAGCGGCGCGGCTGCCGCCCGCCTCCGCGCGGGGTGACCCTGCTGTGCGCTCCCCAAACGAATGTTTTGGGCTCTGGGTGGTTCACGGCTGCCTGTTGCCAGCTGTTTTACGCAGGATTAAAAACAATGACAGCAGTGTCGTCGGGATAGAAACGGTTTCTTAAAATAATAATAATATTAATTTGATGTACAGCATACATCTTCCCCAATTCCCGGGTGCCCTACAGAAGTTGGCTTGCACTGTTTTAAACCTTTGCTGCAGAAGATTAAAATTCATATTAAAGACTCTCTTTCAGTGACAATCTGCCATCATGTCTTACGATTCGTTAAGCTGGTCAGCTCTAAAACTGTGAATTACCAATTATAAACCATTAGGAACTGGAGCTACAATAGCCAGATGCTCCCCACCGTACATCCCTGTTGTGGCTCCTTATAAATTACCAAACTTGAATGAATTAGGCTGCAACTTTCTGCCTTGGCAGCCTGTGCTGGATGTTTTCCGAACGTTCCAAGTCCTCTGGCACTTCCAAGAATGAAAACAGAGTAGGAGAAGAGCATCACTCTGGTCATTCTTGGGCTTGCTCTGGTTCTTAGGACTAACACTGGAATTAGGTCTTGAAATTTGGTATGAAGTAGCATTTTATGGTCTTTTAGATAAACCCACCCAAATTAGTCATGTTACTGGGTTTTGAAGAGCAGCTCACTACACAGCAATAAACACGCCCAGTTCTGGCAGCTGAAATCTGTCAAGATGCTGCTCTTGGGGGCACCTGCTGCTTCAGGTGCTCAGAGCCCTCTCAGCAGCCCCCCAGGGAACAGGAAACATCAGCTTCTGGCTAAAAGGCTCTCCTGGGATTACAAGAGCGATGGGATTCATGAGCACAGCCCCTGTCTTTAAGTCTCTGTCAGGAGTTCACCTACAGATCCTACCTCATCTACAGCACAGGCTGCCTTAAGGGATATTGTGAAGGTCGCTGTGTTACCTGGTCCAGATATCAGAAGTGTCCAAAATCAGACATTCCATACCAATTTCTGGAGATTTTCTTGTGCACACATACTTAAATGCAGTTCTTAGTTACACTGTCACAATCTGTTTTCTCTGCGACACCTGCACACCACGGATATGCTCTGTAAGTCAAAAAGGAAACAAATTTTAGCCAGATCCTCATCTTACCTGCATAACCAAAGACTGCCCAAGGAGCAATGCAAGGGGCTGCAAGACACAGACACACAGAGGGACTGTGACAAAAGGATAAAACGCTCCCAAAGAAGCAGATTCTTTCCGTGTCCTTGCTACAGGCTATGTAACGCTAACAGTCATTAACCCAGACTTTTGGCTGCTGATGGCTATATTGCCCACACTGGGTGCATGGCTGGAAACCTTTAGCCTGAATTGCTGACATCCATCTTTGTGCAGCTGGAAGCAGTGGGTGCTGTGCTTGCATGTATGAAGTGCTGTATCATGTTAAATGCTCTGAAAACGCAGACATTACGCTTTTCAGATGGAGTACCCTGAATTAGTCAAAACTGACCTTAATCCATCCATGTGTCACTCTGACCCATCTTCAGAACGAGTGTTTGGGGAGGATTAATGAAGGTGCTGAAGCACTGAGGCAGTGTAGTGGAAAGTGCTATAGAAAAAGCCACGGGGAAATTAATAATTCTGTCTTTTGAGGAACCTGCAGGTGTCTGCTCTGGTCCTGTACAGCATGCTACAGCCTTACCACCCTCCAGGCCACTTCTCCAGGATTTCTGGAGTACACCTCTAAAGAAGTTCACAACACAGCACAGCAGGTCCACAGCATGCCTAGTTGCAACCTCAGTACATTTTTACCATCCAGAACATGAGCACCTTGCTCTGCTTTGAAAACTGCACAGAGAAATATTGAAGCTTGTATTTTCTATTGCTGTGAAATCCAAAAGTGGTCAGACATGTGAATAATGTGCTGAATAATGTGCTCTGCCTAGGCTCACGTGCTGAACAATAGGCATTGCTGAGCTCCTCACTGACCATCTCACTGCACACACAGCGATGCAGAAGGAAAAGTGTATCTGAACATGTGATTGAAGTCTTGTTCTGCTTTGACAAAAGGGTGCAAATGAAGTTGCACTGACAAGAGTTCGTACATTTCTGCCTTTTGATTACTCCCCTTAATATATTTTTGGTTACCATATATGCACACTTAAACACAGCTTGTGTACAAATGCATAAACGTGACACACACAGAGACAGCACCTGATAGATGGTTCTCCAGAAACTCCAGAAAGGTCATGTATATATTATATACAACACTCAGTTTACATAGTATGACATTTATGTAACACTTATGAAGAGCTCTGACAGGGTGTTGTCAGTTGGCATTTGCTAAGAGAGGAAATAAATCTAATAATAAAAGCAAAAAAAAGCATTTTGGAAGAAACAATACTGCACAAATCCTTTAAAAGGACAGAATTGTCTGCACAACAAAGGCTTGGCTGATTGATGCTAAAATAAGCAGTTATGCAACAAGTAAGAAATACGATCTCCAGTGAAGAAACCAGCAACATTTCTCTTTTATCTTCATTCACCAGTGCTTATTTTCGCAAACCTGAAAGGAAAAATATAGGCAGCCTTTTGATGATGAGCACTCAAGTAGAATTAACAGATATTTTGAAGTGTGGGACAAAGTCTCTGTGAGTTTTGTATGAGTTCTGCAGAGTAAAATCCCATCACTAACCCTGAGTCCCCCAAAATGCTGCAGAGCTGTCACCTCACAGCTGCTTTCCCACCTTGGGGGAGCATTGTGCTGGAGTGATTAGATGTGAATATCTGGATTTTAGGGGTGAATTGGCTCATCTTAGAGCTGCAAAAGCATTAAAGCAACTTCAGGAGAACAAGCATGAAATACTCATCTTCAACGCTTTGGTTTAAAAAAAACTCTCAGTAAGAGCTGAGACCATTGAGAATCTCAGTGCAGACAAGAGAGAAGGAGGAAAGCCCAGTTGCCGCATTGGCATCAGATTTGATTACCATAGTACAGGAGCACCAGACGGATGGGACAGGTCCATGGGAGCGCAAGTAGTCCCCAAAGAGAGCAAAAATCCACTGTCATCTTGAAGACCTTTAGAAACATTCTATTTTCTGACATTAGCTAGTGAAAAAAACACGAGGGAAGCTCAGCTCCCTTAGCCCATTCCTACTGTGACACCCACCCAGCCCTGGTGCTGGGTGTGGGAGGACCATCATGGAGCAGGGAGCTGCTCCAGTGACAGAGAGCTCCTAGAGATCCCTCAGAAAC
The DNA here is from genome assembly GCA_013397775.1 of Eulacestoma nigropectus. Lineage (NCBI taxonomy): Eukaryota > Metazoa > Chordata > Aves > Passeriformes > Eulacestoma > Eulacestoma nigropectus. The sequence goes on from VZTE01000050.1 coordinate 1,040,229, forward strand.
ACCACACTGCTTGAAAACAGCACAGGAGACACATAGCTGCTAATTTACTGCCTTAGGTGCCCTCTTTTGAGGCCTTTGGTAGCCAGAAGGCATCAAAATAGCCTCATGGCTACTTTAATTCCTTTTGAGGACCAGGGCAGTGCACAGTCATTCCAGGAGGGGAAAAAAAGGTGATAAAAATCTTGCTGCATCTGTATCCCAGCTGGGGTCATCCAATATCCCAGCTATAGTCAAGATATTTAGTTTTTATTAAAATATGTGTTGATTTGAAGAGTAGTAAGCAGATGCAGTAGAAGGAAAATGAACAAGCTCTGTTCTAAATTACAATAATAATCATTCCCATCTTTGAGAATGAACTATGACAGATCAAGGGAGAGATGGCTGCTGTGGTCATTATATAAACTAATCCCTTTTCTTTGTCATTCATTCTGCATAATTCTTTTCCTCTCTGAAGCTAAGGAAAAACACTATAATTACAGGAGAAAAAATTTGATTTGGCAGATCAGTGGACAGTGAGATTTTGTTTGCAGTCTCAATTACCTTCAGTAGCTGGAAATTTGGTATCAAAATAAACTGTAAATTAAAATAAAAAGTAGATATAGCCTTACAAATGTCCATCCCTTGACAGATAGCTCAGTAATTCTCTATGTTCTAGCAACAGCTGCTTTAATGTCTTTCAAAGAAATGGCAGCCTCACTCTGAAGGGATTACCTTTAAGGAATGCATCCGTTAAGTGGCTTTGTGCAAAGATACTCACATTCTTGTGAGGTTTGCACTGCATTTTTTCTGCCAAATTTCAAGATTCCTTTATTGTTGTTGTTCTTGTTGATTTTCCTGTTTTCTCTAAGTTTGCTGCTATTGCCGAACACAACTAATACATCCCACATTTCATGCATTCCCCAGGCTGGAAAAGCTGGGGCTTTTAGAGGGCTCTTAAGGGTAGACTGGGGAAAATGAGGACCATCAGTGGTCAGGTGAACAGCTTCAGTGCCCTTCCTGTGACCAGAGAGCTGCTGTAGCTTCTCCTGCTTCAGGGGGATCCTTGGGCATCTCAGCAGACCCCTGCAACTCCCTTCCCGGCTTTCTTTCCTTTGCTGCCTTTTTGCTGGCTTTTCACACTTCCCACACACAATGTGGTGAGATAACACAAGTCCTTGGACCACATAGGGCTTCCTATGAGGACATTTGACTGCTACAGGCAAAACTCTGTGGTTCTGGGTGATGGGTGGTGAAAATAGAAGTAGATTTAGAATAATTCAGTTGGAGAGGACCTACAAGGAACATCAGCTTGAGTTCAGCTGCCTCAGTAGCTCTGCTCTCCTTTGTGAAAGGCTATCCTACAGGCCTGACATGCCATTACAAGCCCTTGTCCTGCCCCTTCCCACCCCACAACCCAGGGAAGATCCACCGAGGTGTAAATGCCATCGTGTTTTACTCCCTGAGCAGGCCAGCAGAGCTTTCCTCCTCCTGCAGATGTCCTGGCTTGGGAGGGAGGTTCATAGTCCAGTGCCAGTGCCTGTCTTCCTACCTGCAGATCCCACCACAGAACATTCAATTATTCTCACAATTCAAAAAAAATGGGAGACATTAATGATCCCAGTCACAATTCAATGCACCATTTGAGTGAATGGTACATATGCTAAACAATACATGCATCAGGACTGCATTAATCCACATTTTATATGGATTCCCTCTAGACATTCAGTTTATAACCAAGTTGGCTATTTCCCTGTATTTCTCTGGAGTTAGAGGGTGTGAAAAAGACATTTCCATTTCATTGACTAAGTTCCCAAGGGGAGAGTTTATGAAAGTGCAAGTGCATAATTTACTGCCTGACAGGATGAAGATGGTATCTGGTTTTAAAAAAATAGTGTACCCTGAAAAACAAAATTGCTAGAACAGACATTTGTTTTCCTTAAGTACCATATTTTAGAAGCATTTAATTTAGCTTAGAAGCACCGTTAAAAATATATGCATTGTAAATTGCAGCTGTATAACACGATATTTATCAGATAATGTCACTGAATAGTCTCCTGTTGCAATATAAATGCCAAGGCATTTATAGAAAATAAATGTTGAAGTAGTGAGCTTTCTTTTCAAAGTGGAAAACTATTATCTCATCCAAAAGTCATAAATAAAATTATGAGGGTTTGCTTACAGGGTTGGTTTTAACCATAGAGGGGCTGACATGGGCACTCCATCAGCGTTCCCGAGCAGGGAGCCCAGCTTGGATGAGGGAAGCACACGGGATGGGAAACAACAGCTCAGAAAGACCTAAGAGTAGCCAGAAGGACAAGTCAGCTGTTAATGCATTTAAGGAAAAGAGATAAAGATGGAAAGTTGGGAGTTTTTTGAGATACACAATTTAACATTATATTTATAATGAGATTCCTGCAGCTCTCTCTTGGCTTCATGAATTTATCTTTCTGTGGTTCTGCTCCTTTAACCACTTCTTGAATGGTTCACATGGTGTATTGGTTGCTCTTTCTCTCTCTGTTTTCTCTCTGCATTTTTCTTTGGACAAACCAAATCCACTGATCCTCTTCAATGATCATACTCATAGCAAATTGCTGCTTATCTGCCTTTCCATGCTAACTTCTCGCTCACACACTTTGGTCTGCCCTGTAACATCACACAGTCAGAGCTGAGGCTGGATGTGCTGAGCTGAGCCAAATCCCTCGTTCTTCACACCAGGTTCATCCATCCATCCATCCATCCATCCATCCATCCATCCATCCATCCATCCCATCTCCCAGTCAGAGGAGCAACGCACACCTGGCACAGCTCAGCTGGTACATTGTCAAAAGCACTTTATATGATGAATGAGATGATGAGCACAAAAAATACATGTCTAAAATAACTTTTACATACAAGAAGTGGCTGGCTGGATAGACAGCTGATTCACTGACACATCAGCAGAACACACCGCACAACAGCACCCAGGTTTCTGGGCCACATTCAGGAGAAAATACGTCAGTCCTGGTAGCTCCTTGCAGAGGAGATCCCACACTGAGCATTTCCCATCTGCGAGCACTGAGAACCTCTAGGCTGTGCACCATATCAGTAAAACGGCACAGCAACAAGAGCATGGAGACAAGTTAGATCACCAGTTCTGTTGTCTCCTGGGATAGGATTACAGCCCTTCTGCAGAGGATGTACCGGCTACTGATTTGAATTTACCTTTTCCCTTTGAAAGTAGCCACTCTTCACGAGCCCTTCCAGGCTGCTGAGCAGCCCCACGTCTGTCTGAGCTTCATGAATGAGCTTTGGTGAGCTCCACAGATGACAGGCAACCATTGAAACAACAATTCCTGCATGCCAGGACTTTAACACATTGTATATGCAATGCATACCCCCTTATAGTGGTTATAATCTTCAAATCAATCCTACCTGGCAGTGGAAGTTTAACATTAATGACTTTCTTATTATGGATAGAAAAACCTTTTAGAGCTAATGAGCAGAAACAAGATCGCTTGGCTCCTGGCTGAGGAGGTGACTCTGCGGTCACGACCAACACTAGGAGCAGAGCTGTAGAGTGCTTGCTTTAGCACAGCCCGAAGAGTTGGTGTGGCAGGTTACACTGCCTCTGCCTTTGGAGCTGAGACCTGAGTTCAGAAAATGCTTTAAGGATCTCAGCTCCTTAAAATAAAGATATCAGGAAAAGGTTCTTCACCCAGAGGGTGGTTGGGCACAGGAACGGGCTCGCCAGGGAAGAGGTCACAGCACCACGCCTGACAGAACTCGAGGAGCGTTTGGACAACACCCTCATGAACATGATGTGATTTCTGGGGTTGTCCTGTGCAGGGCCAGGAGTTGGACTCGATGATCCGTGTGGGTCCCTTCCAACTCAGGGCATTCTATGACTCTATGCACACTATCAGCAGGGAGGAGGCAGCTACCCATCACCCAGCCCTCAACCCAGATGCATCACCCTTCCCTGCAACAGGAGCTGGGACTGTGGTCCCAGGGGAAGCCTTGCTCTCCCCAGCCACGGACAGCTGCCGAGGTGTGAAATGGGGGGGCGCGGGGGGAGGTGTTCAGTTTAATTTTATCTTGACAGCCAGGAGAAAACAGGACCCGACCAGTTACACATTTAATTTCCAAGCTAGTCCCGCAGGGCAGGAGGAGCCGGTGAGCCAGGGAGGGTGAGCTCCTAGCCCAAGCGTGCTAGGCATCCCGCAGTGCCCTGGGGTGGTGGCATCTGCCCTGGCATACCTCGGGGAGCAGCAGCCACAAGCCTGGCTGCTGGGGAAAAATAAACAACTACAGTGAGTCACAAAGGCAAGCGGCATATGACGGGGACAGGTACTTATGCAAATAAACTGTTAACACCCAGCCAGACAGAGCTGATAAGCCTCCTAGGCCAGCTGGAGGCTTCTTCATCCTGCTGGGGGGAGGAGGAGGAAAACAGCTCTAGGACAACAATAGAAACCGAAAAGCAAGGCAGCTCTGGAAAGGTTGGAAAGGGGTGCCTGGTTTGGGTACCAATCTGCTGCACCCTGCCGTGCCAGTGTGTCCCTGGGCTGCTCTGCTTCCAGAAGCATCCTGCCGTGCCAGCGTGGGTTAGTGTGTGCCGTGGTGCCCATCACTGAAATCTCCTAGGGGTGCTGGGTGCCTGCCAGGAAGCATTTCTCCACACACCCACGGCAGCAAGGTACTCCATCCTGCAGCAAAGTTTGAGATTTGTCAGGTGGCGGCACAGGAGGTGCACGGGGAGCTGACCAACCCCCCATTTGGAATATCCCCGTAACTCTTCCCCCTGCCCTCTCAGCTGACCAACCCCCTCAGAAGCATGAATGAGAGGCAAATTATCCATCTGTAACACTGCTGGGGATCCCCCAGGAAGCTTCATATCTGGCCTGGCTGGGCTGCTGATAATCAGATAGAGGGGTTTAAAATAATCAAGCCTAAGCAGCTGAAATCCAAACTGGAATAGGTAATGGGGTCAGAAAACAAACACTGCAGCCAGGGCACAGCCGAGGGCTCTGCAGGGCACCGCACACTTGGAGTGGGCTGAGCTGGGAGCTGTGTTGCTTCCTCAGGATGCTGCCCAAAAACCAGAGTCTCCCAAGCCCTGCACTTCTCTGGTAGTGGGAAAGCTGTGCAAAAGACCCCAAATGTTTCACAGGGAGTCCTGAGAGCCAGGTGGCACCTTCTCCCCCCACTGCAGCCGTCACCAAAAGCCTAAGTCATAGAAGAAAGGATTTTGCTGCCCCAGAGCTCCGTTAGTCCCAGTCCCAGCAGTGCCAGCAGCTCAGAAGATGCAGAACACCTCCCTGCTCCTGTAGCATCATCACCCACTCCTGGTTCACTGGTTCCCATCCCACGCTGGCTCTGCCAACACCTCTACCTGCCTTGCCTGTGGGCAGGGAAGAGGGGACAGAAGCACCAAGGAAAGAGGGAATTACTAAATTTAGGGAATTTGTTTTGCCCGCTGCTCAGATTTCCAGCTCGTTTTAATGACGTAATGCTCCAATGGTGAGAAGCCAAAATTTGCCCTTCCTGTGGTATTCCCTTAGGAAAAGCATATTACTGCAATGTAAAACTGAAAATTGAAACAGGCTGGTGCTTCACCAGAGAAAATGCCTCTCCCTTTTCCCTATTCAGTGAGGCGGGGATGAATGTTGTGAGGTTTGAAAAAAAAAAACTGAAAAAGCCTTTAATTAATCCCTGGAGGCTAAACTCTGCCAGATATGGACAGGATTTCTCCTCTGCCTCCTTTTCGGAGTGAGAACATGAAGCTGCCTTCCTGCTGCAGCTCTTTCCGGGAGATTCTCAGGTCCCAGAGGAGGATCCAAAGCATTTTCCAGAGCTTTTTTTGCAGAGAGAATGGCTGCCAGGGAAGCCTCATTGCTCTCCCAGGACAGTGAGGAGGCAAGGAGCCCCTGCTCAGACTTTTGGAAGCTTTTACCTGCTGGGAGGAAACTTTTTTGAGTTCAAGGTCAGGTCTGTTTGTCTTCCCTCCTGACAGACGTAAACTGTTATGCAATATTCAGGAAGTCACTTTTATCAGACTCAATTCAATTTCTAAGATTAAGAGCATGGAAAAACAGATCCTAGTGCTGGATGGAAAGTGCTGGCACTAACCAGTCCAGCACTGTTTGGACAAGGATTGCTAATAGGGTATCTCTTATTTCCACAAGTCAATAGAGGCACGTTACAAAATGTGCTACTTTTTATGGGGGGCTGATGAGGAGGAGGAGGAAAGTTAACCCTTGCTTAGAGGGCAGAAACCATAGCAAAGTTTTTTTTGAGAGCAACTTCTGTGTTTGCTACTGCAGCATCTGGGAGCATCCCAGGATGTAAATTCAGGGCTCAGGCCTTGGCAGAGGACTGCGTTATTAACAGTACCCGTGCTGGACACCTTTGCTTGGCTACAGCTGCCCTGGTGCCTGGCAAGGGCGTGGCTGCAGGACAGGTAAAGGCTTTGCTCACAAAAAACCCAACTTGCAAGGGAACAGACAAAATACAGAGCATGTGCAGTTATCACAGGGATCATCAGCTGGCACAACACAACAACCTCATTCAGAAAATGTACTGGGAGAAGGCACTGGAGAAAAGAAATCTTAATTTGCAGAGGGAAAACTATCCTAAGCAAGACCCAAGCTGGTCCGATGATCCAGAAGTCCTGGAGTCCTTAAAGAAAAGCACCAGGAACTGCAATGGAGATGGATGGATCATTTGATCTGTGGAGGTCCATGCCAGGGATCACACCAGCCCCAGCCCAGAAGACATACCTGCTTTCATGACACTTTTTCCAACCAAGGCCTTTATAAAGTTTCAATAATCACCACTATTGAACTAGTTCAGTGCTTTCTGTGGGTATAGGAAAAAAACCTGAAATTTAGCTTCCAGCACTGTGAACTGCCTTAATTCAGTACTGTGTATATAGATATGATACACAGAAAAAGTTAAAATGTAGAAATAAGGAGCTCTGGTGTTTGATAAAAGCTAAGGGAGAACCTGAGGTTTGAAAGAAAACCATTAGCAATAGCAGATTTCCAAGTTCAGCTGTGGGAAGGACCACAAAATCCAAGCACATGCTATATATCTTCTTTTTATTGACTGCTTTGTCGGAAGCTGCATTTCTTGTTGGAGTTGGGAGCTACAGCTTGCACTCTGTGTTGATTTTGATTATAGAGTGGTGGTAATTAAACCTCTGGAGCATTAAGTTACCATTTTAACCAAATGCCTGCATTTTATCTTGATGGGAAATTGAGAGTGAGACTCAGATTTTCACAGTAAATAAAAACTGTTGGCTGTTTCACAGATAATCCTTTTCCTCAGCTTATGTATGAGAAAATCCTCCTGTAGAGTTTCTTCCAGCCTTTTGCAAAGGCACACACTCCTTGAAGAAGCTCAGCAGCAGCACTGCCAGCTTCTGCACACTGTTCAGCTTGTAAAATAATAATTATGATCATAATGTGCCTCCTTAATGACACTTTTAATCCAGAGACCAGTATCCTTATCTCCATGTAAGCAAACAGAAGCATGCAGAATTTTGCTCCAGTGATATGAGTGGCCAAGGTCAAAGTCAGGAGTTACCCAGCACCCAGGTTCAGCCTATCAGCAATATCCACTGCCTAGCTCTAAGGTAATGCTCTTATCTACAGACAGATAGAGAAGGTGCAAATATGGTTAGTTCTTAGACAGTTCTGTGCTGATAGGCACAGGTCTGCCTCGCTGCACACCTGTAGCTTAGGAATTGGGCAAATACAGCCATTTCAGGTTGTTACTTTCACTGTGTACCACTCTGAGCCTACCTGAACAAGCTACTGAAACAGGTGAATGCCTTAAATCCACTTTTTTATTGCAGTTAACAGCAATATTGCTGAAGTAAGACAGATGCTCAGCAAAAGGCTGCGAGGCTGCAGTGTGTGCTGGCTGCCTTCCATGCAGGCAGGGGCATTAAGTGCTCTGGGGATCAGTGATTCTGATAATAAACAGTTGCTTGTGCAGAGGATTGGCCTCAGCCCTTTCAAAGCACAGCCATTGCCACAGAGTCTTTCATCCTCTGCTTTCGGAGTAAAGTGCATTCTCCCTGCCCAGAGCAGCAGCAGGTTTACCACAAAATGCTTACAGGCTTTGCTGTCTGCAGAGGCAGGTGTTACTTACCCAGTGGCTCCTTATGCAAATAAGCTGCTGTCACTGGGATAGCAGAGCCAGGAGCTGGAATTGAGGCTGCTGGAGATGCCCACCTGTGCGTGCCACCCGAGACCAAGGACAGCCAGCCACAGGATTCCTTTAGGGCCGTGTTTCTCAGCAGACAGTGCTCCTGCAGATCTGCGAGTTCAGTGGTCACACTGGAGCCTCGGGAGCTGCATCTTTTGGTGGGGACCAGAGTCTGAGACTGCATCACTTCACCTTCACCATCACTCCCCCTCCAGCCATCTGTTGAGAGGAAATGTCTGTTACAGCACATGGGGGCAGGTACAGAGGCTCCTGCACACCTCAGGAGAGCTCCTGGCTGCATGGCTCCCTCGGGGAGAGCTCTCAGGAGGAGATGCCTCAAGCACACAGAGCTGCTCCCTCCCCAGCAAGGTCACATGAGCTCAGGCATGATCCGTGTCACCTGCCAGAGATCAGGAGCAGCACTGCTCCTCAGCATCCCACCCCATCTGCGTGAGGACTTTGGGATCTCCTCGTGGAAACCCAAGCAAACCCTGAAACAAAATTGTGATGGAGGTTTCTCTAGAAACACAGTTGCTGCTGATGTGGTTGGGAACTCAAATAGAGTAACGCAGCTTCCAATTTGAAGAGGATCACAAAGAAGTCACTTATTTTTGAGAAACCTTGAAAGAGTGCAAATTATTCTATTATTCTTATCTAATAAAGGTAGTGAAAACTGAAGAAAGTATTGCTACTGATGCTACTGGATCCAGGATTTCACACCTTCTTCCCATCATACCATGCTGAGATATGATGCCTTCCAAGTGTAACTGATAAATCCCTCAAGCCATTTCCAACCGTTCTATATCCTGGTTTTATACTCTAACACAAACAAAACAGAAAAATAAATATAAACCCCCCATTTTTTTCCAAACCAAGCAAACTAAGGAAGGAAAAAATATCTACTTAATGTTTCTAGATGTAAATATTTAGGGTAAGAGAAAGAAAAAGCTGATTATCTTCTCCATTTGACAGGACAAATATAAAAGCATCTTCTTTGAAAGATTGATCTAAGCATTAGTCTGCATTCTGACATTAAGGGAAATGTTGCTTGCTTGCATCTTTTCCCAGGAATGGTGAACTGCTCTGGTGGTTTGGAAAAATATAAGTAAGAATCTATTTTTCAATTATTTTTCTTTTTTTCCACAGATCACTGCCATTTTTTATTTGAGTGATGGCCAGAGTTATAAAGGATAAGCCACCACAAGACAAAATTTTCTCAGAGTATTTTTCTGGTATGAACTTCTGGAAACAGCAAAAGAAACCAAGTTTGTGTGAAGCCGGTGTCCCATGAGGAAGAACCAGACTGGGTACACCCACAGTCACCAACGTTATGTGACGCTGGGTAAGTTACCAGAATCAGTAATGATATTAAAAAAAAAAATCCATTAATCAAAAAATAAAGTGGGCAAATACCCAAATAACTCAAAAAGACTGCAAGAGCTCTACAGAGCAGCTCAGTCACTGTTTTCCACCCCCCACCCCCCCAATCAGTCAGGAATAGCTTGTTTTCTGCCATCCTCCTTCTTTTCCCCATTTCCTTCTCACCCAACTGATACTACGCTGGATTTCTTTGGAATTGTGTCTCAAATTTGCTCTTTTTATCATGTCTAAAACTTAGGTTTTTAAAATAATCTCCTCCAAGCCTCCCTTTTCTTACATCTGTTATTACAAACTTCAGTTTTAGCATCTACCCTCAAGTCCACATCAATTCACTCCACAACCATACCAGTCCTTCAATTACATAATTTACGAGCTTCTTGCCTTCTACTCTTTATTCCTGTTACCTTTGCACATCTCCTCTTACCTGGCTGAACCAACAACCTACCTACATACGGCCAGCCCATAACCTTTACCCCACCAGGCTCTATAATCCTTTTTTCAGTTCCTTTCCAAAGCACAGATTCACATTCTGCCCAGCTTTCTTTTAAGCCTGGGAAAACCTTCCCGATAAAATCTGAAAAGCCACTCCTTTCTCCTCCTTCAAAACTATCCTTACAGCTCACTTCTGCCAAAAAACCAGCCAAACTCAGCTTCAGCTGTGGCTGGGCACCATGAGACAGGATTTTCTTCCCTCCTTTCCTTGCTCCCTACCTCTGCTCTTAGCTAAGCATTAGCCAAGCCAAATTATGCTACCAAAGAAAGGTCATTGCCATATATATATATATATACACACACACACACGTATATTTTGTGTGTGTGCATGTGCTGTATCTCCTTGGTTCCTAGTGCCTACAGAACATAGGACACTCAGGGCAGGGATTGCCGTTTTTCCTCTACTTTTGCAGAGCACCTCACAGAGCCATGGCTCCTGTACATGTTCCCAGAATATAAACATGTGCTGATAACAGAGCATTCCCTGGAGGAAAGGTACAGCAGACCTGGGAACCAGCAGTGAACTGGCACTGTCACTGGTGCAGAGCAGAGGGGGAAAGGAGATCAAACTGATCAGATAAGGGCCTGGAGTGTCAGGACAAAGGGCAGTGGCTTCAAAGTGACAGAGGTTGGTTATTACAAGAAATTCTTCCCTGTGAGAGTAGTGAGGCCCTGGCACAGGATGCCCAGAAAAGCTGGGGCTGCCCCATCACTGGAAGTGTTCAAGGACAAGTTGGATGGGGCTTGGAGCAACCTGGTCTAGGGGAAGGTGTCCCTGCCCATGGCAGGGTATTGGAACTAGATGTGCTTTAAGGTCCCTTCCAACCCAAACCATTCTATCATGATTCATTGATGATTAATTAATCAATATTACAGTTAAAATATCCTTTATGTAGTAAAAAACTTAAATTAATAAGAATTAAGCACAGAGGAATAAGATATAAATCTCTCACATATCTTTCCAGTGACTCCAGCACATGATGAATCTGAGAATTGCAGCTGAGGTGTGAGGACACAACCGAAGTTACTGTACCAAGGCGGGTCTGTACTGCCCAAATGTCTGTTTTCTTATTGTCGTGATGTGGGACAAACAGCAGGTCTCACATAACACAGGGCCAGGCATGTTGCCAGAAAAGCTGAAGCCATGGCCAGGTAAGAGGCTTGGAATATGTGCCAGAGTGAATGTTGCTGTGGTTACAGGTAAAATATTGTGTGTAAAATATTAGAGGTGGGGACCTGAGTGTATGACTTGGCTGGAGAGGATGAGGCACTTACAAAAATCCTATTAGGATGTCTTCATTGTCCAGGTATCCTTAAAAAAGCTGTTTCTAAATAGTTAATATAAATTGCAGGGTTTTTATAAGTACAAACTATGTCGTTTCTGTGTTCTTTGTAGATTTCTGTGACAAGAGTGAAATACTAGAGCAGAGAGCACTGAAACTGGTGGTATCAGGTGTGGGAGCAAGTGACCACCAGCATGCTCAGAAGCTCCTGTATTTCCCTGGTCCAGCTCATCACAAAGCTTACACACAGTTAGAAGCATCCCAGATTCCCTGTACTTAAACCAAACTTGGTTTCCAGCAAAAAACTCCCAGAGTTTTCAGCCTTAACTCCTAAGCCAAACCCATATTACAACAGCTAGAATGTCAGAGCTAATTAAGAGGAGGAAGCCATGCATAAACCAGCCAAAATGTGCGTCTGCCACCAAGGAGAAACCCCATTCCTGCAGTGTGTGCCAGAACCTGGCGTGCACACCACGTCCTCCCAGAGGCAGAGAGCTGGCTGGCAATTTGGTCAGCCCTGAATGACATGCTGGAGTGCTGACTTCCCTTGTGGTTTCAAAAAAAAAAAGCTTTAAACCCATGATTTTAAGTGATGCCCAGGGGTATGTTTAAGGAACAGCCAGCCAAATTCCACTCTGCCTGGTGGAGCACCATTGGGCTTCGGTGGGGTTGCACAGCAGATAAGAGGCCACAGTGTTTGGGCAATTAGTTTTAACCATCATTATATAATATTGATGTCATATTGACTACACATATATATGCTGGCACGGAGACTGGAATTACATTGATTTATTAAGTTGATAGCGTGCACCAGTGCCAAGCTACCAGGTCATTGATCAGCTGCCTGGGCTGAACTTCAGCGTGTAATTTCCAGCACAATGTGACTGATCAGCAATACCATAATTGGTTGCAAATGTCCTTCCTTCTATTTGTTTTGTTAAGTGGCGTTTTCATTAACACAGCAGAGCCAAGAAAATAAATATGACTTTACTATTGGACTGCAGGCAGAGAATAGCTGAGAACTGGATGCAGACTGGGACAGGACTGTGCAATATCGTCAAGCCAGCACTCCTCACTCCTTTTTTTTTGTTATAAATTTTCTATTTTCCTGTATTTAGGGCCCTGATTGCTTCAGAAGAGATGGCCTTTGGCTAGAAGGGACTTGGCCAACACTATGTTCAGTAAAACACAAATTTATAGAATTCATGCCCCCAAATGCCCTAAATCAGTAGATTTATTATTAGGTGAAGCCATGATGTCTCTACTTAGAATATGGCCCTCAGATGTCCCTGCTAAGATAGGAACAGTCCCTGCTAAGTCCAGTCCCTGGGAACAGGCTCTCTGCTCCTTACAGCAACACCCAGGCATCTGAACAAACTGGAACACTCACAACTAGGCACAGAGACTTTGGGGGAGGTGACACCTCCCTCCTGAACACCAAAGCCAAGGCTGAACCAAGCAATGGGTCCCTTCTCCAGAGCCTCATCCCAGCTCAGCCCTGCTTCTGCAACACAGCCTTGCACATCTGCAGGATCACGTGAAATGAGCCTTGTTCTTTGAGAGAGCAAGAAGTGCCAGATATGGTCTGGGCCTAAGTGAGTTGCAAAGTTCCTGAAAATACTGACTCAAGCATTGTATCTGTGAGCAAGTGCAATTATTTGAACAGGAGAAAGAAGTGAGCTGCTGTGGCACCAGCTATCCCGTGAAATAGCTCTGTACATCACCGGGATTATTGCATGCCCTTTCTGATTTCCAACGGATATATAAATAATTGTTTTCTGGGTGTGTGACTCCTCAGTACCTGCTTTTAAATGCTTTTTGCACCTCTTATTTTACCCTGTTCTATCAATGTCAGCCCATTTCTGGCTATATTCTAAACATACATAATTGTGTAGGACCAGAGCAGGAGTAGTGGCTACCCGGTGACTTCACAGCAATGAAACATTATTACAGACCTTTTACATGAGTCACGACAATGCATTAGAGGAGCAAAGGCAATAAAAAAAAATAAATGTCAAAAATAATAAAGGTTTTGAGTCAGGAGAGAAGAAGGAGAGAAGAACTGATCCATTATTTTTCACTATTTTCAGCGCTTTAGGACTTTCTACTTTGATACTTTTCATCTGTTTGACTCTGCCAAATAGAGCCATTGATTGTCTCCTGTTAGCTCCCTGAAAATATCTGGCAATGGTTTACTCCAGCATGAATAAAACTAAAGACTAAGCTACTTAACCAATGTGTGTTCTTTGAAGTATTGGGTTTAAATCTCCAGGATACCAGCATGCTGCAAACAGGCACACTTCATTAGTGATGCTGAAACATTTCCTCAAAAGAAATCAGGATGGAAGTGTTTGATACCTATTGTTTTAGTTTCTGTTCAATTCAGTTGCAGGTTTCGAAGGGCTCTGGAGGGCCAGGCCTGCAGGGCTGCTGGAGCACCAGCACTGGGGATGGTGCAGTTTGACTGAAGCAGTGGTGAACAAGGCATCTCTCCCTATGCGTTCAGGGCATACAGGGCTGAGGACTCTGATTTTGTCTACACTTTGTAAAGAGCTCAACATAGTCATTACTCAGCAAATAACTAAAAGAAACAGATTTGTAATTTGGTTTGTTCAGAGGGTTGTAAATTATTAGCATTTACTATGCCCTGATGCATGTACAACCCAGGGAAAACACACTTCATGTAAGGGCCTGTCCTGCAGCTTCTGCTCAGAGTGTTTGCTCCTTGAGTGGGGTCACAGAAACCATCACCCTCATTAATGTGATGAAGCAGAAGGCACCCTCTCCCTGTATTTAATTTTGAATGTGCTCTTCAGTACTCCAGTGCCTGGACCTGCTGAGCCCCCTCACCTCCCATCCCAACCTGGCTCCTTCCCACGTTGCTGACTACTTCTGTCCAGTCAGACTGCTCCTTCCAAAGCCTAAATCCCAATTTCACAGGAGCTCTACCTCCCCGAAACCCAGAGCAGTGCTCCCAGCAACACGCACAGCAAACCAGAAGGTCGCTTTTCATGCAAAGGGCAACGTAAATGTGCCCAAAATGACTGGAGGGGATGCATTAATTCAGCCTTGAGTTTTTTCACCCCTGCTCTTGATAGGGAAGAAGGTTGGTTTGGTTTGCAGCTATTCCAGAAGTTTTACATAAGAGGGGAAATGCTCACCGGCTCTCAATGATCTGTCAAGGGCAGTGTCTGCTTCTTGGCAGGAGCCTCTGCTGAAACACCAGCGAGTGTCTCTCCCACTCCCAGCACAGCACTGCTGCCAGTGACTAAGCAGTTTCTATAAATCAAGCTACAGCAGAGTTCAGAAGCCTAATAATAATCTGAAAATGTACAGTAATAATAATATGGTGGTTTTAATGGTAAGAAGGCCACAGATAAGTATAATAAGCATTCTGATGTTGAGACTTGTAGCTTGGTTTTGAATAATTTTAACGTTCTATTTGATGTCTAGTCTTAGAGCAGTAGAAACTGGAATTAAACAATGCAATTAAAACACAGCAAAGCTGTAATCTGATTTTATGTCCTACTTCAAGCCTTGCTGCTTCATCTTTTCCTCTGAGTCCTTCGTCTCTCCCATGGTGAAGTATTTGTCATTGCCTGTTTGGGGGTTGGAACCAGCTCGCCTGCTGGAATGCCAGCAATGCTGCTGTTCCCCATCCTGCTCTATTTAGCAGCAGAGGCCACCGCAGCAGGTGGATGTTCATGGCTTGGCTGTGAATGTCCTCCCCAGTGCTACAAACACCCAAGGCTTTGCATCCCAGATGCCTGACAGTGCCCTTGCAGCTGGCACAGGATGAGTGCTGCTCATTCCATTTACTGTAACTGTCTCATTAATACTTTGTTTATATTGGCACAACTTAATCCAACTAATTGCCATCATGAACCAGCAGCACAGTAAGGTCCTAGCTGTAAAGGACTATTGTGCTGCACCAAACGTAATCTTTCTTAAAATGTCCTGTGTTGGTACCTGCCAATTTTCCAAGATTCCATTTGTGTAACACACTGACACGAAGGTTTTGCAGACCTTTGATGTCCATGTGCCGCAGCAAACGTCTGCAAAGCAGGCGCAGCTTTGCACTGCCAGCTCTTTTGGGGCAGGAATGGTTTGTTCCACATGTGTTCAGTACCGAGCAGTACCAGACACCATGGCTGGAAGTAATAGACATTCCCAGAGCAAGGTTAATGAAAACCTTACGAATGGCCGTCTTCGTACAGTTTTATTGGGAGCAGTAATTTTCCTGAAGTTTCCCCACGTAGTCTCAAGTGCAGTGTGGTTCAGGACAATGCAAGCTCTCCTCAACAGAGTTGAAGGTTCAGCTTTGGATGTTTTTTTGGTGAGGATGGGGACTGATGCTGAGCACCTGCTGTTCCAGCTCAGCCCAGTGCCATTCATTAGACCATTCACCTGGTCTAGAGTAAGTCTCCCTGCCCAGTACAGGGGGGTTGGAACTAGATGATCTTTAAGATCCCTCCTACCCAAACCATTCTGTGATTCTATTCTATGATTAGCCAGAGTTGTTCCTGCTGGCACAAACAAAGCAGGGACTTTGGTGATGCCCAAGCTTTGTGATGGCCTGCTAGGCAGAACAAAGGAAGGAAACATCTCTGGACGCATAAAACCATCACACAAGCAGCCATTTATCCATCACCTTAGGGAAAGATTCCTGTGTCAGCACCAGCCCTTTGCCCGACAGTCATCCTTCACTGCCTGCATGCGCAGTGCATTCCAAAGCTGCTCCATCATTAGGGAATAGAGAACTTAATCCATAATATGTCATCACCATATTACCTTGCAAAACAACATCATGCGTATCAAGTATCCAAATGGTCCAGCCCCTACGTCACACTCCTGTCACATAGTCAAAGACTTGAAACTCAAACTGGAAAATAATCTAGCTGTATGTCACTTCAATGTGGTGGTTAACTATTACCATGCATCATTTGTGAGTGGGGAAACTGAGGCATGGAGGGAGAGCAATGTGTTTGGGATCCTGCAGATCCTGCAGCCTCATCAGGCCAGGGGGAAGAGCTGTGTTGCTCCATCCCATGATCCTATGTGTATCCACACAGCTCCTGGCAAGCCCTGAACTCCACTTCTGCCCTGGTTCACAAGGCCTGGCTCTGACTCGTCTGCAGCTCAGTTCCTGACTGAGACCAAGGGTAGCCATAAGAATTAATCAGACCCTCCACCTCCTGTTAATCCCCTGCTCTGCCAGCAAGTACACCACCCATATTTAAGCAACTAAACCCTGGCCTAATTTTCTGAGTTCCTGGATGTCTGCATTGAGTCCAGAGACATCTGAGGTTCCTCAGAACTGCTGAAAATCAGGGCATTGCTCTAGAATTAGTATTTATGTCTCTTTATATAATCTTAAATTAAGAGAGTAGCAGAAGCCCACAATATCCTACCTGAGCTGAAACTCAGATAAAGGTGGTGTTATAGTCAAGGCACTGCAGTAGGTTATAGGAAATCCTGCAGAAATCACTTAATTTCCGTGTGCCCTATTTCCACAGCTGTGAAATGGGGATAACAAGACATCATGTTGCGAGGTGCTGAGCCACGAAGAGTTATTATGGGAGCTGCAGAAGTTGCTATAAATACCTGAAGAACGAGGGCATTCGGTGTTACACTAATAGAATACAAAGTCTATAAAAGCCTTTGCATTTTAGAGATGAAGGTTTGAGATAACTACAGGAAGCTAAAAAAAATCCTCCCAGACCTTCATCCACAGGCACTGATGTTCCCCTGCAGAGTGGGGCGGTGGGAAGGCAGAGTTTATTCTTTACAGGGATGGGGATCTAAGAGCCTTCAAGCTGATGACTGCTTGAACTTCACTTGCACATGGAGGAGGTTGTAGTTTCAAAAGTAAGCAGCAGGGCTTTGGAGCTCACTTTCAAGTTCAAATTAGAGCAGATTTGGAGACCACAGACATTTTACCACTGTTGGGCTGGTCTCTTGGCTTTCTCATGAAGTCAGGTTATGTCAAGTCCTCTTCATATCACCCAAATGGTACAAAAAAGCTTTAGAAGAAATCCATCCCAGGCTTCCCACAGCAGTTCTAGCCCTTTTCTAAATTAAAAAGACGTTCAACTCCTGCATAGCTGTGACCTCCTACTCCTCGGACTTACAGAGAGTCTCCTGCCAGATCCAGCAGATGTAGACAAAACAAATGGGTAAATTCTAAGGAGAGGAGAGGAGAAAGACCTGCCCCTGCACAGGTGGTGCAGCAAGGCTTGTCTGGAATCACAAACCTCCCTTTAGGTTAAAGAGCCTGTTTCTGTGGGCAGCCACAGCTGGCAAGTCTGTGCAGCACAGCCCCGAGCTGGGAGGCAGGAGTAAGCAGGCTCAGACAGGGGCACAGCTCCACCTGGTTGTACCTCTGTTCCCGAGGGGGTGGTCAGCAGCCTCTCCAGCTTAGAAGCTCCCAGTATTTCCCCTAAGGGACTGCAGTAGATTGGTTTTCCTTAGTAACCCTTCCCAGACCTTTAGAAGGAGCACATGGACTCCTCTCCACTTACTGCAAGTGAAAATATCTCTAGAGGAATCTCAAGACTCCTGCAGAACTGAGGATCAGAAAGGTTTTGAAGGGCTAATCCCCTTCCTCCGCCACGGCAATCACTCCTATGTAGGTTAATTTAGCAAGAAGGCAACAAAGGAGCTTCCCATTGAGGGTTTTTTCCCCACGTTGTGCTGGTGGCTGTGATGAGAGGCAAAGAAGAAAGAAGAGGGGAAAGCTGTCAATAATCCCATCTCACCACTATTACCATCATCTCTCCTGTATATTATATTGGCAGCAAAAGGGAGGTGCCTCAGGCAGAAAAATACTGTGAAAAGTATTTTGCTACCCTCGATGTTGTCAAACAGTATTAGTTCCTGGTGAAATGTTTAATTTCTGCAATTCAGCTGTTTTCCCAACAAATGGATCTACACCTTTCACTGGGTGCTTCTTCAGGTTAAAAATTGACTGAACACACTCATTTCATGAGCCCTCTGAAGATCCAGCAGCTCCATCAAAGCTGCAATCAAATGTATTTATTGAGCAATATACGTGAGAGAGATTAAGATGAATTGTAAGTCTCTCCCTGTTAATTGCAGGGTCTGCCTGACCATCCTGCATGTGCCAGTCAGTGGGGAAGGAGAAATTAATTTACTTCTAGAGCATTCATGGTTAAAATGTGCTGGACAAGGTCAATTTGAAGTGCTACTCTGGCAGAGTCGCTCCCATTCACATGGGAAATGTTCAGTAGAAGGGGATGAGAACTCAGATCAGTGAGTGCTGGAACCACTGGAAAAATGTGTGAAAGATTCCTATTAAATTCCTCTGGGCTTAATTCTTATTAATTTGAATATATTACTACATAAAGGATAATTTAACTGTAATATTGTTTAATTAATCATGATAGAACGGTTTAGGTTAGAAAGGACCTTAGAGCCCATCTCATAACAACCCCTCGCCACACTTCTAGACCAGGTTGCTCCAGCATGGCCTTGAACACTTCCAAGAACAGGGCAGCCACAGCTTCTCTGGGAAGCCCGTTCCAGCACCTCACCACCCTCATACGGAAGAATATCTTCCTAGTATCTAATCTAGTGGTCAATTAATGTTCATTAAGGTGAAGAGGTGAACTCAAAACTGATAAAGTATGCCGTTAGATCTGCTGGAAGAGATCCTGGATGCTCATAAATCAGCAACAACCAAGGAGAGCCCCAAGGCCTGGGTGGGTAAATATATCTGTATATCCAGAGCCACAGCCTGGGGAAAGATCAAGTTTTGAGCCAGTCCCCATAAGTATTAGACTAACTTATTTGGGGAAGAAAAAACTCCTGTGGAAACAGGCTTTTGGGCACATGCCCGCCACCACATCTCCTAGATTGTCTTCTGCAGCCTCTGAGACAGGGTGAGAGTGAGCCTGCTGGAGACGGGGTAAGGAGCCAGCTGGACCCCAGCATGGTACCGTCTGAGACCTTACACACTTGACAGAAGCCAATCTCAATCACATGCCTATAGTTAGGAAAGAACCAGCTTTTAGAGATTCTGACCGCACAGTTCAGTTACAGCAGAAAAAACCAACCTGAGAAAGAGTCCCAGCCTCTCTCCTGCACTTGGGAACAATTCAAGGCAGGGAGAATGCAAGGGGCAGTCTCACATTCTGAGATAGAGCAAATGAAGAATTTGGATCTGAAAGCCTCCAAACTCTGGGGGAGCTCAGGTCCAAATCTGTGCTTTCCAGTTTCACACTTCTCCCTTGTTGTGGTATCTCGTTTCACTTGGCTCTCCGGCCGCGTTTTTCAAGAAGCAGCCATGGAAACGTATTGGTTTCAGTTCTGTCTAATATTCTGGGAAACGGTTCAGAAAGCTGGAATTTGACCAAGAGTCATGTCTAAGCTCCACTGGACCCTACAAGTGCCACTGTTAGCATTCTAATGAGAATAAAGTTTCACCATGTCAGAACCACGGATCCAAATCTTACCCTTTAAGAGTTGCTTATCACAATGAGGTACTGCACGGCGCTGCTCTCTTTGAGGCACCTCTCCTCTAAAGAAGCATCCATTTCCACCCATTTACAGAAACTGCCAGTTTATTGTTACAAACCCAAAGCAGAATCAGTCACATCTGGTGGCTGCAGTTCCAGTGTTCTGGAAACACTCCTTGAAACCTGTGTGGGGCTCAGGGTGACTTGGAGGCCACTCCAGCTTCTCCTGGCCCCCCATGTCCAGCCCAGCCCTTCCTCATGCACCTTAAGCAAGACTCCCGCTATCCAAAATCCTAAAGCAGTTTATTTAAATGCATTTTTAAACTTCCAGTACATGCATGTTTCCTGTTATTTCATCAAAGACTTGGATTTCTTTTTGGTCACATAATTTGTCAACACATGCAGTTCGTAACAGAAAAAAGGTTGATCAAAGAATAGCAGGTAAGTCTTATTTACTGCCTGATAATGAGCTAAATTGCTGCTATAGCTTTGTATTAGCAAGCTCCACATTTAGTGCTTTTATCAGCATTTCAGCTGCAACACACTCTTCAGCTTTGGATAGACAATTTAATAATCAGAAAAGAGGGTTTTTTCCCCCCTGACAGAGCTCGGTGCCAAGGTTAGGATGTAGGAAACTGTAACTTACAGCTAGTGATTAATCCAGACAAAATACTGAGTGTGTACCAGGTGCAGAAAGATGGGAACAACGCTTGACTGACTAACCACGAGGCAACAGTGCAGGTCTGCAGTGCTCACAGAGAAATCCTCAGCTTGGGAGGGGAGCAAAGGCAGCAGAAATGGTTGAAAGTGTAAAAGGAAGCCGTGGGTGGCAGTAACTGTCAGAATTTAGATTTACCTTCAGTTTGGGATAAACCCTCAGTTATTTGGATTGATCAGTTCAATTATACAGCAGAATAAAATGCATCAGTTCCGTATCATGTAGCCTTCTTTGGGAAAGTGTCAGACATTCGAAGACTGCTTCACAGGTGTTACTGACTCTACCTCCCTTCCTGGTAATACCTACATCCCTGGGTTTCAGTCTTGGGTAGGATGCCAGGGGGTCAGGCAACATCTTCCAGACTGACAACGTAGACGCATAGTACCTGTGTTTTTAACCATTCATATCACCTATAAATATCATTTTTATCTTTTTTAAAATTCATAATATTTCAGGAATACAGGACTCTGTGAGCATGTGGTGGTCCTGTGTCAGCTGGAGTCTGTGGTCACATCTGAGCACTCCACATCCCTTTGAACATCCCATTGCCCTCCTGCACCCAAAATAGGGCATGTCACACCCCACACTGCAGTAGTAAACCTAATCCACCTACCCCAAAAATAAAATTTTCATTTACCAGCTAGAAGCTGGCCCCGGACAACATCATCTCCCCAGCACAAGCCCTGTAGTACTGGGGAAGAGTCATGTTTTACTGAGTTCTTCAGTTTCTGCCACAAGTCATTTTACCCAACTTAATTTTAAACAAAGAGATTTAAGGTTTAGAAGTGCTTAGAGGGATAGAAGGCAGGAACCCAGCCTGGTAACACACCCAGCAAAGCCCTCAATACCTGAGCAAGGGGAGCAGAGCAGACCCACAGGTCACAGCCAGGCTCAACCAAGAGCCCTCATCATCAGGCAAGTTCATGGAGATGGGGCAGCTCAAAGGACATGCCACAGGTCAAGGTGAGATCCAGTGAAGGTAATCCAGGTCAGACACCATCCAGCAATTCCCAAGCAGGTCCGTCATGGCAGAAGGTCCACAGATGTGAGCCTGAGGGAGGAGGTGTACAGCCAGCACAGGGAGAGATGGAGGGTCCTGGGTTGAGCTTAAATTGGCTCCTGGGCAGAGGGTGAGGGGTGTCCCCACCTTCTCAGGGTCATTAATGTCTGTTAGTGCCCACACCTGACCCTGCAGCCTGTCACAGTGAGAATATTCATTTTCCTTAAAAGTGAATAATATGTGACAATATCTGTATCTGTATGTGACATTACCCGTACCTGCATCTATACCATGCTTCAGATGTTACTAAATCCAGCCTGGGCAGGGTTAGCAATGTATTGTAAGACTCTGCTTCTAGTTTTCTATATGAACTGTAAATAATGCCCAACAGTCAAGGTATCTGTGAAGGAAGCACACTGTGAGACAAGGCCAGCTCCTTGCTTATGGCTACATCAAAGGCAAAGCTGCTCCCTTCAAAGGCAGACAGGAGACTTTTTTTTGGAGAAATCCACACCCTGACTCCTAGGCATATGTGCAAGGGAGGGTTTTCTACTTGTGACTTAAGTGACTTGAAACAAATCAGATGTTGAAGCATATGGGTTTGGGGCTTTTTGAGACTGTAAAATTTTTTCATTACAGATAAAGGTAATGATGAGGCAGCTGTGTGCTCCAGAGTTGCAGGCCAAGAGGGATGAGGACAGACAAGTGGAGTGGGATGGAGGGTGATGCCATAAAAATATATAGGGAGATAAAATTGCAAAAGGTGATAGCGTGCTGCTGGGTCTGGCATGACAGCAGGACATCACATAAAGGCTGAAGGGCAAAGTCTCTTCCATTGAGAGGCACAGTGCTGGCTGAACAGCAGTCTGAGGGCAATACCTGAACTCTGCAGAAGACAACAAACCACTCTTGCTCTTGGCTTCAGTTCAGCTGAGCAGTCCAGAGAGGTTAGAGGGCTCAGACCACACATTATGCCTGGTGCAAGTGCCCATTACTCAATCCGTACAACTCCAGAGGGCCATATTTTGGCTTGTAAGCTGTGCACTGGTCATTTGTCTTTCTGCTTACTGCTGACTATTTCTACTGTGCTCGTCTTTGCTTCCCCCACACTATTGCATTGTGCTTATTTCAAGAACAAGATGATTGTTCATTCTCTACAGTCTCACCCCTTTTCCTTTCCCTATTTCCAGTGGTATCCATTAGGTAAGTTTGTAACAGAGCGGTTGAGAACAGCAGACTTACAGAAAAAAAAAGACAAAAAAGAAAAAAGAAACAAAACCCCCAAACAAACAAAAAATCAAAAAAAAAAATAAAAAAATAAAAAAAACACAAAAAAAACCAAAAACAAACAAACAAACAAACAAAAAAAAAACCAAAAAAAAACCAAAAAAACAACAACCAAACATCCACAGCAGAAAAAAAGAGAAAAGAGGCTGGCTGTGTCTCCTTACCTAAGGCAAGCCTAGCAATGGGAAGACAGCTCATTCCTCACATCTTTCCTTGTATTCATGGATGGCACAGACACAAACAACTCGTCACCTAAGAGGGGTGTGAGCCCCCATAAGAGTTCATGAGAGGTGTGGGGAAGTTTGTCCTGGCACCCTTCACAAATTCTAATGCTTCTGCTCTGTTTTATACATTATATTGAATCATTAAACTTAAAAGGGTCTTTTAAATTGCTTAATATTAGATTTTCATTTTCCTCTAGATTATTTTTTAAAGAAATTATATAAGAAAGGGAAATTCTGCAACGGACAAAACACAGAACACCATCAGTGTGTCAAAAACCTTACTGAAGTCAATATATTTGATAGCTCCTCTTTTTCTTCTATCCTCATGGCCTTTTACTCTTTAAAATTGAATTAGAGCACTGTGACATGATTTGTTATTGCCAAATCTGTATTGGATGTTGCTCATCTTATTTTCCAGGTCTATTTGCTCCAGCATTTTTCTGGATTTTGAGGGTAAGCTGACTGTTGTACAATTCTCCTGTTCTTTTTTCTCTCACCTCTCACACCTTTTAAAGATAGTCAATTTTTGATAGTCAGTCTTCTGTTATCACCACAGCCCATCTGTGAATTCAGAGATACCAATTATAGTTCTGAGATTACAGTTTTTCAAGAATTGCAAGATTAAGTCAGCCCCAGCCAATTTCAAAATCTCTAACTTATCTAAATATTCTTTAACCAGGTTTTACCCTAATCTGTGCTGAAATATTTCTTTTTCTTAGTATTAATTTCATAAACTCTTATTCACTATTTACTTTTTACTGAATACTGGTGAAATAGGCATCAATCCGTAGAATCATAGAAGCATAGAATCACAGAATGTTAAGGGGTTGGAATGGACCTTAAGGATCATTTAGTCCAAACCCCTCTGCAGGGCAAACCTCTCATTTGCTTTTCCTCACATTATTAATGTGCTTAAGGACTATTTCTTCTTGTCCCTGATGTCTCTTGCTGGCTGCATTTAGTTTTCTATCTTTTTAATTTGAATTTTCCCTTATGTATTTGAGCTATTCCTTTATGATAAGTTTCAATAATCTTAAAATTATAGTTCTTTCTTCTGATGTTGATAAAGAATTTATGATTTCGTAAATAAATTGCATTTCTTGTGCTCTCTCTAGGATAGTACATTTCTGCCTTTTCTCTCCAATGAAAATCTGTCCATTCTCTGATTTTACTGAAGTTTGAATGTAAGGTTTTTGAGTGGTTTTTTTTGGTTGTAGTTGGTTGGTTGGGGTTTATTTTGTGTGTGTTTTGTTTTGTTACCAGCTTCTTTTGTAGCAAACAGCTCATGAAAGTCTTGGCCATGAGAGTCAGAACTCTCTTGGCAGTATCACCCAAAGAGCTGAGGGTTTATGGCCTTGCTGTGGGGCTTATGAGGCTGCAGAGACAGGCAGAAGTGGCCACACAGTACTTTGCATTGCTCTGCAGCTGGGATTGCTAGAACAGCCTGTGGTACCAGATAAGGGTTTTCAGACTGTGCTATCTGCCTAACTGGCTAAGACTTTTATAAAGTGTTCGTGTAGTCAGAATTCAGTCTGAATTTGCAATTCCCTGGCTATTCATCATTTTTTCCAAGGGTCATGAAGAAGATATCATTGAGCTGGCAGTGCTGAGCCTAGGATGCATCAGGGAGTTCACTATACCGGGAATTCAGCTATAAGTCTGCTTTACACATCTGGAGCAATGGAAATGGCCTTAATTGAGGCTATAAACTAGCTCATGATGACATTTCCTGCCAGTTCTGTGTATCATAGAGGATATGCATGCATTGAAAAGTCTTAAATCATTTCTGAGCTGGAACAGAAAATCAATCTATTTAAATATGTTGTTAAGAGTAAAAGGTTCATTGAAAACTGCCTTGTACTTTCAGGAGTAGAGACTCGATGGTGTGTATAGAAATATCCTTCACAAAGTTTCTTCCCATATGTTTTGTTTGAGATGCTTCTTGGGCAAGTTGAGAGTGGCCAGTTCCCCTCACTGCATCATTTTCTAGACTTATATCAGCGGCAGGTTTCAGTCAGGCTAAAGATCAAAGGCTTTGATCTCCAGTCATCTCAGCATAACTAAAGGAAGCCACATCTGGAGAATTTATCGAATTCTGTGAGCTATAAATATGTATGGTTTTGGTAGTGTGCAGTTAATCTAAAAGTTGAAAAAGAATACATGTACCAGCCTGCAAAAGTTGGACTGTACTGTAGGAACAGATGAAATACCTTCTGATGCCTGTTTCTGTGTCTAACTAAACCACTCAGCCGTTTAGCACTTCGTTATGGTGAACTCAGTGCTGAGGACACAAGCCTTCCAGAGTCTTTAAGAATTAAGTCACTTATTTCTAAGCAAATGTGAGTTTACTACAGGGGAATAGCCCAGGGACTTTCCTTGCAAGATTTTGAATCAGTCTGCTCTGAAGACAGGGGCCTCAGGATAAAACTTTCTAGGTCTGAGTCCTGAATTTTTTCTTCTCAGATTCTGGATCAGCTTAAAGTGCCTGGATTGCATCTCTGATTTTTCTCGTTTGCTCAAAATCAGCCATAAACAGCACCAAGTTTAATTTATTCAGGCAGCACTTAAAATATGTAATCAGGCTCCAGTGGTGACTCCCTGCTTCAGCCTCCGAAATACAACTGATTTGTGCACAGAAACGCTGAGACAATTGGAACTCCTGATTAGCTGAACACACCACTTGTGTGATTATTTTTAAGCTTATGTACTTTTGCTGCAGGTTTTTCAAGAGTGTGTAGCTGCTTTATTTGAAGGCTGCACCTAAATGCTCGTGGCAGATCTACAGATATTGGAGTGGCTGAAGGACATGTTCGCAGGTCAGTGGCTGAGAAATGGAGGGGTTTGCAGATACAACACCTGATTGGGAACCAACCCCAAAATTTCTGAAGACAAAATGGAAAAATGAGTAATGAGAATCCCCAAAAAATACTTGCAAACAAACAAGCATTGTGCCCTACACCCACCTGTGCTGCTGCTGTTTTTCCTTGCAGGGCACCAGTGCTAAGGAATCTCCACGTCTTTTACCTACCAGACCCAACTGCAAAAAATACCAAAGCTCAGAGAAAGACTTTTCTTTGTAGTCATCTTCATTTCTCTCCTTTAAAACTCCTTTTCCACAAGTAGGGGGGAAAGATCTGTAGTGAAAGGCAAATGTTGAGGAGCAGCCCAGGATAGCTCTCAGTTTCCCAGCAACGCAGACACTCTGATCATGACTATTATGATTTCACCTTTTAAAGAATCTCCTGTCTATGGCTAATTTTACATAATGGGCTTTATTAATATTAATTATGTCTCAAACTCATGTGTGATGTAGCTAAGACATACAGTTTTGAGGCAAACCCCAGAAAAGTTACATGATTGTGAAAGGCATGAAGATTGTAGTGAAGTCAGAAGTACTCCCCTCTGCTGACACCCTCATCTTTGGGATCAAACCCAACTCTGCCTACTCTCCAGCTGCAAGGATGGCTGCTCATGTTTTCCCAAGGAATGATTATGCTCTGTAGCTTCTCATAGCATCCTTCACCTGGCACAAACAACCATCCAAAGCTGAGCAGTACCTCCAAATCAGAAGGAATGGAAGCAATAGTATCGTGCTGTAAATAGAGCATGAAAAGTCATGTCTGGGAGACAGTCTCACCATACTTTTAAGTTTCTCCGTGTTTTATAGAACAATTTCAGAGCAGGACTGACATATTTACAAAGGAAACCACTTCTCTCTTCAGAGGCACTTGAGAGAGGCTTGTTTCACTGATCTTGTTTCTGCCAAATACTTGCTACAGTGAAATACTGAGAACCATGCTTACTCATCAGAGGACCATCCTCTTGGGAAAATATCTCCTTCCTTTGCCACATTTAAAGCAGGATACTCACAGATCTCTAATTGGAATTATGTTGACTAAGTATTTTTCTTGACCGTTCACACCCATCACTGGTGATGGAAATTTGATTACTGATGGTTTGCAACAGAAGAAAATAAATTTAGTGTTTTCAACTGGTATGTGTACATAGAGTCTGTCCATACCACTTTTTTCATTATCTGGCTTAGAGTAAATAATTATTATTAAACCTGTGCTGAGTTTGGGCAACCACTTTCAGCAGAAGAGAATTCTGGATGGTGAAAGGGACATTTAAAACCTGGTCTCCAGGGTTTATGTCACTGGATTTTTGCATGCTTGACTGACCAAGTTCACAGTGTGAAACCCAGGGGCAACGCAGACAGTTCAGTTTTGCACTGGTTTTGGAAAAAAGGAAATAAAACTTAATACTCTAAAATTTATCCCCAGGGTTGCAAAGAAGAGAGTACTTTAATTGTAATGGGTGCTCAGTAATTAGTAATGTGAACCACTGGAGAATCATTCCAGCAGCAGCAGTAAAATATTCTGTACAGGAGAAAGCGAACATGATGAGAGGGCTGCAACTATAGACGTACCTCCCTAAATACACTTCCTTTGAAGGACAGAGTCACCAGACCAAAGACAAAAGAAAGCCACAAGGCAGCCAAAAATAAAGAAAACTGGCCCATGTGTGTGGATGTGTTGGTGAACAGGGTCACACAACCTGCTGTTCTCCAGCCTAGGTGTGCAAATCCTCACTGTAAACCCTGGAGGGTAAAGGAAAACCATCCTTTCACTGAATATAACCTGAAAGGCAGCTTTTATGGGTACCTCTGTATTGGTGTCTTATTGAGGCCAGACATAAAGCAAGCTCTGCAGCTGTGGGCAGACCTGGCTTCTGATGGGTGTGGAGAGGTCAGTCTCCCAGCTCCTGCATCCCAGGAAGATCTCCCACCCGAGATGCCTGCACTGACTTATACAATGTTAATTGGTTGGAAATGACCAAAGGAGGCCTCTGCTCTTGGAATGTTCTGACTTCACATGGTTACTTCTCATAAAGGGTGAAGTATTTCTTCTTTCTTCTTACTTCTCATAAAGCGTGAAGTGTCTGCTCTGATCCCTGTGCCTATTGCCAGCAAAACCTGACTGGTGCAAAACAGCAGCCAGAGGGATTTTGATAGAATTTAGAAGCTTTGTGCTGAGGTCAGTATTTTATTTGTGTGTGCTCATCCATCATGGTTCATTCCTCAAGCAGCTCTACAGTTCACAAGTGCCGAGACATTGCTCCCAGGAAGCAAAAAATCCTCGTAGTGGTGAAACTCTAAATGGCTATTTTATTTAGTATTTAAAGACCACTTTTCCTTTTATGCAGGTTAGTACTCTCAAAACCACTCTGATCAATACTGGAGGGCTTACGACCAACATAAACCCGGGAGCTGCTGTAAGTGGGTCTCTGCGGACATGGTTTCTGTGCACGAGTATTACTGCTCAGGAATGAGACTCCACATTCCAGCTGCTATAAGACTGCTGGATACTCAAAACCACCCTCACTTGAGCTCTGAGTCAAGGGTACTTCAGTTTCTAGTTTAACCCTTGAGGAATAAAGCCCAAGTGGGCGCACTGCGCACGGGGCTCTCAGAGGACGGAGGAAGGGATCACAAGGCATTTACTCACCCACAGGCTGAGCGTGCACACAGATTTAAGTGGCATATTCAACATCTCCAGGCGATTCTGAGCCCTTTAGAACCCACATCATCACTTGGCTTTTGCTTTGATTTTGTCATTTGCCTCTTGGCCTCCTTGGGCATGGGCTGCTTCATGATTCCTGCCCGCAATGTGTTTGTAACCACTCCTCCCATCACCAGATATGTCCCCTCTTCACAGCCCTTAAGTACACATCTGCCTTTACTCCTTCCTGCTGGGGCTTTTCCACTGCTGTCAGTCACTTGCAGAGCTCAGATTTCCTCTGCCTTCCGCTCAGGTCAGCATCCTCACCTCCCTCCAGCAGATCATTGCAGTAAGTGACACTGGGTTGTTCCTCTCAAAACTCTTTAAGCTCAGACCTGAAGCAGACAACATAAATTTTGAAACAAAGCCCTGAGTCTTTATACAGCGAGGTATTAAATAATACAGCAGCCTCATGAATTCAGGCAGAATTCATAACTTTGATACAGCTGAAGTGTCCTAAGCCTTCACTTTATGTTTCCATGCCTTGATGCCATAAGAAGCTGATGACTCTCCGAGGGCTTCGCTACAGAAGAAAATTGTGCTGCTGCAGAACTTAACATGAATCCATAAGCTGATACAGTTCGACTGGAGCGAGGACTGTGCCGACACTGATTTCCATATAAAGTGGCTTATTATGGGTTAGTCAAATGTGGTCCCAACCAAACCAGGAAAAATTGATATTAACTTGTATTGATTGAAATTTAGAGATTAGTTGTAGCAGGTCACTTTCTCCTGTAGATGATCTCTGAGCTGTGTGGCTGAGGACAGCATAGCAAGGTGCCAGCACAGGGAGCTCCATCTCCAGAGGGATTCTCTGCCATCCCTGCAGTGCCTTGTCCTGTGCTCCAAACACTGGTCCTTTCCCTGGTACGTGGCTGTTTGGTTGGTGTGGAGGTGCTCATGCTGTACTCCAGCATCTGCCTTTACAGAACTGCAGTGGTTTTACCTTCATCCTACACACTTTGATGGGAAAAAAGATTGTACAGAACAGTGTTCAGCTGTTCAGTGGAGGGAACAGATAAGAAGCTACTCCTTCTCTAATTTTAGTGATTTTTTCATTAGTTGATATCTATCCACTTCAGATCCCTCAGATTCATCAATAAATGTAATTTAAAAGCTCCAGGTACCATGTAGACCTGTAGGTCTGTGTTGTTAGACAATCACATAGTATACGAATGACTTTGCTTCAGTAAAAAACTCTGAGTTGCAATTTTCTATTCTATCTTTTGCTAGAGAAACAACACCTCGGATTTAGTTAGTGGCTAACACAAAGAACAGTGGGTAAGGAGATCCCAATTTGAGTGTGTTTCCCTGGTTATTTTAGGGACTTGTTGAGTAACAGTGTGAGGAGAACCCACTCCATTCCCTGTGTGTGTTTGGAGTCTGCGCTGTGATTAGTGGTACTTCACAGCCCGTCTGTGAAGCATTCTGTGAAGTTTTCAGACTGAATAAGTCACAGAATTATACACATTTCCATAATTATGCATGTGTATGCTGATGCATTTTTATTAATTGAGTAGCCAGCTGGGAAATTCCAGTCCTAGTAATAAGTCCTGATATGTACAGGCCACACATTAGTTAAGAATGACTTAAAATACATCTCAGGGATGTGCTGTCACCTGGTGTTGACACCTGCAGAAAAGACATTTGTACAAAGCAGAGGAATTGGGAGGACAGACCCATCAAGGCAAGATACGAGGAAGCCCTTTGCCCCAGGATCAGAACAGGAACAAATGGAAATAATTATTTTGGAGAGTGAGTAACTGAAATTCCTTTTACAAGGACTGTTTTAGCCATAAGCTAGTGAAGAGATGAAAAACTGCCATCAGAATGAAAAGTGCTAGAAGCAGCAGAAACACATGCAACAGCAAGGTTAGCAATTGGGTACGAAAAAGGAGAAAAAAACTCTGCAGAATCTTCACTCTCAGCAAAAATTGAAGGCAAAACCCAACAGATTCTGTTTAAAGAAATCATTTACAGCGATTTTCTTTACTCCCAAGTTAAAGCATGCATGTTCTCATTCCAGCTGAATGAGGGAGCCTTTTTGCTGATGCAGAACACATCTTACTAGTTCATTTTCAGTACAATGCACGGAGAATTAAGTGCACAATTCCTGGTAACAAGAATGGAGATTGCACACGTCTCCTTCCTTCCTGCACATCACAGAATAAATAACCGGGAGTGTAGGACAGAGAACACCAGACACATCACTCTGGCTTTGGTTATCAGGAGTCGGAGGGCTACAGCTAAAATCTACCCTAAAACAGAGGAAATATTTCTTTGTATAGCAATTCTTCCTATCTACCATTTACAAGAGCAATGACCAGCCTTAATATGCAGCAGCTGAATACAAATCAGGCTGCAAGCTCTGTGCTGTGCAAAACCATCAGAAATAAATGCCTGAATTTTACCTTCTCAGGAAATCGTGTCAACATCAGCACAGCCAGGTATTGCTGTCAGTATAATCTCAATCATGGCACAATTCAACTCTGATGGGCTATTGTAAATATGGGACTGACCTTTATAAGCATGTGACATGGGCTTCGCTGGCTTCAATATCCGCCTGATCCGCTGAGGTGATGAGCTCCTTCCACGCTCATTGAGCTCAACAGGATTTAACAGTGTGCAGGCTCTGAGCTGGGCCCTAAGCACTCAGTTCAGCATCTGTGAAACAGGCATGACATTGATCGTGGACTTGGATGGGTCTAAGCCAGAGCAGAAGCAGAATTCAGTCACTTAGGGGGGAAAAAATAAGAGGTGTTTTTTTCTTGCAACCAAAAAGGCAGAAAATAACTCATTAGAGCAGGTCCAAAGGAAGGCCATTAAGATGCTCTGAGGGCTATGAAGACAGGTTGAGAGAGTTGGGGTTGTTCAGCCTGGAAAAGAGAAGGCTCCAGGGAGACCTTAAAGCACCTTCCAGTACCTAAAAGGAGCTTATAAAAAGGAGGGAGAGGGATTTTTTATACTGGCAGACAGTGACAGAACAAGGGGGAACAATTTTAAACTGAAAGAGGAGAGATTTAGATTAGATGTTAGGAAGAAGTTCTTCCCTGTGAGGGTGGTGAGGCCCTGGCACAGGTTGCCCAGAGAAGCTGTGGCTGCCCCATCCCTGGGAGTATTCAGAACCATGTTGGATGGGGCTTGGAGCAATCTGATCTAGAGGAAGGTGTCCCTGCCCATGGCAGGGGGATTACAATGAGACGATCTTTAAGAGCCCTCCCATACCAAATCATTTTATGATTCAATGAGTATTGAGAAAATACTTTATGACAAAACTTCCAATGTACTTGTAGGATTATCATGTCTGTTGGTTTATAGCTTCATCTAATTGAATGTTTTCCTTTCTCAAGAAAAAAAGGGTGTCTCCCCAACTGGACTGAAAGTGCTGGACCCCTCTCTGGAACTGGGAGTAGCTAGGATAGGGTAGCTGTCACCTTTAGTGTCACTGTTAAGGCGGTCACGACACAAAGTAAC
>VZTE01000058.1:3123-69518 GCA_013397775.1 Eulacestoma nigropectus
CCCCTTCCCTCCTTTTCCTCGCTTTTCCCCTTTTCCCCCCTTTTTCCCCCCTTTTTCCCCCTTTTTTCCTCCTTTTCCCCTTTTTTCCCTTTTTCCCTTTTTCCCTATTTTTCTCCTTTTCTCCCCCTTTTCCCCTTTTCCCATTTTTTTCCCCTTTCCCCCTTTTTCTCCCCTTTTCCCCTTTTCCCCCTTTTTCCCCTTTCCACTCCCTCGGGAGTGGGATATCGATGATCGATGATCAGTGATTGATTAGTGATCAGTGATTAATGATCAATGATTAATGATCAATGATTGTTTAATGATCAATGATTAATGATCAATGATTGATTAGTGATCAGTGATTAATGATCAATGATTAATGATCAATGATTGTTTAATGATCAATGATTAATGATCAATGATTGATTAGTGANTAATGATCAGTGATTGTTTAATGATGAGTGATTGTTTAATGATCAGTGGTTGATGATCAGTGATTGATGATCAGTGATTGATTAGTGATCAATGATTAATGACCAATGATCAGTGATTGATTAGTGATCAGTGATTAATGATCAATGGTTAATGATCAATGATTGTTTAATGATTAGTGATGATCAATGATTGATGATCAACGATCAATGATTGGTTAGTGATCATTGATCAATGATTGATGATCAGTGATTGATTAGTGATCAATGATTAATTAGTGATCAACGATTGATTAGTGATCAATGATTAATGATCAATGATTGATTAGTGATCAATGATTAATGATCAATGAGTGATCAGGTTGGAGCAGCCTGGGATAGGGGAGGTGTTCCCGAGGGTGGCCCTGGATGGGATTCAAGGATGGGATTTAGGGTCCCTTCCCACCCAGAAAATCCCAGGATTTAAATCCCTTTTGGGGCTGCCCAAGGCGGGGTTTGGCTGAGCCAATCCTGGGCCAGGGGCTGGAGCTGGGTCGGGATCGGGATCGGGATCGGGATTGGGATCAGAACCAGGATTGGGATCGGGATCGGGATCAGAACCAGGATTGGGATCGGGATCAGGACCAGGACCAGGACCAGGAGCAGACAGAGATGCAGCAGGACCGGGATGAGGATGAGGATTGGGACCAGGATTGGGATCAGAACCACGGCTGGGACCAGGATCAGGATCAGGACTGGGATCAGAATCAGGATCAGGATCGGGATCAGAATCAGGATCAGGATCGGGATCAGGATCAGGATCGGGATCAGGATCAGGATCAGGATCGGGATCAAGTTCAGGATCAGGATCAGGATCAGGATCAGGATTGGGATCAGGCAGCTGCTGCAGCAGCTGCTCTCATCTGGCAGCTCCATGAAATTCCCCCATGGATCTCCCAGGATCCTGGAAATCCAGGGATTTTTTACCCCCAAACCTCCCCTAAATCCCCTTTTCCCCTCTGGCTGCTCAGGACCCCCCTCTGCCTGTCCGGGGCCTCCCCCTGCACCCCAGATTTGGGGTCTCCTTCATCCTGAGTTTCCTGTTTTCCCCACTTATCCATGGGAAATGGATCCAGGGGGGATTTTATGGGATGGGGAGGGAATCCCGGCCTCCACTGCCGGAAAAATCCCTCCGGCAGCACCGGCAGCCCCGGTTCCGGGCGCGGTTTTGGCTCTTGGTTCCCATCCCGAGGTTTGGGGTGATCCCGAGGTTCGGGGTGATCCCGAGGAGCCGAGCCAGCCGCGCCCGCGGTCAATGATTAATTCCCGGGATTCCAGGGATCGATGCTGCCCTGTTAATGATTAAATCCCATAAATCAGGGCTGCTCCGGCTCGCCCACGCTCACCCCCAGCTCCAGCAGCACTTCCAGCCGGGAAAAACACCCAGGAATAAACCCCCCCCGGGTGCTCCCACCTCCCTCCCCCGAGGAAAAAGCTCCAAATCCTGCTAAAATCGGGATTTTGGGATCGATTCCGAGCCTTTCCCGAGGCTCTCCGGCATAAAAATGAACGGATGGTCCGAGGCCGGGTTCTGCTTCTTCATCCCTTGGGGTGGAAGAGGAGAAGCTTCCGCGTCTCCGGGAGGGAAAGCCGGGAATTCCATTGGATTTCCTTGGGGAAGGGGGGAAAGGGAAAAATAAACCAACAAAAAACCGGGGAATTTAAAGAGCTCTCGGCTCCCGGTGACGGGAATTTTCTCACGGGGCTGGGAGGGAGGGGTTGGACATCGGCCGGGTCAAGGCCCCGGTGTGGAATTAGGGGAAAACGTTCCAGTGGAGGGGTTTCTAAGGGGAATAAAATCATCCCCGGCTTCCACGTGGGAATTCTCCCGGCCCCGGGGCTGAGGGACGGCGAAATTCAGCCCTGTGGGTGGGGAGCAAATTTCTCCTTTCCGGGGTTCATCGAGGAAGGGGTTTTGCTGCTGTTCCCATCCCCGCAGCCCCAAATCCGGGATTCATTGGGAATGATTTTCCCCCTCTCAGGGCTGATTTTTCCCCTCCTGGTGCTGATTTTTCCCTCTCAGTGCTGATTTTTCCTCTCCTGATGCTGATTTTTCCCTCTCAGTGCTGATTTTTCCCTCTCAATGCTGATTTTTCCCTCTCAGTGCTGATTTTTCCCCTCCTGGTGCTGATTTTTCCCTCTCAGTGCTGATTTTTCCTCTCCTGATGCTGATTTTTCCCTCTCAGTGCTGATTTTTCCCTCTCAATGCTGATTTTCCCCTCTCAGTGCTGATTTTCCCCTCTCAGTGCTGATTTTTCCCCTCTCAGTGCTGATTTTTCCCTCTCAATGCTGATTTTTCCCCTCTCAGTGCTGATTTTTCCCCTCCTGGTGCTGATTTTTCCTCTCCTGGTGCTGATTTTTCCTCAGTGCTGATTTTTCCCCTCCTGGTGCTGATTTTTCCCCTCTCAGTGCTGATTTTTCCTCTCCTGGTGCTGATTTTTCCTCAGTGCTGATTTTTTCCCTCCCGGGGCTGATTTTTGCCGAAAATTCCCTGAAAATCCCACCCCGGCACCCGATCTGGAGACTCCCAGGGAAGCACTGAGCTGGGAAAAGGGAAATTCCTGGAAAATTCCTCGCAGTTCAGTGACCTTGAGCACTTTAGGGAAGCGCTTTCCTTGCTGTAGGAGGTGAAGGGGTTGCTCTGCGCTGTTCCAAGTGGCGGCGACAAAACAATAACAGAAATCCGAGGGGGGATCAAGAAGATCAAAATTCGAGGGGGATCCAAGAGACAAAAATCCGAGGGGGATCCAGAAGATAAAAATCTGACGGGATCCAGGAAAATCAGAATCTGAAGGGGGGATCAAAAAGATCAAAACCCGAGGGAAATCCAAAAAGATCAAAATCCGAGGGGATCCAAAAGATAAAAAATCTGACGGGATCCAGGAAAATCAAAACCCGAGGGGATCAAAAAAACCCCAAATCCGAAGAGGATCCAAAAGATCAAAATCTGACGGGATCCAGGAAAATCAGTATCTGAACGGGGATCAAAAAGATCAAAACTCGAGGCAAATCCAAAAAAATTCCAAAATCCGAAGGGGATCCAAAAGATCAAAATCCTAGCGGGATCTACAAAGCTAAACTGGGGGAATCGGAAGAAATCCCGGAGGGAGGAGGGCTCCTCAATCCCTCCCGAGAACCAGAAATATCCATAGGGGCGCTCCGATCCTTGCTGCCGCCCCGTGAAATCCCGGGATAACCCCCGGTGGGAAAAACCCCCTCGTCGGCCGCGGTCAGGGAGCGGCGAGGCAGGAATTCCCAGCCCGGATCCCGAAAGGGTTAAGGCGGCCGCGCTCGGCTCCCGCCGGGCGGAAATTGTCCCGGTTCCAGCCGCGCTTGTCCCGCACGAATTCCAGCCAGGAGCCGGCGGGAGCCGGGAAGGAGCGGCCGGGATGGCCGGGACCTGCCGCGATTCCCACTTTTATTACTACGGCATCAAATTCGCGCTCTCCGCCTACGCCACGCTCTTCTCGGTGCGTTGTTCCCCCATTTTTTCCCCCGTTCCCCCCCCATTTTTCCCCGTTTCCCCGGTTTTTTCCCCGCGTTTTCCCCGTTTTTTTCCCCGCGTTTTCCCCGTTTTTTTTTCCCGCGTTTTTCCCGGTGTTTCCCCACCCCCGCGCGGTGGATTTGGCTTTCCCAGCGATTTCGCTTTCTCCAAGTCCCGATTTCCCCTTCCCAAAGCCCCAAATCCTTGAGGAAAACCCGCGGTGCCTCCAAGCCCCCGGGGCCGGCTCCAAACCGGGAATTTTTGGGGTGGCGGGCACCAAACTGGGCGATTTTGGGGTCCAAACTGGGCGATTTTTTGGGTCTAAAGCGGGTGATTTTTTGGGTACAAACGGGGTGATTTTTTGGGTCCAAACTGGGCAATTTTTGGAGTCCAAACTGGGCAATTTTGGGGTCCAAACTGGGCAATTTTTGGGGTCTAAACTGGGCGATTTTTTGGGTCCAAACTGGGCAATTTTTGGAGTCCAAACTGGGCGATTCTGGGGTCCAAACTGGGCAATTTTTGGGGTCTAAACTGGGCGATTTTTTGGGTCCAAACTGGGCAATTTTTGGAGTCCAAACTGGGCGATTCTGGGGTCCAAACTGGGCAATTTTTGGGGTCTAAACTGGGCGATTTTTTGGGTACGAACTGGGCGATTCTGGGGTCCAAACTGGGCAATTTTTGGGGCGAGCCCGCCGCTTTCGCGGGGCTTTCCAAGCGCATCCTCCCCCAGCGCCGCTCCCGCGGATCCTTCGTGGCAGCGGATCCCGTTTGGAGCATAAAAAAAATCGGAAAATTCGGAATTTTCACCCCCGCAGACATCGAGGGGGTTCTTGGCCACAGGTTTTACCGGAAAAATTCCAAACAAAGCGATTTTTGGGTGGTTTTGAATCCCTGAACCCCGCTCGGGGCGGGATTTCCCCGCACCCGGGAGGTGCAAACACGTGCGGGAGCAGGAGAGGGAAAAACCGGGAATTCCAAGGCCCTTTTCAGGGAGTTTTTGGGGTTTTTCTTGCATAACCCCGAGTTTATTTACAAATACTTCCTCCCCAGGGTTGAATAACCCCGGGGTGGGGCGGAGAGTCCGGGTGTGAGCGCAGAAATTCCTGTGCAGGCGCTCAGAAAGGATTTGAATTCCTATTTTTATTTATTTTTCTCCCGTGGATGAGCTGGTGAGAGGGCAGGCCCAGCCCTCATGCCCGAGGCCCCAAAAATCCCCCCAAAACGGGGTTTTTTGGGAATATCTCCCGGACTTCCCTGTGCTGCCATGGGTGGGAAAGCTCTGAGCGGCCAGGCCTCCACGAGATTCCCACAATTCCCCAAAAAATCTGGGTTTCTCCCACGTTTCCGGCTCAGGGTTGGAGTTTGGGGTGGGAATTTCGCAATATTTTCGTCTTCCAAATGAATTCCTGGGAAATCCCAGGGTTTGGGTTCTCCAAGGAGCCGATCCCGCTCGGGTTGGGGTCCCCCGGCCGTTTTTGAGGAGCTGCAGGTGCTGAAGGAACCGCGGGGTTTTCCTGTTTTCCTCCCAGTTCATCCCCACTTTGGGAGTCGCGGCTTAACCCTGGGACAATTCCCAGTTTTTGGGGGGGAATTTCGGGAGAGAACCCACCAGTGGGAGACTCGGATTTGTCCGGAAAACGGGAGGACAACTCCCAAAAAAAAACCCCCGCTTTGGATGGCTCCAACCCCTCTGGCCCCCCATCCCCGGGATGTTCCCCGGGCGGGAATTCTGCTCCAGGGAATCCACGGGAATCAGTGCAGCTCCCGGGAGCCTTTCAGCCTGACCTAATTCCGGCCTCATTGGCACAATCGCCGCCCAATTAATTCCGAGAACCCTCCAAGCCTCGTTAACGACGGGATCGGGGCCGGGGCCGTTCCCGGGATGTTTTTCCCGATAAAAACCAGGATTTTGTAGGAATTCGCTTTGGAAATTTGCCTCCCTGGAATAAAAATCCTGTGGGATGAGGGTGGGGTTGGACTCCAGGGAGGATTGAGGAGGTTTGGGGGTCGCAGCCTGTGGAAAATGGGATTTAGAGCCGGTGGATCCTTTCCAGGGATTTCCTTACAGCTGGAAAAATCCGGGAAGGAGCCTGGGATGAGCCTGGGATGAGAGTGGCTTTAAACCAGGGAATCGTGGGTTGGTTTTGGTCCGGCTGAGCAAAGATTTGGGATTTCCTTTCCCAAAAATCCTCTTCTTCCCTTTCCTTGGAAAATATAAAAACGTTAAAAACGCGGAGAATTCTTTTCCCCTCAAACTGGGAGCGGACGTTTCAACCGACCCCGCTGGAAATCGGGATTTTTGCATTCCCTCTGGGAAAAAAGGCCATTCCTGCAGTTCTCCGGGGAAAAAAGGCCATTCCCAACATTCCTTTTGGAAAAAAAGTCAATTCCTGCCGTTCCCTTTGGAAAAAAAGGCCATTTCTGACATTCCCTCTGGGAAAAAGGCTATTATTCCCTTTGGAAAAAGCCATTATTCCCTTTGGAAAAAGCCATTCCCGACATTCCCTCTGGAAAAGGCCATTCCTGCCGTTCCCTCTGGAGGAGCCCACGGCTCCGGGAGAGCTTTTCCCAATTCCCACCTCACCTCGGGATTGGCCAGGAGCTGAACCCCACCCCAGAGCCGTGTGTTAATTATCCCCTACTCCTTAATTGCCTCCCATCCCGATTCCAAGTGGCTCCGGGACAGGGAATTCCAGCAGGGAATTCCAGCGGGGATTCCCGCCTTTATCCTTTCTCCTTCCCAGCTCCTCACCCGGCTCTTTCCCTACTGGATGGGGAATTCCTGGAGAGGGACTGGGCTTTGGGATGGGCCGCGAGACATCCCGGAGCTTTCCTTGGGTATCTCCCAACTCGCCCTCTCCCTCGGAGCCTCTTTTTCCGCCCGAATCCTGAAAATCCCGGAAATCCCGCCGCAGATCCTGGGGCTGCTGATCCTGAGCGTCGGGATCTACGCCGAGGTGGAGCGGCAGCGGCACAAAACCCTGGAAGGGATTTTCCTGGCTCCGGCCGTGCTGCTGCTCCTGCTGGGAGCCACCGTGTTCCTGGTGTCCTTCGTGGGAATGGTCGGGAGCCTCCGGGACAACCGGACGCTGCTGAAGGTGGTAAGGATTGGGATGGGCTGGGGGGAATTCCGTGGATCCGGAGCCACCTCCGTGTCTGGGGGATGGGGGGGTCTCCAGGAGGGAATTCCACGAATCCGGACTCACCACCATGGTTTGGGAACGCCAGGGAGGGAATTCCATGGATCCAGAGTTACCTCCATGGTTTGGGAACGCCAGGGAGGGAATTCCACGGATCCAGAGTCACCTCCATGGTTTGGGAACGCCAGGGAGGGAATTCCACGGATCCAGAGTCACCTCCATGCCTGGGGGTTCTCCAGGAGGAAATTCCATGGATCCAGATTCACCTCCACGGTTTGGGGATCTCCAGGAGGGAATTCCATGAATCCGGAGTCAAAACCACATCTGGGGGATCCCAGGGAGGGAATTCCGTGGTTCCAGAGTCACCCCCATGGTTTGGGGATCCCAGGGAGGAAATTCCCTAAATCCAGAGTAATTCCCACATCTGAGCGGTCTCCAGGAGGGAATTCCATGAATCTGGAGCCACCCCCATGGTTTGGGGATCTCCAGGAGGGAATTCCATGAATCTGGAGCCACCCCCATGGTTTGGGGATCTCCAGGAGGAAATTCCACGAATCCAGAGCCACCCTCATGGTTTGGGAATGCCAGGGAGGGAATTCCATGCATCCAGAGTCTCCACTGTATTTTCCCTCCCGAGGTCCATCCCGGGATGCGAATTCCCAAGGAAAAGCGCCTCCCCCTCCCTGCCCAGCCCCCGTTTTGTGGGAATCGGGAGGTGAAAAGCCGGGAATTGCTGAGGAGAGGAAGGAGGAGGGAATGGTGGCAATCAGAGCTCTTGTGTGGATTGGGAATTGTCCTTTTCCCAGCAGGATGAATCCCCCTGGAGGAGGCTCGGGAACAAAAGCAATCAGGGAAAGAGGCTCTGGAGGAGCTCTCGGAGCTGAGCTGGGCCGGGCATCTGCGGCTTCATCCCGATTTTACGGAAAAATGGGGAAACTGTGTCTAAAAGGAGCCGGGATTTGTGTTTAAAGGGATCCAGGTCCATGTTCGAAAGGATCTGGGATTCTGTTCAAACCTGGATTTTTGTTTAAAAGGGTTTGGATTCGTGTTCAAAAGGATCCGGGACTGTATTTTAAAGGATCTGGAATTGCATTTAAAAGGATCCAGGATTTGCGCCTAAAAGGATCCGGGATCCTGTTTTAAAGGATCCAAATTTGTGTCTGAAAGGATCTGGGATTGTGTTTAAAAGGATCTGGTTTCGTATTTTAAAGGATCTGGGATGTGCTTGAAAGGATCTGGGATTGTCTTTAAAAGGATCTGGAATCCCGGTTAAAAGGACCTGGATCTGCGTTTAAAAGGATCCCAATTCGTGTCTAAAAGGATCCAGGATCGTGTTTTAAAGGATTGGGAATCGTGTTTAAAAGGATCTGGATTCGTGTTTTAAAGGACCCGGGATTGTGTTTAGAAGGATTCAGACTCATCCTGATTTTATGGAAAAACAGACTCGTATTTAAAGGATTTGGGATCTTGTTTAAAAGGATCCGAATTTGTGTCTAAAAGGATCCGGGACTGCCTTTAAAAGGATCTGAATTTGTGTCTAAAAGGATCCAGGATCGTGTTTTAAAGGATTCAGGATTTGTGTTTAGAAGGATCCGGGATTTGTGTTTAAAAGGATCTGGATTTCTGTTTTAAAGGATGTGTGTTTGTGCCCAAAAATATCTGGGGTTGTGTTTGAAAGGATCCAGGATCGTGCTGAAAAGGATCTGGGATCATGGTTAAAAGCATCAGTTAAAAGGATCCGGGATTGTGTTTAAAAGGATCCAGGATTGTCTTTAAAAAGATCTGGATTTGGGTTTTAAAGGATCCAGGATTTCTGTTCAAAAGGATCTGGGATCATGTTTAAAAGGGTTTGGATTCGTGTTTAAAAGGATCCGGGATCCTGTTTAAAAGGATCTGAATTTGTGTCTGAAAGGATCCGGGATTGTGTCTCAAAGGATCCGGGATTGTGTTTAGAAGGATCCAGATCCATATTTAACAGATCTGGGATCAAGTTTAAAATGATCTGGGGTGATGTTTAAAAGGATCCAGGATCGTGTTTAAAGGATCCAGGATCTGTCTTTTAAAGGATCCAGGATTTCTGTTCAAAAGGATCCAGGATCGTGTTTGAAAGGACCCGGATTTGTGGTTAAAAGGATCCGGGATTCGCTGTTTAAAAGGATCTGGAATTTTATTTTAAAATATCTGGGATTTCTGTTCAGAAGGCCCCAGGTTTGGGTTTAAAAGGATCTGGGATTCGTGTTTTAAGGGATCCGGGCTGGTTTCTCCCCGGAGCCGTGGATTCCCCCGGGAATTCTCGGTGCCGGGATGATTTGTGCCCGCTCAGGGCGGCTGAGAGCTCCATCCATCACCGCCCCTGCAGCGGGAGCAGCCGCGGCTCCTTCCCATTTATCCGCGGGGAACAGGCAGTTCCTGATGTCCCAAAATCCCGGGATCGATATCCCGGAAACTCCAACCCCGCGGGATTTGTGCTCCGCAGGGAGAGGAATTAAACCGCACAAATTCCTTTGTGTCTCGGGGTTGGAATATCTGGATTTTCCACCCTGGATGACCCTTTCCATCCGTATTCCCAACCCTTTCCATCCGTATTCCCAACCCTTTTCCTGCCCCTGCTCCAACTTTTCCTCCTGCCTGGAGAAGTGGCTGAAAAAAAGGGATAAAAACAGAATACTGGGAATGTTTTGTGCCTGGACACGGAACACAGCTGTTCTGTGGGGTTTGGGGTTGGAGATTCCCGGAGAATCCCGATAATTTGGGAATTGCAGCACCTTCTCTTTTAAACCTGAGCCGCGATTTTTGCCCTGCCCTGGAGCCTGAGGCAGAGCCGGGCCCTTCCCAGGGGGGCTTTTCCCAGCCGGGATTTGGGAATAACGAACGAGGGACAAAACCTTGGAGATCCTCAAGGCAGGGAAGGAGCAGCTCCGAGCGCCGCTGCTCCCGGAACGGGGGGGGGATTTATCAATTCCCGAGGTTCCTGCAGGAATTAGCGTCATTTATCGGGAATTGGGATGGATGGGCTCGTTAACGGAAGCGGCGCTAATTGGATCGGCATCGAGCGGCTCTTCCCTGACTCAGCATCCAGAGAAAGATTTCCTTGGGAAGTTTCTCCATGAAATCCGGGCTTTGTTTGGAGCTTTGTGCCGGGGGAGATCCTCAGGCCCCTTCCCGATCCCTTCCCGATCTTTTCCCGATGCCCTCTCCGGGACAGGGGGACGCGGCCACCACTGCCATGCCAATTCTGGCCAAAATTCCGGGAAAAACCAGAATTCCAGCGGTTAA
Organism: Eulacestoma nigropectus; assembly: GCA_013397775.1. Taxonomy (NCBI): domain Eukaryota; kingdom Metazoa; phylum Chordata; class Aves; order Passeriformes; genus Eulacestoma; species Eulacestoma nigropectus. The sequence continues at coordinate 13,473 of VZTE01000058.1, forward strand.
TCCCTCGCTCCCCTCGTGATTTTGAGCTCGGGGGCAGCTCCAGGGTCGGATCCTGGTTTGGGTGGATTTTTCCTCCTTTTTTTTGCTGCTGGAATTTTCCTCAGGGGCAAATTGCTGATTTGTGGGATCTGGCAGAGCCCCTTGGGAAGGGAATATCAGGGATGGTGCAAGAAGGGAATATCCGGGATTTTCTCGGGAATTCCATTCCCAAGTGTGCCTGTGGCTGCTGCAGTCCTTGGGAACGCCAAAGAATTCCGCTTCCCACCCTGTCCGTGGCTTCGGATGCTCCACTGGGGCATTTTTTGGGTGAAGAAAAGCCGGATTTCACTCCGGCTTCCCAATTTTCCAGCCCGTGCTGGAGACCTGGATTTGTGGCTGCTTCCTTTGCAAATCCTCTTGGAATTCTGAAGGGATTTTGGGATTCGGAATTTTGTATTTACAAATTCCGGGTGGCCGGGGGGGGCGGGGTGAGCATTCCCTGTGGGATTTCCTGGATGTTCTGTTCCCTTTTGTTGGGAATTCCAGTCAGAATCCACCAATTTTCTCCCCAGTTTTTTTTCCTGGGTTTTCCCTCGTTTTTTTCAGGACCATGAGCTGAGCTCTTTTTTGGGATTTCTCCCTTGGAAATTGGGACTTTTCCAATCTCTTCCTTCAGAGCTTGACCTGGCCCAAACGAGCCTGAAAAGAGGGAAAGGGGCAGGAGAGGAAATCCGGGAATGGTGGGAATGGCCAAAGGGGGAAAACCCACCCGGCACAACGGGATAAAATCCCGGTTTTCCGGGAAAAACTGCAGGACTGGGGATTCCGGAGGAGCCTCCCGTGGCTTTGTGGAGAGAAAAATTCATCCTGTGGGATTTCAGGCATTTTTTGGTGCCCTGCTCTGACCCACTTGGGTTCGAACCCCAGTCCTCGGTCTCTGCTCCAATTCCAAAACTCCAGTCGGAATTTTTTCCCGCTAAAAAGAGCCCAAATCCCTCAGGTTTCATTTTTTCCCTCGGGTTTCCTTGGGTTTTTCCTCAGCCTGGGTTTCCAAGGTTGAAGAGCAGAAATATTCCCGAAATGGAATTTCTCCCTCCCGCTGTGGGATCCGGAGCCGTGACCCCAAATCCACCCCATCTCTTCGGAATTTCCATGGATTTGGAGGTGGGGATTGGCTCCCGTCGCCTCCCTAATTAAGGGGTTCCTTCCCTAATTACCCCTGGCCCTAAGGAGCTGCTGTGGGCGGTGCTGCTGCTTGGGGGGGGCGGAGCTCGTTAGTGGGGGTTAATTAACAACCCCTGAGCTCCAGCGGGAATTCTGGGATGGGCAGGACTTTGGGAACCGGAACAAACCCCGGGGTCAGAGCGAAAATCCCGGGAATAAACCCCCCCTCTCTCCCGAATCCCACTTTTTTTTAAGGGTTTTTCGGGATTTCAGCTGGTTGCCATGGGAACCGCCCTCCTTCCCGTGAGGGGGGAGCCTCCAAAAATTCCGAGGGAGGAGAAAAGCGGGAGCTGGGCTGAGCTCGGCTCTCCACCCTTGGAAAAGCCAGACGCGACGCCGGGTGGGAATTCCCGATGGGAACGGGCTGCAAGGACACCAAAGCTCCTGGTCCGGGTCCCTCGCTCCAGCGGAATCCGGATTTCCCAACCTGCCCGGAGAGGGAGGGAGGAGGGAATTAGTTAATTAATTAATTAATTCAATGCCAAAGCTTTCCCAGGGGTACAAAACCCCTTGGATCGATCCTTTTCTCCCTGGAGTCACCGGCAGCAGGACAGGCCCTGATTCCCACGGGAAAAATTCCAGATCTGTGGGGGTTGGGAGGAGAGGAGAGCTCCAACCTTCCCATGGAATCGTTGAGGTTGGAAAAGCCCTCCGAGGCCAGACCCAACCGTTCCCCGAGCGCCACATCCCACAGGGGCTGGGAATTCCGGGATGTGGGATCGCTCCTGCTCTCCCTGTGGATATTTCCGGCAGGAATTTCCCGGCTCCGAGCATTCCTAGGTGGGAAAAACCCATGGAAAACGCCAAAACTTGAGGAGGAGACTCTGGGAATGTCCCGGCTGGGACTGGGGGAGCAGGGCCCGGTTTGTTGCCCGGGTTCCGTGGGATGGATTATCCTCCATTGGATATCCAGCTTGGAAAAGCCGGAAAAAACCCTGGAAAATCCAACCACCCCACCACAGAGTGGATGTTCGCTCCCACTTTTCCCGTTTTTCCTCTTTTCCATGAGGAATTTGCCCTCCTGTTCCTCCCATCCTTCCTTCCCCACTCCCCAAACTCCTTTCCCTGTCAGAACGAGACCTTCGGAAAGGATTCGCGGCTCCCTGGGGAGCGGAAAACGGAATTTTGGGATTTCCGAGCGTTCCCAAGCAAATCCCGGTGTCCGGGTGTCCCCGTTGGAGCTGGACACGGACCCAGAGCTGGGATAATCCCTCCTTTCCCCATTCCAGTTCTTCTGGGTGCTCCTGCTGATCTTCCTGACGGAGCTGCTGCTGATCTTCGTCGAGATCGTCTTCGAGAACAAGGTGGGAGCGAGCGGCCCCTTCACGGTCCGGCATTCCCGAAAAATGAACAGGCATTCCCGAAAAAAGAATGGTCATTCCTGAAAAATGAACCGGCATTCCTGAAAATTCAATGGGCATTCCCGAAAATTGAATGTGCATTCCCGAAAATTGAATGTGCATTCCCAAAAATTGAATGTGCATTCCCAAAAATTGAATGGGCATTCCCGAAGAATGAATGGGCATTCCCAAAAATTGAATGAGCATTCCCGAAAATGGAACGGACATTCCCAAAAATTGAATGAGCATTCCCGAAAATGGAACGGACATTCCCAAAAATTGAATTGTTATTCCCAAATGTTGAATTGTTATTCCTGGACATGGAATTGTCATTCCTGAAAACGGAATGGTCATTCCTGAAATGTGAATTGTTATTTCCAAAAAATTGAGTTGTTATTCCCAAAAGTGGAATGGTCATTCCCAAAAATTGAAGGGTTGTTCCTGAACATGGAATTGTTATTCCCAAAAATTGAGTTATTATTCCCGAAAGTGGAATGGTCATTCCCGAAAACTGAACTGTCATTCCTGAAAATGGAATTGTTATTCCCAAAAATCGAGTGGTTATTCCTGAAAATGGAATGATTTTTCCTGAACATGGAATTATTCCTGAACATGGAATTGCTTTCCCTGCCCTGGATCTCCAGCATCACCCGGAGCTCTCCCGGCAGCTCCCGGGGCCATTCCCAGGAAAACCTGCGGGGTTTTAATCAGGGAATCGTTAAATCCTCGCCTCCATCCCGTGAACTGCCGGCTCCGAGGGCGGGGAGACGCTGGGATGGGAGCTGAGCCGGCGGGATGGGGAATGTTCCCCTTCCCTGGCACCTCCCGGTGCTGCTGGAAGCTTCCGATTCCATCTTCCCTAAAACCCATGGAACGATTGAACCGCCAGGATCGATCCCTGCCGGCTCAGGGAATGCAGGGGGTGGGAGAAATCCCTCAGGAATGGGGATTCCAGCCCCAAAAATCCACAAGGAGCTCCAGGCTTCCCAACCATCCCAAAATCGTGGATTTTTTTGGGATGGAGGGATCTTAAATCCCATCCAGGGCCACCCTCGGAGACACCTCCCCTATCCCAGGCTGCTCCAACCCGGCCTTGGGCACTTCCAGGGATCCAGGGGCAGCCACAGCTCCTCTGGGAATCCCATCCCAACCCCTCCCCACCCTCATTCCTTCCCGATATCCCATTTAAATCTCCCCTTTCCCAGTGGGAAGCCATTCCCTGTGTCCTGTCCCTCCATCCCTTGTCCCCAGTTCCTCTCCAGCTCTCCTGGAGCCCCTTCAGGCTCTGGAAATGGCTCCGAGGATTCCCTGGATCCTTCCCCTTCTCCAGGTGAACATTCCCAGCTCTCCCAGCCCGGCTCCAGAGCGGAGAATTCCGGAATCCTGGAATGGTTTGGGTTGGGATGTGCCCTAAAGACCCCTCAGCCCCAGCCCGGGAGAAGCTGGAGGAGGATTTTGCCTTTTCCAGCAGCTTCCCAGACCCCCCTGATCCCTGGAAAAAGTGCCGCACTTCCTTCTCCAAGGAAAACCGGATTCTTGGAGTCCTTCCCACACAAAACCCCTCCGTGCTGCCCCTTCCGGGCTGGGTTTTTTTGGGGAAACTCAGCATTAAATCCTCTTTTTTTTTTGAGCCCCGAGGATGCTCCAGCCCCATCCCGCACTCCAGGAACTCTCCGGAGAAATTCGGGATGGAATCCTGGGGATGGAGCTCCGGGATGGAGCAGGAGCTTTGAATTTAAACTCGTTTAAAATTAATTTCAATGGAATGGGGCGAGGTCGAGGCTTAATTAAACCCCAAATTACGAGGGGGGGAGGGGGGAGGGATGAATCCCACCGGGAATTGTCGGGAGGCACAAATCCGCCTCTGGAACGGCAGCAGTTCCTTAAATTCCCGAAAACCAGAATTAATTGGATTTTAGATGAAATTAATTCTGCGGCCTCAGAGCTGCTCGATATGCAAATCAGCTACGTTGAGATGCAAATGAGGCCGGGGGGATTAATGGGATTGGGCTGCTGGGGAGGGAGCGGGTGGAGAGGACGCAGAACCCTGGGATGTCCAACTCCCACCTGGAAATCGGGATTTAATTCCAGAGGGATCCCGAGATGAGCCTTTTTGGGGAAAAACCAGCAGGAAACAGCAAAACCCGGGATTGTGCTGGTTTAGCGAGGAGCAAACCGGGAATGAAAATATTCCTGAGCCCTTCCTGGAGCTGTCTGAGATTCCCAGGAATCACCCCTGGCACGTTTTCCCCGTTCCCGAGTTCTCCTCCCCGTTCCCGCTCTTCCCAACCTTTTATTTTCCCGTCAGGGGGGATCGTGGAAAGCGACGTTTCCCTCTTCCCTCCCCTCTTCCCGCTGCTCCTAACCCAGGGAAAAGTTCCTTTTTCCCCTCCATTAACGTTCCTGCCTGCCGGATTTTCGGGAATCGAGCGGAGAATCCGCTCCGGGTCTGCCCTGGGCGCTCGGGGCCTCCCCGAGAACATTCCCAGGCATCCCTAAAATGCCTTTTCCATCCACTTAGTGCTCAACTGAGTGCCTGAAGCATCTCCAGGAGGAGCGGCAGGGGCAGCCCCAGCCCATCCCTGCTGGAATTTCCGAGTGATTTCTCGGGATCAGGAAGGACCCAGGGCTCTGTGAGGGCTCTGCTCCTACTCCTGGGATATTTTCCCATGGATAAATCCCCTCTCGGAGCCCATTTCCCCCTCCCGAGGCAGCAGGACTCTCGGCCAGGGGTTAAAATCCTGATTTTCCGTGGGATTGAGGAGTCTGGAGGAGCTTTGGGATGAAATGAAACGGAGCAGGGAAAAATCCCATGGATAAAGATGTCTGGGCCTGCTCGGATGTGCCGGGAATGGATCCGGAACGCTCCAAAATGTTGGATTTTACCCCAGGAAATCGGCTTGGCCCCGGGTAAAATTCCTCCTCCCGTGCCAGCCGTGAAAAACCTGGAATTTCGTGCTGTTTTCCCTTTGTTTTTCCACGTTTCTCCATCCCAGATGAACGAGGTTTTCCACTCCAACATCCAGGCGGGAATCCGGCACTACTACGACGACCTGGACTTCAAGAACATCCTGGATTTCGTGCAGGAAAAGGTTTGCTTGGGAAAAGGGGGAGCTTTTCCAAGGAATGCTCAATCCCATGCCTCGTTTTTCCTCATTTTCAGGGTTTATTCCCGTCCCTGGGGTGTTTTCCTTGGATATCGTCACTCGTTTTGGGATTTTTTTGCCGGGTTTTTGCCCTCCCCAAGCTCAGGCCACGGGGATTTTTTGGGATTTCTCCTGGAATTTGTGTGCCCTGCGAGGAGCCTCGGCCACTCCCGCGCTTGGGCCGTGCCGGGATATTTCCATTCCCAGGTTTTGGTGGGAAATCGCTGCCTGGAATTTTTTTATCCCTTCCCAACCTGCCCAGAGAGGGCAGGAAGGAGGGAATTAATTACTAACTTAATTAATTAATTAAATGCCAAAGCTTTCCCAGGGGTACAAAACCCCTTGGATCGATCCCTTTCTCCCTGGAGTCACCGGCAGCAGGACAGGCCCTGATTCCCACGGGAAAAATTCCAGATCTGTGGGGGTTGGGAGGAGAGGAGAGCTCCAACCTTCCCATGGAATCGTTGAGGTTGGAAAAGCCCTCCGAGGCCAGACCCAACCGTTCCCCGAGCGCCACATCCCACAGGGGCTGGGAATTCCGGGATGTGGGATCGCTCCTGTTCTCCCTGTGGATATTTCCGGCGGGAATTTCCCGGCTCCGAGCATTCCTAGGTGGGAAAAACCCATGGAAAACCCCAAAACTTGAGGAGGGGACTCTGGGAATGTCCCGGCTGGGATTGGGGGAGCAGGGCCCTGCTCGGAGGCAAAGCTGCTCCCAAGGAATTTGGGATGTTCCCAGCTCGGCCCAAATTCCCTCATTTTATCCCGGAGCACCCCAGTTTTTCTCTCTGGATATGGAGCAGCGGAACCTGGGAAGCTCCTTCCTCTTGGAATTTAGAAATTTAACTCCAGGGCTCCCTCCTTGGCTTTGGGAGCTGCGCTTGACTTTAGGCCCGGCCTTGCTGAGCCGAGCTCAATAACCAGGCTGGGATCCCCCTGGAAGCCTCAGGACCTGCCTGATTTGGGAAGAGATTGGAATTCTTCCCAAGTTTTGCTCCGACCTCCCCGGCATGAGGCTGGAATTCTGCGTGGATGAGAACTGGAGCTGCTGGGAGCAGCCGGGAATTCCCGGTCAGGGCTGTTCCCAGGGCCCGGGCACGGAGACAGATCCAGGAATCTCCGAACATTTTACGGGAATTCTTTCTGGGAATTCCTGCATTTCCAAACTATCCCGGATCAGGCTCTTTCCAGACCATTCCGTGGCATTTTTCCCATCTGCTGCTTCCCTTCAGGATTTTCCTCCCCTTTTTCCGTGCAGTTTTTGGGAGCTGCTCGCCCTCCCCGCCCCGGGTGGGACCGAAAGCAATCCGGGAATTCCAGGTGGGAATCCGGGAATTGTGGATCTGTGCCTCAGCCGCCCCTGGGATGGAGCAGAGCAGGAGGATCCCAGGAGTTTTTCCTGCTTTCCCTTGGAAAAGGGGAGCGGAGGCTCCCAGGGATAAACCTCTCCCAAAATCTGCTCCTAGATGAGTTTGGTGCTTAAAAAAATGGGGAAAATCCCTTTTTTCCCTGCTTTTCCGAGCACTCCGACCTTTCCTGGCCTCTCCAGGCTTTTCCTTTCAGGGGGAAAAGCTCCAATTCCGATCGTTTTCCACGAGAAGGTTCGGATCAGGCTCATTTTTATTCCGTGGACGACACGGAGTGACTTTGACAGAATTTTTTTGATCTTCTCTGCGGGAAGAGAAGGAAAAAAAGGCGAATTTTTCCTTTTTTCCCTTTGTAGCTGCAGGATTTGATCCCAATTTATCCTGACGGGAAAAGAAATCTCCGCGGAGCCTGATCAGGATTTGTGGGATGGCTGAGCTGCCGTGAAATCCACCCCTGAGGGCACTGCCAGAGCCATCCCTGCCTCGGGAAAAGCAGGGATTTGTCACCTGGAATTAAATCCCGGGAGCGTGGATGAGGCTGATCTCGCTGAAAGCCGGGATGGATCCCAGCCCTGCTCACAGCTCGGGAAAGCCACACCCAAATCCTGCTAAAATGGGGATAAACGGGCGAAAATCCCACTTTTTTTTTTTTACCTGGTGCCTTCAGCTGCCCTGGGAGCAGGGAGAAATTGGGAATTTTGGTGCTGGAAGTGGAAATGCAGGGAAAGGGTGGAGGGGAGGCTTGGGACTGGAATTATGGAATGGTTTGGGTTGGATGGGATCTCAAATCCCATCCCATTCCAGCAGGGACCCCTTCCCCTATCGCAGGCTGCTCCAGCCTGGCCTTGGGCACTTCCAAGGATCCGGCTGCTCTGGGAATTCCATCCCAGCCCCTCCGCACCCTCACAGGCAGGAATTCCCCCCCATTATCCCAATTAATTATCCCCCATTATCCCTGTGTCCTTGGGAATCCGTTCCCCGTTGTCCCAGGGTCATCGGGCTGACTCCAAACCCCTTTTCCAGGTTGATTCCAAACCCCTTTTCCAGGCAGAACGGGATTTTTAAGGAGTTTCCAGGTGCTCCAGGAATGGGGCAGCCACGGCTCCCCTGGGAATTCCATCCCCGCCCCTCCCCGCCCTCCCAGCGAGAGATTTCTCCCCAGTATCCCAACCCAACCCCAAATCCCTCGGAGAGGGAATCCCTCCCGCTCTGTCCTGGCATTCCGGGATCGTCCAGCTCCAGTCTCAGCCTCTCCCTGTGCTTTCCCTGCAGTTTTCCTGCTGCGGCGGGGACGAATTCCGGGATTGGGAAGCGAACCAGTACCACTCCTGCAACGGCAGCGGGGCCCTGGCCTGCGGGGTGCCCCATTCCTGCTGCATCCGCGGGGTGAGGCCCCAGGGCATGGAAAACCCCCTAATTCCAGGGAAAACCTCCTCTTCCAGCCGGTTTCCCCGCACCAAAGGGTTTCTGCTTCACGGCATTCCCGCTCGGAAGAAGGTTTTGAGGGAATTTCGGCGTGAGAGGACGGAGGAGCTGGAGTAGGAATGTTCGTTCATGGGTTACTCTGGAATTTGCCGGGATCGTGGAGGCCGAATCCTGGGATAACGGCGGTTGTGCCACGGCCAGGAGGAGCTGTTGGGAATGCCGAGGTTCCCAGCTGTGGGATGTAAAAGGGGTTTGGAAAGGGATCGGGGGAAAAAAAATGGCAGCAGCTTGGAAGGACTTGGGAATGTTCACCTGGAGAAGGGAAGGATCCAGGGAATCCTCGGAGCCATTTCCAGGGCCTGAAGGGGCTCCAGGAGAGCTGGAGAGGGACTGGGGACAAGGGATGGGGGGACAGGACACAGGGAATGGCTTCCCACTGGGAAAGGGGAGATTTAAATGGGATATCGGGAAGGAATGAGGGTGGGGAGGGGCTGGGATGGAATTCCCAGAGGAGCTGTGGCTGCCCCTGGATCCCTGGAAGCGCCCAAGGCCGGGTTGGAGCCAGCTGGGATAGGGGAGGTGTCTCCGAGGGTGGCCCTGGATGGGATTTAAGGTCCCTTCCCACCCAAACCATTCCAGGATTTTGGGATCTGACTCGGCTCCATCCCAGCCTGGATCCTCCCCCAGTTCCTTTCCCATCCGGCTGTTGCGGGGTTTGGAAGTCTCTGGGATCCTGTTCCCGGTACCGGCTCCCAATGAGGGGATTTTTGAGGAATGAGGGGATTTTTCAGGAATTTGCTGCCGGCAGGGCCGGGAGGGCTTTGCCCAAGGATCCCTCTGGGCAGGGATTGGGAAAAGCCTCCATTCCAACCCCCCGGACAGAGCCGGGCTCCGGAGGGGAGCGGAGTTCCAGAGCCAGGAGCTTCTCCTGGCGGGAATTGCCACATCTGGGAATCCAAACACCTCCCCCCACACTCAGCAGGGATTTTTGGCCAAGCGCTCCGAGCCCGGATCGTTCGATCCAACCCCACTCCTGCCCGGAATCCATCCGAGGATAAAACCTCAGGATCCGGGAAAAAATCCGAATATCCCGATTGTGCTGGAAAGCTCCAGAAAAGGCTCTGCCGAGCTCAATCCCGGCAGCAAAACCTCCTGGAGCTTCGGATCTCCGGGAATATCGGCGCCGGATCCGAGCCTCGGCCCTGCCCAGGATCCGGTGACGGAATTTTCCTCGTTCCTCATCAGTCCCTCATTGTTTTGGGTTTTTTTTATGGAAAAAGAGGGAAATGTGAAGGGGTTTAATGATCAGCGCGGGCCCAATATGCAAATGAGATGCAGATTAGAGAATGTCTCTAATCAGGGCCTTGATTAACGAATCCTGGGGCTCCTGGAGATGGAATTAGGGATTCCTGCAGTGAGGATGGGCTGCAGGGAGCCGAGGGCTTTTTACGGAATTTTTGCATTCCCGTGGTTTTTTTTGGGGACACTTTGGCGAAGAAAAACCTTGGCAGGGAGAGGGGAAAATCCCGTTGATCCAGAGGGGGAGAATTTGGGAAACTTTTCGGGAATGATCGAGGCCAGATTGGAGCAGCCCAGGGCAGCGCGAGGCATCCCTGTCCCTCCAGCCCTTGTCCCAAATCCCTCTCCTGGAGCCCCTTCAGGCCCTGGAATGTGCTGGAAGCTCTCCCTGGATCCTTCCCTTCTCCAGGTGAATATTCCCAGCTCTCCCTGGATCCTTCCCTTCTCCAGGTGAATATTCCCAGCTCTCCCTGGATCCTTCCCTTCTCCAGGTGAATATTCCCAGCTCTCCCTGGATCCTTCCCTTCTCCAGGTGAATATTCCCAGCTCTCCCTGGATCCTTCCCTTCTCCAGGTGAATATTCCCAGCTCTCCCTGGATCCTTCCCTTCTCCAGGTGAATATTCCCAGCTCTCCCTGGATCCTTCCCTTCTCCAGGTGAATATTCCCAGCTCTCCCTGGATCCTTCCCTTCTCCAGGTGAATATTCCCAGCTCTCCCTGGATCCTTCCCTTCTCCAGGTGAATATTCCCAGCTCTCCCTGGATCCTTCCCTTCTCCAGGTGAATATTCCCAGCTCTCCCTGGATCCTTCCCTTCTCCAGGTGAATATTCCCAGCTCTCCCTGGATCCTTCCCTTCTCCAGGTGAATATTCCCAGCTCTCCCTGGATCCTTCCCTTCTCCAGGTGAATATTCCCAGCTCTCCCTGGATCCTTCCCTTCTCCAGGTGAATATTCCCAGCTCTCCCTGGATCCTTCCCTTCTCCAGGTGAACATTCCCAGCTCTCCCAGCCCAGCTCCAGAGCCCTAAAGACCCCTCAGCCCCAGCCAGGGATACCCCAAAGTCAGCGGGATCGGGGGGACCCTGATTGTCCCGTGCTGGGCGCCTCTGGAATTCCTGATTTCCATTTGGATTTCTGGTGTTTTCCCGTTGCCTTTCCGGGGATAAATCCGTTCCCGTTGTCGTTCCCAGGTGCCCGGAGGAGTGGTGAACACCCTGTGCGGGTACCGCACCCTGGACAAGGAGGTGACCTTGGCTTTTTGGGAATTCGCGGCTCCTTCTTCCCCAGATCCCCCAAACCAGGAATTCCCGTTCCCAAGCAAGGCCGGGATGCAGCTGCTCCAAACTCCGTTTTGGTGCTTTTCCCCGGAATTTCGGGGCTCCTCCTTTATCCCATTCCCAACCCACACCATCCCTGTGGGCCCTTTCGGGATCAGCCCCGGGAATTGCTGGGCTGGGGTTGGGGTTGGCGTTTGAGTTTGAGGTTTGGGTTTGGGGTTTCGGTTTAGGGTTTGGGGTTCGGGTTTGGGATTTGGGTTTGGGGTTTGGGGATTGGGGTATGGGGATTGGGGTTTAGGGTTCGGTGTTTGGGATTCGGGGTTTGAGTTTGGGTTTTGGGGTTTGGGTTTGAGGTTTTGGTTTGGGGTTTGGGTTTTGGGAGCAGAGGGGTCTGAGTGGTTTGGGGTCACTGAAACAGCCCCAGATTCAGCAGAGTTTAAACTTAACAGCAGCTTTAAACTGAACTAAACTTAGGACTGACATTAAATTTAGTGAAGGAACAGCTCTAGACAGACTTAAGCTCAGAAGAACTTAAAATTAACAGGACTTAAATTTAATAGAACTTAAACTTAACTGAGTTTAAACTTAACAGAACTTAAGTTTAACAGAACTTAAATTCAACAGGATTTAACTTAAACTCAGCAGAACTTAAAACTTAACAGCAGTTAAACCCAACAGAACTTAAACTCAACAACTTAAATTTAACTGAGTTTAAACTTAACAGAACTTAAACCCAGCAGAACTTAAACTTAACAGAGCTTTAAATTAGCAGCGGTTAAACTCAGCGGAACTTAAGTTTAGCAGAACTGAAACTTAACAAGATTTAAATTTAATAGAACTTAAACTTAACAGGACTTGAAAGAACTTGAACTCAAGAGAACTTAAAAGAACTTAAACTCAGCAGAACTTAAACTTAACAGAGCTTTAAATTAGCAGCAGTTAAACTCAGCAGAACTTAAATTTAACAGAACTTAAACTTGACAGAAACTTAACAGCACTTAAAATTAACAGCACTTAAAATTAACAGCACTTAAACTTAACAGCACTTAAACTTAATAGAACTTAAACTTAACAGGACTTAAATACTTAATTCTAACTGAAGTTAAACAAAGCAAATCCACCCAGGATTTCCCCAGCCCAGCAGTGCCTCACAGGCCTGAACTCCTCACAAATCCCACGGATCCAGGGGAGCAGCGTTCCCAGGACATTTCCCATGGAATATTCACCCTCACACGCTCATGGACAGAGAGTCTGGGCAAGGTTCCTGTGAGAAATTCCCAGGAATCCAGAGGGATTCTCACCTGGGATGACTTTAGATCTTCCCACCGGGCGCAGGACTGAGCTCGAGGAGTGGAGGGATCAGCCCAGGATCTGTTCAGGGATCCCCAAGTGCAGAAATGTGGGAATTCCCAGCAGAGTTCCCAGCAGAAATGTGGGAATTCCCAGCTCGGAGAGGCCCCAGCTGAGGGAATTTGATGGTCCAGAGTCTCTCCCAGGTCCCACTCAGGGCCCCAAAAGTTGGGATTTCATCCCAACGACGCCTGGACCTTGGCTCCGAAACTTCCTTTGGAAGTGTGAGACCAAAAAAATCTCCTACTCCTGAGATTTTTTTGGGCCAAAAAAAACCCCAATCCGAGGTTGTTCCTGACAAAACTCCTGGGACCGCCCCGTTCCTGGGAGCACACCGGGAATTTCGGATCCTCTCTCTGCTCCTCCGCAGCGCCTGGAGCTGCTCGGCACCATCCACGTCCGGGGCTGCATCCACGCCGTGGGGCTCTGGCTCAAGGACAACTTCGAGGCCACTCTGGCCATCTTCTGCTCCCTGCTGCTGCCACAGGTATGTGGGGGATCCCCTGGGAATCCTGTCCCGGATTCCCGGAATTCCAAGCTGGAAAGACCCACAAGGATCAGGGATGAACCCCCAGTTTTGGGGTTATCAGCACCAGCCCCGACCAGCGGAGCTGATCTCAGGTCTCAGCTCCTTTCCCGGCGCTGGAAGGTGGAAAATAAATCCTTTGGAGCTCTTTTTCCCATCCCAGTTCCATCTGGGATTTGTGGCTGGGACAGGAAATTCATCCCGGGCAGAACGGGCTTGGATCCCTCCCGAAATCCAATTTGGGATCCAATAAAAGCAAACCCCGGGGCTGTGCGAGGGCAGAAAATCCTGCCCCGTTCATTCCCGCGGAATTCCTGCAAACACAGCTGGAATGGGACCCCGGATGAATCCCAATCCCAAATTCCAGTGGGTGTGCCCGGCCTCACCGATCCCAATTCCCACTGGTGGTGCCCGGGGATCCCAGCTCCTCCCCAGCACAGGGAATGGAGCTTTCCCTGATGGACACGGACGGAGATTTGGGGGTGCAGGGGGGGCTCTTCCTGTGCCACACCTGGAATTTCTCCCTTGGATCTTCCCGGAATTACTCCTGACCAAACCATGAGGATTTGCCGTGGATTTGACCCTTTTTGGGATTTATTTCGAGTCCCATGAGCAAAACCCTTCCTCTTTATGGCAGCGTTGGGATTGCTGGGGGTGATGCTTCCCAGGGGTGGGATTTATCCCAGCGATTCCTGGTTTTCCAGATTTGATTTTTGAAATCATTCCCGGTTTTCTGCTCGCACCGAAAGGCGGGAAGGGCTTGGATAAAGCAGCAGCCATGGGGGAAATTTGGGATAATTTGTGAGAGCTGGAGTTTGGGCTTGCGGATGGTTCGGACGCGATCCCGACTCAGGGGAGCAGTTCCTGCCCAGTCCTGGCTGCCATTCCTGACTTTTTTGGGAGTGTTTCCTTCCAAACGAGCATCAGGAAAGGCAGGAAGGGGGGGGGAAGAGCTGGAATGGGGGAAAAAAGCACTGGAAGGGGGCAAAACCAGCCCATCCCAACCCATCCCATCCCAACCCATCAGCGCCGCCTCCCGCGGCCTCATCCATTACCAGCCGACTGCTAATTGGGAACGCTGGGGACAAATCCCTGGGAATGCCGAGCGCTGATGGATCTGGAGTGGTGCCGTTAATTGGGAACGCTGGGGACAAATCCCTGGGAATGCCGAGCGCTGATGGATCTGGAGTGGTGCCGTTAATTGGGAATGCTGGGGACGAATCCACGGGAATGCTGATGGATCTCAGCAGGAGCCGCGGTTGTCAAAGGCTCTTCCCGCGGAGCAGCTCGTCCTCTCCATCTGCTCCCGACTTGGAACATGGATCGGGTTTGGATCCTGCCGGGATTTGGAGGGAATTCAGCGGAAAACGGACGTCGGTGCTGCCAGGAGCTGCCAGCCCTCAGACAGCTCCATTCCCAGAAATCTGGAGGGAGAGGGCTGGATTGGCCTGGAATTGCTGATCCAGGTTGATGTGAGGAGGTGACCGAGCCGAGAGTTTCGGGAAGAGGGACGGGATTGAGCAGCGCCAGCCCCGCCCTTTGTCGTGTCCCACACGGAAAACGTCTCTGCGTAGGGATGCAAACCTCCTCCATGGAAAACTCCCCGGATGCTGCAGGGAAGGTTGGGATTCTGATCCGTGTCCCGAGCCCAGCTTTGGGATTTTTCCCACTTTTCCTCATGGTTTCTCTTCCTTAAGGTCAAACCTTGGCCTTGGCTGAGCTCCAGGGCTCGGAGGTTGAGGGTCTGAGCTCGGTTCCTGTTCCTCATCCTGGGATCCCAGGCTTGTCCTTGGATCTGGGGGGAAACACTGGCTCTTGGATCCTGGAAAAATGATCCAAGTAAAGTTCTGGCTGGCTTGGAGCACCCCTGGAGAGTTGGGAATTACTGTGTTGTGTTCCCACCTGGCTCAGGGGTGGGGAACGATCCCACCTGACCTTCCCATCCTGTGGGAAGTGCCGGAATTTTGGGTTTTTCTCCGCTTTTCCCAACTCCAGGTGGGAGCCTGAGGTGCAGGAGAGGCTGCTGGGCTTTGCTTCCTCCGGAATCGGGCTCAGGGAAAGCTGCTGGATCCCGGCGGGATTCGCTGTGAGGGGAGAGTTGGGACAGGGACAAATCCTGCCGGGATCCGGCAGCGAGGGGGAGCGACTCCCGAGGCAGAGGGAGTCGGTGAATCCCTGATCCCCCCCAAATCCAGGAGCATCCCCGCCTTTTTTAGAGGGAAAACCCCAATCCCATTGGAGGGTCTGAGTTCCTTTTTCCCGTCCATTCGGAGCGAGGCACAAACTCCAACGCGATCCATCCCCGCCTCTGCAGCGCTCCCGGAATTCCCTTTTTTCCCTTTCCCCTGCAACCCAAATTCCTGCGTTCCAATCCCGGCTCCGTGCCCTTCATCCCACACATTCCCTGTCACTCGGAAGGACCTTTTCATCCAGTCCCAAAGCCCCGCTGTGGCTTTAATCACGGAGCAGCCCCGGATTTTCCAGCAGCAGCAGCCGAGCTCATCCATCCTTTTCCTGCCGCCGCCTCCGCGTCCTTCTCTGCCTCCAGCAGGATCCTTCACAGAGCTGGCGGCACACCGGGAACGTGTTTGGGATGGAAATGAGGCACAAAATCTTCCAGCAGCTTTTAGGGAATGTGTCTTCAGCTGGGCCTTTCCAGGGAATGTTTCCCGGTGCTGTTCCAGCAAATCTTGGAATTGTTTCGGTTGGAAGAACCTTCAAGATCCCATCCTGACCCTGCCATGGGCAGGGACACCTCCCACTGTCCCAGGCTGCTCCAACCTGGCCTTGGGCACTTCCAGGAATCCAGGAGCAGCCACAGCTCCCCTGGGAATCCCATCCCAGCCCCTCCTCACCCTCACAGCCAGGAATTCCTTCCCAATATCCCATTTAAATCTCCCCTTTCCCAGCGGGAAGCCATTCCCTGTGTCCTGTCTCTCCATCCCTTGTCCCCAGTCCCTCTCCAGCTCTCCTGGAGCCCCTTCAGGCCCTGGAATGTGCTGGAAGCTCTCCCTGGATCCTTCCCTTCTCCAGGTGAACATTCCCAGCTCTCAGCCCGGCTCCGGAGGGGCTCCATCCCCAGGATCATTCCCTGCCCCTCCCAGCCGGGCGCAGACGCAGCCACTGCAGTAAAACAGAACCAGGAGCAGGAAAACCTCTGCAATCCTTTGTTTTTCCCCTAAAAGGAGGGAATTTTTTCCATCCTGAGGAAGCAGAAAGTGACGCACATCCCAAGAAAACAAGAAAAATCCCTGGAAGGGCTCTGCCGATGGTTCCCATCCATCCCGGTGAATCATTTCTCCCTCTGTCCCATCCATCTCTGAACGCCGCAGCGCGAGTGTCACGGATCCTCGGCGTGGGCGCCGCCGTTCCCTCCCCGGAGCGTCAATCCCGGAGATCGACGGCTCCATTCCGTGAAAAATGCGGAATTGTCCTGGCGCCGGGCGTTCTCCAGGCTGGCGTCTTCATCTGCCGGTGACAGGGATGGAAAACGTTCCCCGTGCAAAGGGAACGTTTCCTGGGAAGATTAATCTGGGATGTGTTTGCTCTTCCATCTCCCCGCGGCTCCGGGGGGTCCTCGAGCGGCTGCCGAGCGTTCACGGAGCGGGAAAAGGGAATGAACGGGATTTTTCCGTCTGCAGGCCACGGCCTCTCCATAAATCCCAGTTTAGGGAAGGAAAAGGCAACAAAGGAGGAAAAAAAAACCACCTTTTTACCTCGTTAACTCTGGGAAAACCTGGAATGATTCAGCATTCCAGAGGATCCGGCTCTTTAAATGGGGAAGGAGCTCCAGAACCAGGGGATGTTCCCATATTTCCATGGAAAAGGGGAATCTTGCAGGGAATTTTCCTTGCTGGAGTCAGGCAGGCACCCACGGGCACCGCCCATCCCTAAAGGAAAACATCCATGGACTTCCAGTCCCTTTTTCCATTGGAAAATGAGGGGAAAATGGAAGTTTGAGCCTTTTCCTTCATTGCTTCACGAAATTCCGGAGCCCTTTTGCCAGAGGAGGAGGAGAGGAGCTTCCAGCACTTCCAGAGAGGAGGATCTGGGGTGATTCCAGCCCCACTGGGACAATTCCCACTGGAAAACTGATCCAAAGGAACCAATGGAGACGCCGCGAGCAAAGCTGGACTTGGGGATGGAGCCGAGCCTTGGAATTTTATATGGGAATACCTGGCTTGGGTTTAGAGGAACCACGGAATGCTTTGGGACTGTCTCATTCCATGGGCAGGGACACCTCGGGATTCCCAACGGAGGTTTCATGGATTCCCGGGTTGTGCGAAGCTCCTGGGATTTTATTTGCCCCCTGGAGGAGCAGCTTTTCCATGGATTCGCACCCCTGGGGCACTCAAATCCCACAGCAGAAAGTCTGGGAAGGGTCAAATTCCAGCCAGGAAGAACAGGCAGCTCCCTAACTTCCAACGGCAATGATTCCCAGATCCCTGTCCCAGAAAAAAAAATCCGCTTTTTCATTTTTCCAGCCTCAGCTTTGCTCCGTTTCGTTCCCATTTTCCCCCGCAGCGGCTCCTTCCCGAGCTCTGCAGTGCCATAAAATCCATGCCCGCCTTCGGATCTGCCGGCGCTCCGGGAAAGCGCGGAGCCCTCGGAGCCAGGGATATTGGATGCATCCATAATTCCTGACAGCTTTCGCCGTTCTCATTAAGCGGGAGAGGGAATTTAGGGCCGGGCTGGGACGGGAATGGGATCATAACTCAGCGGAGAGCGACGGCTCTGGGATTCAGGATGCTGATGGAGGCCTTTGGATCGTTTCATTCCTTTCCAGAATTCCCCATTTTCTCCGGGATACTTCAGCGGGAGGAGCAGGAGGAATCATGGCCCCAGACCTGGCGTCATTCCCATGGAACACGTTGCCGGCACGAATCCTTCCGGGATTTGTGGCTTCGGGGAGGGGAAAAATGACAAATTTCCCCTGAAATCCCTCATTTCAAAGGCTTTTCCTGCTCCGTGGGATCGGGAGCGGGATTTTAATCAGGAGCAATGACAGGTTAATAACGGGGGATGGGGCTGAGGCTCGACATCCATGGAAATGGGATTTGAAAACTGAAATCCTGAAGGATTTGCTGTTGGATGGGGATCAGCACAATCCCGTTATCCGGAGCGGTGTCTCCGGGCTCTCCCTGGAGTTCCTGGAGAGAGGGAGCCGTCCCCAAACATCCCACGTAGAAATCACTGGAACTGCGAGATAACCTCGTTCCAGGCCCTTCGGATAACAGGAAATTCCGGGATATTTCCAGGCTTCACTTTTCCCGTCAGCACCTGCAGCGGTTTTTCCCAGCAAAACAACCCCAACAGCAGGAATCCCGAATTCCCGGAGCTTTCCGGAACCACGCCCCAGCCTCCCACAGCTCCACCGTCCTTCCTGGGATTGATCCCGTTCTCAGGGATCGAGTGGGATATCGAACAACCGGGAAGCCCCGAGGATCCGTGGGAGGGACTGGGAAAGTGGGAATGGGGCAGGATCCAACTGAGGGCTCCAGGATGGGCTCAGTGCTGGGAGAGCATCTCCAGGAATGAGATTTTCCGCTTCTTCTGGCTTGGGGAAGCGGTTGATCCATGGAAATCCTCCTGGGATCCATGTCCAGGTGGATTTGGGAAGGGAAAATCAGCGTGGAGCCATTTTGGGGTGGATTCTCTGCAAGGCTCGGCTGCTCCCGGTGTTGGGAGAGCATCTCCAGGAATGGGATTTTCCGCTTCTTCTGGCTTGGGAAGCTGATGATCCAGAGGGATTCCCTTGGGATCCATGCCCGGGTGGATTTGGGAAGGGAAGATTGACCTTGAGCCAGGATTCTGGATCCCCTCTGCTCTGGAGCTGGGCTGGGAGAGCTGGGAATGTTCACCTGGAGAAGGGAAGGATCCAGGGAGAGCTTCCAGCACATTCCAGGGCCTGAAGGGGCTCCAGGAGAGCTGGAGAGGGACTGGGGACAAGGGATGGAGGGACAGGACACAGGGAATGGCTTCCCACTGGGAAAGGGGAGATTGGGGTGGGATATTGGGAAGGAATGAGGGTGGGCAGGGGCTGGGATGGGATTCCCAGAGGATCCCTGGAAGTGCCCAAGGCCGGGTTGGAGCACCCTGGGATAGGGGAAGGCGTCCCCGAGGGTGGCCCTGGATGGGATTTAAGGTCCCTTCCCACCCCAGCCAACCCATGATTCCACATCCTGGTTTGGATGGGATACTGGGAAGAAACCCCGGATGCTCCTGGATCCCTGGAAGTGGCCCAGGCCGGGTTGGGATACGCTGGGATCGGGGAGGCGTCGCTGAGCCCGGGGCGGCTCTGTCCCTGTCCCGCAGGTGCTGGGGCTGGCCATGGCCTGGCTCTACTGGCAGCAGCTCAACCAGATCCATTCCCGCCTGGATTCCGTGGATTTCCGGCTCCTGGAGACGCGGGATCTGAGCTTCGCCTCCCTGGATCTCAGCGGCGCCGGCTGGTGCTGGTGCCTGCCACGGGAAGGCGGATACATCCCGGTAAATCCCGGGAACGAGGGCGAGGAGGAGGAGGAGGAGGAGGAGGAAGGCGCCGCCGGCCACAGCAAAGTGTGAGGAGCAGGAGGAGCGCTCGGAGCTCGGAATGTGGGAAAAACCGGGAATTTTCTCCTCAGCTCCTGAAGTTTCTTCAGGAAAACTGTAAAAAAATGGGAATTTTCTCCTCAGCTCCTGAAGTTTTTGGGGAAAACTGTAAAAAAATGGGATTTTTCCTCTCAGTTCCCGAGGTTTCTTTGGGAAAACTGTAAAAAAATGGGATTTTTCATCTCAGTTCTTGAGGTTTCTTTGGGAAAACTGTAAAAAAATGGGAATTTTCTCCTCAGCTCCTGAAGTTTTTGGGGAAAACTGTAAAAAAATGGGATTTTTCCTCTCAGTTCCCGAGGTTTCTTTGGGAAAACTGTAAAAAAATGGGAATTTTCTCCTCAGCTGCCGACATTTCTTTAGGAAAACTGTGAAATAACGTTGGGAATTCTTAAAGCCCTCCCGGGACTGCGAGGGCAGAGCTCCCCAGGTCTTCCCTGGGCCTTTGGAGGGGTTTTGGGGCGATTTGGGTTTTTTTCCCAATAAGTGGAATTTCTGTCGGGTTTTCTAAGGTCGCTTCCACCCGGTTGGGGTTTGGGTGTTGTATTCCCGCTGATTTCCCAGGAAAATTGCGGCTTTCCGACGGATTCTGACAGAAATCGGGCCCCAGGAAGCTGGAACCGGAGGGAAAAGCGGAGCAGCTCTCCCTGCAGAGCCTTCCTGGCGGGATTTTCCAGGAAAAATGGAAGCACAACTTCCATCCCCTGGATCCCGCCGGGGCAAGGGGGGAATAAAATCCCATTCCTGGCGGTTCCCGGCTTTTCCTCGCTCCAGTTTTCATTCCCGGGCGAGGAGAAGGAGATCCCAGCGACTTTTGAAACCAGGACGGGTTTATTTGGGATATTCCTGGCATGGAGGAAATTCCCTCTGCTGGAGGCCGACCTGGGAGCAGGGAAGGAATTGCCTTTCCCGATGTTTCTGTGCCAGCACAGCTCCTTGATCCCGGTGGGAATTCCCTCCTGGATCTCTTGGGGTCTGGGAATTAAAAACTGAGCGGGTGTTGCTGCAACCCTGGAGCAGAGGAATTGCGAAAATGGGAAATTTATCCTAAAAATGTGGGGTTTTATCTCAGAAATGTGGGGGTTTATCCCAAAAATTGGGGGTTTATCCCAAAATTGTGGGGTTTTATCCCAAAAAACCCCAGTGGATCCCTCTGCTGAGGCCCCGGGGCCTCATCCATGACCTGTGGGTGGCAAAGCTCTCCGGGGAAGCAGAAACCAAATTCTGGGAATGGAGACAAGAAGTGAAAGGAAAAGGGAAAAAGGGGGAAAGGAAAAGAGAAAAAGTGAAAGGAAAGGGAAAAAGAGAAAGGGAAAATGAAATTAAAAGGAAAAAAGTGAAAGGAAAAAAAGGAAAAGGGAAAAAGGGAGAAAGGAAAAGAGAAAAAGTGAAAGGAAAGGGAAAAAGAGAAAGGGAAAATGAAATTAAAAGGAAAAAAGTGAAAGGAAAAAAAGGAAAAGGGAAAAAGTGAAAGGAAAAGGGCGAAAAGTGAAAGGAAAAGGGGAAAAAAGGAAAAGGGAAAGAAGAAGGGAAAAAAGGGAAAGGAAAAGGGGAAAAGGGAAAGGGAAAGGAGGAAGGGAAAGGAAAAAAGGAGATTAAAAGGAAAAATTGAAAGGAAAAGGGGAAAGAGTGAAAGGAAAAGAAAAAAATGAAAGGAAAAGGAAAAAAGTGAAAGAAAAAGGGGAAAAAAGGGAAAGGGGGAAACGTGCAAGGAAAAGAAAGAAAAGTCTCTTTTTCCCGGGAGCGAAGGAAATCCTGGTTTATTCCTGGCACTGTTCATGGATCGGGATATTTGGGAAGCGGGAGCTCGGCCTGGATCCTGGGAATGCCGAAGCTCGGGATGCGATTCCCGGGCTCTGTCTCCCTCTCCCGACCATTCCCAGCTTCCCTTTCACCAAACCAGAACCAATTCCTGGCCCGGGCCTGGAAAACCCCTCTGGATCAGTTTTATCCCATTGGAAGCGGAGCTGGGGCATCACTGGAATATCTGGGAACATTTTGGCCAAAATCCGGGGGTTTTCGGAGGTGGAGAAGGTGAAACCAGGGAGCAGCCCCGGGAATTGGGATGAACTGGGATATTTAGGGAATGATTTCCTCGTGGGCTCCAGGGATTTGGTTTTGCTTCCTTATTCCCCCTCTCTCCGGGAAATTTAATAAAACCTGGGAATTTAATAAATTTCGAGGGATGCAAGGTGAGAAATTCCGATGAATTCCCATGGATTCGGAGGGGAAAAGTGAAATTCCATTCTTTTCCCTTGATTTCCAGGACAAAACCTGGATTCCAATTTCCTGGCGGGGATGGGAGCGGGTTCTCATCCCGGGGTTAATCCCAGGATTAACGGGAAAAATGGATTTTCCTTCATCCTGGACACTCAGCCCAGTGATTCCCACGGAGAATGGAACACCTGGAGAACGGGAAAATTGGATTGGAGCGCAGAATCCCAAATCTTTCCTCAGAACACCAACGTCAGTGGGAATGCCCAGGGCATTCCCAAATTCCCCCGGAGCTGAGCCTCCTCCAGAGCCGTCCCTGCTCCACAGGGACGGGAAAATCCAATCCAATGGGAGCCGGGAGGAAAACGGGAGCAGGGATAAAGCATCGGATTCTGCCCGGGTTGTGCCGTGGGATCATCTCCCGGAAAAGCCCCGATGCGAGACGGGTTCAAAGCTCCAAATCCCATTTCCCAATCCTGGTTTTTTGCTGGGATGAAGGGCCAGGCGCTGTTCGATGGGGATTTATTGATATTCCCGACAAAAGGCTGGAGGGAGCGGAGGAATCCGAGCGTGAAACGGGAGCGGAGCCGCGGCCGAGATTCCCAACCCCAGATTCACGGATGTGGGAAGCAAAACGTGGAATTGGGAATAATTCCGTGGGCAAACCCGGCCCTAAACCCTCCCCAGGCTGGGTGGGATCCCCTGGGGGCTGATCCCGGCTCTCCAGGGGGTTTGGGATCATCCCATGGATGGGGATTTGGGATTGTCCCACTGAGAGGGATTTGGGATCATCCCACTGAGGGGAATTTGGGATCATCCCACCCAGGGAGATTTGGGATCATCTCATGGATGGAGATTTGGGATCGTCCCACTGCTGGGGATTTGGGATCATCCCACTGAGGGGAATTTGGGATCATCCCACCCAGGGAGATTTGGGATCATCTCATGGATGGAGATTTGGGATCGTCCCACTGCTGGGGATTTGGGATCATCCCACCTCTGCTGACCCCCCTCTGCACTTCCCTGAGGAAACTCCTCCCATTCCCAAAGATCAGGACACGGAGCCTGGGAACCAGAGCAGTTCCCTTCCCGAATCCCTCAAAAATGCGACAAAATTCATGGAAAAAAAAGCCCCCGCGATCCCAGAAAACCCAAATCTCGCAGGCTGGGGAGGAACACCGGGAATTTTCTGCATCCCAGTGGAAAACGGAGCCTTTTCCAAGGCCAGATTCCATCGGCCACACTGTCCCTCCCTCCCCGTGATCCTCTGCGCTCCCAAAATCAATCGGCGCTGCCCCAAATCCGTCGGGATCCGGGAGCTGCTGGGCACTGGGGTCGATGGGATGTTGGGAAGAGCAGCTCTGACTCCAGGCGATCCCGGCTTTCCCTGAACCCGCTCCGCCGCCCCAGCCCATTCCCCAGTAATTTCTCGAGGAGCTCAAGGTGAGTTTTTAGGGGAAAACTCATTTTTGGGGGCCATTGGGGTTTAGCTGGGAAAAGCGGCAGCGCTTTGCTTCCCTCCCCTGATTTCCATGGAATTAGAGCCGGGTTTTCCAGCATTCCAGGGATTTAGGGGGGAAAAGCTTCGTATGGGAAATACCAGAGGGAAAAATCCCAGATTCTCCGACCCCGGAATCGATCGAGAGCTTTCGTTTATCCGGGTCTAACAAAGCCTGGCTTTACCCCGGGGGTTCTTTGTGCTGCCCAGCTCAACCGGATTTCCCAAAAAATCCCATTTCTTCCCAATATTATCCCAGCTGGAGGGTTGGGTATCCCAATCCATCACCTGGGAACCTCAAGCTGCAGGAATTTCCTGGGAGTTGTGATCCTTCATCTTTTAGAAGGAGCAAAAATATTCCTGCCTGAGGCTGGGGGCTGTTTTCCTGCTTTTCCTGCTTTTCCAGCTTCCTAAAATCCTCAGAATTCGCCCCGGAATGTTGTTTTTGGGAAGCCGAGGCTCGTGGCTGACGTTATCCCGTAAAACTCCCCGGTTTGGGTTTTCCCTCTGGAGCCGTTCGCCCCTAAATGGAATCAATCCCTGCCAAAAGTGTGGGATTGACAGGAAAAACCCCAAATCCAGGAAATCGACCTTAAATCTCAACTGGGATCAGACTGGAGCTGGACTGGGATAAACTGGACTTGAGCTGGACTGGGATAAACTGGACTTGAGCTGGACTGGGATAAACTGAACTTGGGCTGGACTGGGATAAACTGGACTTGAGCTGGACTGAGATAAACTGGGCTTGAGCTGGACTGGGATAAACTGGACTTGAGCTGGACTGGGATAAATGGATTTTCCTGAGGGAAAAAGTGTTGGGAATTCAGACCCAGCAGATCCCACCCAGCCAGGCCAGGCCCAGCAGCTCCCGCTGTTCCCATTTTTCCAAGCTCTTTGCCTGGAGCTGGGATTTCTCCCCCCATTCCCATTTTTCCAAACTCTTTGCCTGGAATTGGGATTTCTCTCCCCCATTCCCATTTTTCCAAACTCTTTGCCTGGAGCTGGGATTTCTCTCCCCCATTCCCATTTCTCCAAGCTCTTTGGCTGGAATTGGGATTTCTCTCCCCCATTCCCATTTTTCCAAACTCTTTGCCTGGAGTTGGGATTTCTCTCCCGGAACAGACGGGAATGGCGCGGGAATGGCGCGGGAATGGTGTGGGAATGGCGCGGGAACGCGGAGCAGCCGCTCCCGCTTGCCCTCGGAGCGCCCTTGGGAGCATCGAGCGGGAAGCCAGGAATAGCCGCGGCTCTGCCCCCCAGCCGAGTGTGAAAGGCAATCAGCGGGGGCAGCTCGTTAGGCCTCGTTAATGAATTAATTCATTAACGGCCCTGGCGGAGCGCCGGAGAAATCTCACCGGGATCAACCGAGCTGGAAATGTGGGATCGGAGATGGGGAAAGGGGAAATCCGCGCCAGGAAAATCCCTTTGGAGCGGTGCGGGGTCAGCGCGGAGCGACGGGGGGGTCGTCCCTGGGAATCGAGGTTTTGTCGGGAATTGTGCCGGGAAATCTCTGGAATGTTGTCCCACGCTTCGCTCGCCCTCTGAGCAGCTGGAGTTGGAGGCCGGGGATGGGATCTCGGGAAATGCAGCTGGAATTTCGGGAATATGGGGAGAGGAGAGGAGAGATGGCACAGGACAGGGCAGGGGTGGCACAGGAGGTGCCAGAGGGTCCTGCTGATCCCCAGGGAAGCTCCTGGCTCTCCCACCAGGAATCCCGCTGGGATTTCACCGAGTGAAGGATTCCCGTAGCTCCTCTCGGGTGTGCAGAGAGGTTCCCCCCTCCCAAATCCCATTAAAATCCCAAATCCCATTAAAATCCCACTAAAATTCCACTAAAATCCCATGAAAATCCCACTAAAATCTCATTAAAATCCAACTAAAATCCCACTAAAATTCCACTAAAATCCCATTAAAATCCCATGAAAATCCCACTAAAATCTCATTAAAATCCAACTAAAATCCCACTAAAATCCCAAATCCCACTAACACCTTCCCCATCCCAGCTCCCCCGAGCAGCGGGACCATGCTGGAGGACGAGGACGGGATGAGTGAGCGCGGCCTCAGCGGCTCCAGGAGGAGATTCGAGGACGAGGAAGGTGGGTGAAATCCCGGGAATGTGGCGGACATCCCGCTCTCCCTGCCCGCGGATCCATCCCAGCTCCCGGCACGTCCCAGGCTTGCCCTGGAAAAGGCTCCTGGGAGAGCGTTAAGCCTGGTGGGAAGAGGGAAAACTCCTCCCTGGATTTTTTACCTGGAAGTTTTCCACCTGGAAAGTGAATTTTTTATTCCAATTATTGCTCCATCCACTTCTTTTTCACCAGGAATTTTTCTCCCTGGAAAATGAAATTTTTACTCCAATTACTGCCTCATCCACATCATTTTTACCGGGGATTTTTCTCCCTGGAAAATGAATTTTTTATTCCAGTGATCACTCCATCCACATCTTTTCCACCAGGAAGTTTCCCGCTTGGAAATTGAATTTTTTACTCCAGTGATCGCCCCATCCACATCATTTTCACCGGGAATTTCTCTCCCTGGAAAACGAATTTTTTACTCCAATGATCGCCCCATCCACAACATTTTCACCGGGAATTTTTTCTCCCTGAAAACTGAAATTTTTTTTTAACCGAGAGCCAGAACCGCCCCCCCCCCGACTCTCTCCCCCGTCCCAGATTACCACTCCATCTACATCGGGGTGCCGGTGCCCCGCGGGTACCGCCGCAAGCGGCGCCGCCGGAGGTCCCCGGGCTCCAGCCGGGACCGCACGAGCGAGAGCGAGCGGCACTTCGGGCGCCCCGAGCACTCGGACACCGACGACGGCGGCCAGGGCTGGGCCGAGAGCGGCAACGACAACGCCAGCAGGACCAGTGAGTGCCCGCGGGCTTCCCGGAAATCGGGGAGGCCTTTGGAGCATCCCTGGGTGTGGGGTCCAATCACCTGGGGTGTGGGATTCAAACACCTGGGATGTGGGATTCAATCATCTGGGATATGGGATTCAAACACCTGGGATGTGGGATTCAATCATCTGGGATATGGGATTCAAACACCTGGGATGTGGGATTCAAACACCTGGGATGGGGGATTCAATCAACTTGGATGTGGGATTCAACCACCTGGGATATGGGATTCAGCCCCCTGGGATGTGGGATTCAAACACCCGGAATGCGGGGTTTGGCGCTGCTCCTCACGGCAATCGCCAGGTTTACTTTTCCCTTTGGAATGGGATTGGGGTGGGTTTGGAGGGGTTTTCTCGGCCGGAATTGGGGGTCCAGACAATCTTTGGGAATCACACCCCGTTCCCGACGGGTTTTGCCGGGGCTTTGCCGGCTCCCGGGAAATCTCCTTAGGGAAGATTAACATTTCGCACGGCACAGCGGCGGCCGGGCCCTGGGATGGGGAGGGATTTTTCCAACCCCCCCCTTTGGAAATTTGCATTTGGGTTCAGCTCCAGTGGGGCGGGCGGGGGCTCGGCTCCGCTTTTCCCTTCGGGAGGCGAAGTTTTCCAGGGATTTTTTTTTGCACGGGGAGCGGTTTTTTATTCGCTGGCGGCTCCTTCGTGCCCTCGGGGGAGGAGGGAGCGGGACCACGTCCCCTCCTTTTCCCTGTTTTCCCCTCCTTTTCCCTCTTTTTCCCCTCTTTTCCCCTCCTTTTCCCTCCTCTCCGCACGCAGCAAACGCCACCCGGAGATAACTCCGGGCTGCTTTGGGGGGACTGGGCATAAAAAGTCATTTTATGGAGGAAAAACCCACCCCAAACCCCCTCAGCTCCCAGGAAATCTCCCTGAATTTGGCGCTTTACTCCCTGAAAAATAAAACCTCAGAGCTTGGAGGGGCTTTTCCCACCCGGCTCCGGCTGGGAGAGGAAAACCCTGCGGGGAGCGAGCCGCAAATCTTTGATTTCTGCGCTTCCCTCCCCTTTTTCCCTGGATCCCGCTGCTTTTCCGAGCGCTCACCTCTCCCTCTCGCATCCCGGCCGATTTGGTAACTTCCCGTCATGGGAGCCAAAGGGAGAGGAAAGTGCTTTTCATTCCCGGTAATCTGCTCCCTAAGCCCCGGGAGTTTAGCGAGCCGCAGTGGATAAAGGATAAAGGAAAAAGGAACTCCGGGGCTTTGGAGTTTTTTGGGACCGCGCAGCGAAGGTTTGGTTTAAGCCGGGAAGAAATGGGGGAAAAAAAGGAAACAACTCCAGGTAGGGCTTTTTTTTTTTTTTTTCTTTCCCCATCGCTCCGCGGTGGGGGGAGAGGGAGGAGGGGGAAAAGCTCCACGAGGGTTTTTTTTCCTTATTTTCCCCTCGGAAAAGCAACCTGGGGGTTGGCAGGTGAACTCCAGGCGCGGAGCTCCAGAGCTCATCCCAAAAATTACATTGAGGGAACTCCCGGCTCCCATCGGGAAAGTCGATGCTTGAAAGGATCAAAAATACCCCAAACCTGGGGGGGTTTTTTGAGCAGGGAAGGAGCAGTGAATCCCATGGGATGTGCATCCCAATATCCTGGGTTTTGGGGAGGTGGCGACCGGTCTGAGGCAGGAAAATCCAGGGAAAGGCTGTGGAGAATCCGCACGGATAATGCTGGACTTTAAATCAGGATTGCGGAGCCCCGGCAGCGCCTCGTTCCCTCGGCCCCGGTTTTATCCCATTTTTTTTCGCTCTACCCGAAGCCGGAGTGGGAATTTTGGTTTGGAGAAGGATCCCCAGGCGAGCTTTTACTGCTGGGTCGGGGTTGGGGTGTGAAGGGGTGGCTGCACCTCAGAGAAAGGAGGTTTAGAACACTCCCGTCCTGTTTCCCATGGAAACGTGGGGTCTGTGGGTGTGGAATGATCCTAAATATTCCCAGGGCTCCGCGGGAATCCGCAGCACCCGAAACCCCAGAGCTGGGGGTGTTTTCCCACCCTAAAATCTGGTTCAGGGAGATCTGGATCTGCTCCAGCAGAGCAGCGTCCTCAAGGAACAGGGGGCTGATTTTGGGGCGTTTTGTGGGGTCTGGCCTCTGTCCCCGTCACTTTCACCCTCTCCAGCAAACACCTGCTGCTTCCCGGGATTTTCAGTGCTGGGTCGAATTCCCGGGAATAGAAAACCCCAAAGCAGGGGGAGCTGGGTGCTTTCCTGGGTGCGAAAGGGTTCTCCAGGTGAACAAATCCCAGGAATTTTGGCTGCCTGGCCGAGCCCTGGCAGGGTTGGTTGAACACCTTGGGGAGGGAGGGAAGCACAAGTCGGGTGCTGGAAGTTGGATTTATTCCTTAAAAGCCGGCAGGATAAGGAAAAGAAGCTAAAAAAGCTCTTTCTGCACAAGATTCCCTTCGTTTTTTGGGGTTTCAGCCCCGAGACCTCAAAATGAGGCCCTGGGGAGGGTGAGGAAGGAGGGATCCATTTTTAAACCCCCAAAGAGGGAATTTGGGCAGAGTCAGGAGCAGCAACCCCCAAATCAAGGGCGTGCAGAATTCCAAATCCCCCTTTTCCCACCAGACACCCCACCCAGCACAGGGATTTCCAGCAAAATCCCATTTTTTTTGCAGTTTGACTCATCATATTCCCGGCGAATTCAGGGTTTTTTTAAGGAATTTTGGGTTTGCCGGGGGGGGGATGGGGTTGACCAGAATTTCACCCATTTCATCCCTTTTCCGAGAACAACCGCCAGGCTTAGGGAGCCTGAAACCCTCCAGGCACAGAGCCCAGCCCCAAAATGACCGGGAATATTAATAATCATAATAATGGAGCTTTATGGGAATGGCGGCAGGACCGGGACCGCAGGGCTTTGGGCTCGGCTTAGAGGGGCTTAAGAGGTCTAAGCAGGCTCAGCCTAAAGGGACATCCTCTTCTTTCAGAGCCTGGGCGTCGTCTCCTTTGTGCAGGAAAAGGGGCGATATTCCCATTTTTCCCTCCATGTGTCCATGGCAATTTAATTCCCTGATTTTTTAAGCGCTGCGTTACCCAGCTTTGTCATTCCCAGCTTGGAGAACAGGAGGATTCTGCCCCAAAATTCGCATTTTCCAAGGCTGGATCATTCCTGCTGCATTGTGAGATGCAGGATTTTGTTAAAACCACACATTTTCCAGGGAAAAGGACAATATTCCCATTTTTCCCTCCATTTATCCATGGCAATTTAATTCCCTGCTTTTCTAAGTGCTGCATTGCCCAGCTTTGTTATTCCCAGCTTGGAGAACAGGAGGATTCTGCCTCAAAATTCACATTTTCCAAGCTGGGTTGATTCCTGCTGCATCAGGAAACACAGGATTGTATTCCAAACCCACCCTTTCCATGGATTTCAGGTGGATTTTCACCTCTTCCTCAGAGTTCCTCCCCATCCCTGCCACACCCAGGGCTCGGATTTGTCCCCAAATCCACCAAAACTGGGAAGTTTTGCCGGAAAAGCCCCTGAGGAGGGAGAGGGTTAAAAGCAAATCCAACTTTTTTTTTTTTTTCCCCGGGAGGTTCGTCACCCTCCCATGGGCACTGGGAATGCGCTGGGGATGGAAAACCCTTTTCCCACCCGTCAGGAGGTTGGAAGGTGACGTGTCCCGATCCCATTCCCGGATCACTCCGCAGGAGGCCATAAATGCCCCTTCCCAGCCTGGAGGGTTGTTGGCTGGAAAAAGACGGAATTTTTTTCCTCCAGGAACGATGGATTTGTGTGATTCCCCTTGAACGATCCCCCTTCCCCTCGGGAATGCGGCGGCAAAACTGGGAAACCCCAGCGCGCCGTGCTGGAAGGGTTTGGTTGTGACGGAGCCTGGCAAAAACGGGATCCGGGGAAGGGAAAAATGCGGGATACCCCTGGAAACACGGCACACGAAGCTCCTGGAAAGGGGAATTTGATGGTTTTGTGTTCCTGGACCTTCATCCCACTCCTCCTTTCCTCAGCATCCCGTATCTCTTTCCACAGGGAATTCGGGAGGGGATCACTTGGAGTTCCCCCATTCCTCCCCTTTAACATTTTCCTCCAATTTTCTTCCATTTCCCTCCCATTTTTACCATCCCAAACCACCCTCCAGCTCCCTCTTTCCCCCTTGGGGGCCTTTCCCTGTGGGAGCGGAGCAGGATCATCCCGTTTCCCACGGAATTAAAGCTCCTTTTTTCCCCTGGCAGTGTCCCCGGCCGCCGAACGGCTCCGCTACATCCTGGGGGAGGACGATGAGCTCCCCAATCCCACCCTTTTCACGGAGATGGACACCCTGCAGCACGACGGGGACGAGATGGAGTGGAAGGAGTCGGCCAGGTGAAGGGGGAATTTGGGAATGAGCCGGGAAAGAATTCCCCTCCCAAAATATCCCCGCGCGGAAACGGAACCGGGGAATGAGCACCGGTTTTAGCGGTGTTAAAAAAAGGACATTCCCGAATCAGGGAAATGTGGGGAAAATGGGATTTGGGGGGTGTGGAAATGGAACATCAGGGAAAGGGCATTGGTTTTACTGGTGTTAAAAAAGGGCATTCCTGAATCAGGGAAATGAAGGAAAAATGGGATTTTAGGGGGGGTTTGTGGAAATGGAATATCAGGGAATGAGCGCTGGTTTTAGTGGTGTTAAAAAAGGACATTCCCGAATCAGGGAAATGTGGGGAAAATGGGATTTGGGGGGTGTGGAAATGGAACATCAGGGAAAGGGCATTGGTTTTACTGGTGTTAAAAAAGGGCATTCCTGAATCAGGGAAATGAAGGAAAAATGGGATTTTAGGGGGGGCGTGCACCTCAGCTGCATCCTGAGGAGGAGGAAGATTTCCCATCTTATCCCAAATTTCCTGAGGTTGGATCAGTCCCCGAGCTGGAGCTTTTCCGCCTCCCAGCCACCAGAGCCCTGCAGGAAGGGCTGGAAGGGCGAAGAACGGGATAACTTGCTGGGAAACTGGAGAATTCCAGCTGGGAAATGGGAACAGGGAACATAAAGAGCATTTTCCCAGGGTTTTTTCCCCTCCACATTTTTTCCGGCCAGGCCAAGAGTGAAATTTTTCCCACCCCTGATCCATAAAAATAAAACCCCACCTGCTCCACCCTTAACAAAATTATTAAAGGAGCTGCAAGTGGAATTTTGCTTTGCTGAACTGGGATCTTGTCCACGGGAAGATCCCAAATCCAAGCGGGATTTTCCCTTCCCGACCTCAGCCGCCTAAGGGCCAGCGGGGTTGAGCTTTTTTTGGGAGCGAGCTTTGGGAAGGGGGCCCAGGTGGCATCCCAAGCCCTTTCCCGTGAGATTTCCCAGTTTGGGTGAGGAATTTCAACCCCAAGGACTGGGATAGAGCGGGATCAGGCCCTGTGGACGCCCATCCCCTCTTTTGGGCTGGTTTTTTTGCACCAGCCAAAATTTGGGAAGCTCCTCAGCATCCCCCTGGTTCCAATCCCTGCTCCGACTCCGCAGTGTCCGGATGCTGTCGATAAAATCCTCAATTTTCCATAAACCTGTGTCTATTTGTGCCTTCCCACTTCCCAAAAAGCCTGGAAGGCAAAAAAATCCACGTTTGCATTGGGATTTTCATCAGGCAGGGCTGGAGGTGGAGATTTCCAAATTCCTCCGGGGACCACAGAGGTTTCCCAAGTCCCGATTCCCACTCTCCGGCCAGGTTGAGCCTCTTTATCCTCAGGGGTGGGAGCAGAAGGTAGGAGCAGCTCCACCTGCACCTAAATCCACAATAAACGGGGAAAAAATGGGAATCGGGACGCTGGGAGAAGCAGGGAGGCGGGAATTCACGGTAGCCTTGGAGAAAGAATCCCGGGATGCCGATCCCGGGGCAAAGGCGCTGCTGGAAAGGCGCCTCCAATCCCACACTCCGGCCCAAGCCGCCACCCCGGCCGCTCCCTAATAACCCAATTTCCTCAGGAAAACGGGGCAAAAGGAGAGGAAAGGAAAAGCGGCCTAATCGGCTTTGGGGGAGCGGCGCCGGCGCTTGGCGGGAGCCGCCGCGGGAAGCTTGAATTCCCTCCCAGGGAAAGCTGAAGGGCTGGAGAAAGGGATTCTTCAGAGAAATCAGGGATAGGGGGGCTGTGGGATGGGCACCAGGCCCGAATGTTGGATTTTGGGAGGTGTTGGGGTTCTGTAGGAGCATTCCTGGCGCTCCCAGAAAATATTTTGGGAGTTTTTCAGTAGGGACCCCTGAGATTTTCTCTTTGCAGCAGCTGATCCCATCCTGGCCTTTCCCCACCCTTCCCCCTCAGCATTCCGGAGCCACCAGCTGCTCCCAAAAACCCTTCTGCTCCTCTGTCCTTCCCATCTGGGGCAGCAGGAGCCCAAATCCTGGCGGTGCCCGTTCACCCCTGGAAAGGATAATCCACGGAGCCTGTCGAGGAAAAGCAGCTTTTTCCCCCAAAACCAAGAGCTGCACCTCCAGGATTCCGAGCCCCATTCCCAGGGAGCTGGGAGGAATCATCCACCCCATTCCTGAAGTTCCTCTGGAGTCTTCATTGTAAAATCAAGGAAGGGAAGGGCTGAATTCCGAGGGTTTGTGAATCCTCCCGTCTCCCACCGTGGGGATGGAGTGCCCAGGGTGGGGTCTGAGCATTCCTAAGGAATTGGGACACTGGGAATGCTCTGGGATCTGCTCTCCAGGGGGCTGCTCCAAGCAGAAGCAGATCCGGGCTCAGGCCACGTCACCTCCATGAGAAAGGCTCCCAGACCTCACAGGAGCGACTTGAGGACAGGGAAATCCACGGGGTTGGGTTTCCTGGTGGGATTGGGAGTTTTTCCTCCACTCCACAATTCCCAAATCCCACAGGAGCAATTTGAGGATGGGGAAATCCGTGGGGTTGGGTTTCCTGGTGGGATTGGGAGTTTTTCCTCCACTCCACAATTCCCAAACCTCACAGGAACGATTTGAGGACGGGGAAATCCATGGGGTTGGGTTTCCTGCTGGGACTGGGAGGTTTTCCTCCCCCACAATCCCGGAAGCGGCGCTTTGGGGAATGACGCCACCAGGTTCTCCCTTCCCACCCCGGATAACGAGCAAAAACTTCGCGAGACGAATCAATCCAGGCTTTCCAAGGAGGGAAACTCCCCAGGAAAAGCCATTCCCTTATCCTCACACCCACCCCGCTCCGGTCCCATCCCGCTCTCGTTCCAGGTGGATCAAGTTTGAGGAGAAGGTGGAGGAAGGCGGCGAGAGGTGGAGCAAACCCCACGTGTCCACGTTGTCCCTGCACAGCCTCTTTGAGCTGCGGACGTGTCTCCAGACGGGAACGGTGCTCCTGGACCTGGATGGATACTCCTTGCCCCAAATTATAGGTAGGAAACCCTGGAGGTTTCTTCCCCGTGTCCTAAAATTCTGTGAATGGATTTAAACTCATTTCTTTGCTCCATAAACCAAACGTCACCGGGAATGAGCAAAGGAAGGAGTTGAGAGCCATCAGCTGTTTCCAGAAATTGTTGTGTCGAGGTTTTGGGGGGTCTGGGGTTCACCCCTGGGTCACCGTGGCCGGGTGTTGCAGAGGATGTCATCGAGAAGCAGATGGAGGACAGGCTGCTCAGGGGGCAGATTTTGGGGGGTTTTGGGGGTTTTCTGGGGGTCACTGTGGCCGGGTGTTGCAGAGGATTTCATTGAGAAACAGATGGAGGACGGGCTGCTGAAGGAGCAGATTTTGGGGGGTTTTGGGGGTTTTCTGGGGGTCACCACGGGCGGGTGTTGCAGAGGATGTCATCGAGAAGCAGATTGAGGACGGGCTGCTGAAGCCGGAGCTGCGGGAGAAGCTCAGCTACGTCCTCCTGCGCAAGCACCGTCACCAGACCAAGAAGCCGATCCACCGCTCCCTGGCCGACATCGGCAAATCCGTGTCCTCCAACACGGGTGAGTCCTCGGGGTCCAGCCCGCGCCCGGTGGCACCCTCGGGCGTCAGGGAGGGACATCTCGGGAGAAGGGAAGGAGGAGCCCAAGGATTCGGGGCACCCAAGGGTTTGTTGCCCTGGGAACGACCCCAAAATTCTGCCGCTGGTGGGTTTGGGGGTGAGGGGCCAGCGGGAGCTGGAAGGGAAGGGTTTGGGGAGTGGGCAGCGCTGTGTGACGTGGACAGTGCTGCGTGAGGGGACCTGGTTACGGGAGGGACGGCGTCACTGCGTGGTGACGTCATGGGGTGATGACGTCACCGTGCGAGGGACAAGATCGTTGTGTGGTGACAATGTCGGCGTGTGGTGACGTCATTGGGGGGTGACGTCACCGTGCGAGGGACAAGATCGTTGTGTGATGACAACGTCACCGTGTGATGACGTCACTGTGGGGAACAATGTTAGTGTGTGATAACATCACCGTGAGGACAATGGCGCTGTGTGAGGACATTGGCACTGTGTGATGATGTCACCATGAGGACAACACGGACAATGTTAGTGTGTGATGACATCACCGTGAGGACAATGACGCTGTGTGATGATGTCACCATGAGGACAACACCACTGTGCGATGATGCCACTGTGGGGACAACGGCACGCTGTGATGACATCACTGTGTGATGGTAATGTCGCTGTGTGATGACATCGCCATGAGGACAACACCACCGTGCAACGACATCACCATGGGGGCGACGTCACTCTGTGATGATGTCACCAAGAGGACAGTGGCGTCATGTGATGATAATATTGCTGTGTGATGACGTCACGCGAGGACAATGGCGCCATGTGATGATAACGTCACTGTGATGATGTCACCGAGAGGACAATGGCGCCGTGTGATGATAACGTCGCTGTGTGATGATGTCACACGAGGACAGTGGCGCAGTGTGATGATAACGTCGCTGTGATGGCGTCACGCGAGGACAATGGCGCCGTGCGATGATAAGGTCGCTGTGATGACGTCACCGCGAGGACAATGGCGCCGTGCGATGATAAGGTCGCTGTGATGACGTCACGCGAGGAGAACGGCGCTGCGTGATGACGTCACCACGAGGACAATGGCGCCGTGCGATGATAAGGTCGCTGTGATGACGTCACCGCGAGGACAATGGCGCAGTGTGGGCGCCGCGGCTCGGCGCGAGGGTTTCCTGGCGCGGCGGGCGCAGACAAATCCGGTCTGCTCCCGGCTGATCCCGCCTTTGCCCGGCCCTTACAAAAGGGGATTTGGTCGGGTTTAGCGGGAGGTCACTCGGTGGAGCCCCGGATTTGCCGGGCTCTGGCTGCTCCCGGGGGCATCAACCAGCAACGTTCCCACCCCGGCGGCATTCCCGCCTCCCGGGGCCGGATATCCGAGCCAGGATTTGCCCGGAATCCACCAAAACCGAGCACGGCTTGGGAGCGTTGGGTTTGGCGCCTTGCTGTAGGGGTGGGATCGCTCTGAGTTCCCACGGAAGGGACATTCCGAAGAGGAAACGGTGGAGAAAGGGGGGTCCCTCCCATTTCTTGTGCCCGTGGCAGCTCCGCGGTGGATATCGGGATAAATCCCATGGGAATTTCGTTGTTGGTTTGATTGGGTTTAATGACAAAAAAATGGGGAGGGGCTCCGTGGTGGCAGCTGGGGCCTTGGGGAGATGTGGAGCAGCTCAGCAGAAGCGGTCCAGAGGGTTTTCCAAAAGGAATTTCGGGAATTTAGGAGGCTTCCTGGGAAAACGTTGGCCTTAAGACAGAAAATCGGGGGGCAGGGGGGAAGGGAAATGTTTACAGTGAAGGAATTCGGCTCCAATATCTGAGACGAAAAACGGGATTCACCGCCCACTTCGGGAGGAGAATCGTGGCGCTCGATGGAGGCCAAGGGGAAAGTTTTGGAGTGAGGAGTTCACGGCAGATCCCAAGATTTGGGTTTCTTGGGAGAATTACGGGATCTGAAACCCAAATCAAATGCTGTTCCCAAGGAGCAGAAATGTCCCTTCTGGAGGCACTGACGGCCCCAAAGGCAGCGCTGGGGTGGGGTGGGGTGGTGCTGGCTCCTTGTGTGGGGCAGGAGGATTTGGGGTGGGACCTCTTCATCGATATCCCCTCATTGCCAGCGGGAATATTCCGATGGGCGGGATAAGGGCACGGGGTGGGGGGGAAAAGCAAATTTCTGGTGTCTCCTGTGCTAGGCAGATGATTGTTCTTGCCTGCCCGATGTTCCCCACGGGATCCTGTCCTGTCATTCCCCACGAGATCCTGCTCCCAACATTCCCAATGGGATCCTGCCCTTGACCTTCCCCACAGCATCCTGCTCCCGACGTTCCCCACAGGATGTTCCTCACGGGATCCTGCCCCAACATTCTCCATGGGATGCTCCCCATGGCATCCTGCCCTGACATTCCCCACGGGATCCGGCCCCTGACATTCCCAGTGGGATCCCGCCCCGACATTCCCAATGGGATCCTGCCCCGACATTCCCCATGGGATCCTGCCCCGACATTCCCAGTGGGATCCTGCCCCCGACATTCCCCATGGGATCCTGCCCCCGCATTCCCCATGGGATCCTGCCCCGACATTTCCAATGGGATCCTGCTCCTGATGTTCCCCACGGGATCCCGCCCCGACATTCCCAGTGGGGTCCTGCCCTGACATTCCCAATGGGATCCCGCTCCTCGTCTCACGGCCCCTCTGTCCTCTCCCCCAGCCCGCAGCCCCGTGCGGGGCCCGGCCGCCGGCGCCGCCTTCCACCGCTCCACCGAGGACCTGCGGATGCGGCAGAGCGCCAGCTACGGCCGCCTGCGTGAGTGGGGGACGCCAACCACCCCCGGCTATCCCTGGAATGTCCCAAATTCCCCGTCCCGGTGGCAGAGCGGGAGGTGGAGACGAGGTCCCACCACGGCTGCTGCCCCAGAAGTGCAGCACGGAATTCGGGATGAGCGGTGTGGCTCAAAATCCTAAGGGCGGATGAAAAAGTTCCTTCAACTCTTTAGGGAGGGAAGGAAAGGTGCTTGGAAGAGGGAGGGAATCCTAAAAGATTGCTTGTCTCGGGGAGGGCAGGTGGGAAATCCCATCCGAACTTGGCAGCTTGGGTTGTGTAGCTGAGAAATGCTCGGAAATGCTCCTAATTTATGGAGTTTTGGGATCACTGGGGTTGGAAAAGCCCTCTAAGGTCATGGAACACCAGCACCGCCACAAAGCCCCCAAGTGCCACATCCGGATGGTTTTTGGGGGGATGGGGACTCCATCACTGCCCTGTGCCAGCCTTTCCACCCTTCCAGGGAAGGAATTATCCCGAATTCCCGGGGTTTCGTGGCACTGCTGCTGCTTTGCAGGTCCAAATCCCATAAACAATATTTTATTTCTTCGCACAAAGTCTCCCCACTGGTTTTTCTCCCGGCACCAGGGGTGGCTTTTCCCCACATTCCCTCCCTTCCCTCCACCAGGTCACGCCCAGAGCCGGAGCATGAACGACATCTCGGACACGCCGAGCACTGACCAGGTACCCGTCTCAAAATCCCGCTGGGAGGAGCATCCCAACACGATCCCGCCGGGCTCTGGGGTCGTTGAGGTCCATGTGAGCTTCCGCTCGGTCGATATCCGCACAAATTCCTAATTAGGGGAGTTAATGCCGGTATTGATCCCTGTGGATCCACGGGGGAGCTGTCCCAGAAGTGACACCGGCGCTTCCAGCACGGAATTAGGGATGAGCGAGGAGGCTGGGGCGGCTCAAATCCCTTAGGGTGGGGGGAAAAAAAAACCCCTTCAGATCTTCAGGGAGGACAGGAAAGGTGCTTGGAAGTGCAGGAATCCTAAAGGATTGGCCG
Source organism: Eulacestoma nigropectus (assembly GCA_013397775.1). NCBI lineage: Eukaryota > Metazoa > Chordata > Aves > Passeriformes > Eulacestoma > Eulacestoma nigropectus. Next base: position 51,293 of record VZTE01000058.1, read on the forward strand.
GGACAGGGCGGTAAATCCCATCCAAGCTCTTGGGTTTGCACACAGGGATCCGGCTCTGGAGGTGAGGGGTTGGAATTTGGGGTGGGATCCATTTTTCCCGGGGGTTTCTTAACGCAAAGCTCAGCTGAGAGCCCGTGGGAGGCTTTTCCTTCTGTGATTGCTTTTAGGAGGGAGCTGGGAAGCAGGTCCGGCTTGGGCAGGTCCCCTGCTTGGGGATGGGATGGATCAGTGGGATTTTGTCCCATTCCCATCCCAAACTCTTTTTCTGGGAACAGCTGATTCACTACATGAGTTTTGCTCTGTTTCTGCTCGTGATTTCACCATGAACTGAAGGGAAAATCGCCAACCCCATGGGTTTTTAGGGAATGGGGTGGGATAAGAACCTGCTTTTCCCCCGGGATGTCCTCGCTGGGCTTACCTGGGGTGATGCACTTTAGGGCAAGTCCAAATACAATAAATAATGTTTTATTTCTCTGGATTTCATGGATGGAAATCCACGTATTGCTGGGAGCCACGGGACAGGGACACCACGAAGGTTTCCAGAAATGACTCCATCCCGATGCCCACTCAGGAACCCCAAATATCCCCTCCAGCAATGGGGTTCGGAGGGTTAATCCCAAAATATGCAAAGCATTTAGGTTTAATCGCCCTATTAGGAGCACTACAAAGGGACTTTTTAAGTGTTGCACAAAGCTTAGTGGTCGCTGGTAACTCCTGCTCTTTTTCCGAGCAGCACTGGAGGAGTTGCTTTATTATTATGATTTTTTTTTTTTTTTTTTTTTTTTTTTTTTTTTCCTTTTTGTTTTAAAGATTTTTGTGGGGGGGGGGGNTTTTTTTTTTTTTCCATTTGGGTTTAAAAGATTAGGACGGGGAGAGGCAGCTGCCCGGCTCACATGCCTCCCCTCATGCTGCCTTATAGATTATCATAACTCCCTGCCCGGGTCGGTATTGAACCCTTTTAGGCTCGTAATGAAAGAGCTGCAGGGGAGAAGCGACCTGGGGAATAAATCCATGGATGAGGTTTTCCTACTCCCGTTATTTGTTCCCGCTCCTGGGATGGGGTCGGGGAGGAATGAGGCGCAAAAACCTCCCCGTGCCGGGCGCTGAGGGGGTTCTGCGCCAGGCAGAGGCTTGGGGGAGCCTCGGGCTATGAATGAACTCCAGAAATGTTCCTGGCTCGCTCCAGCAGCCGTGGGGTTTGGCTCGGATTTTCCACAGGGGGGATCTCAGGGAGTTTTCCCTGCGGAGAACCCAGGAGAGCAAGAGCAAACGTTGCCGGTTGGGTGGCAGAGCCCTGGGCCGGCGGTTTAGAGCCAGTCTTGGTTTCAGCCACCTTTCTGAAGAAATTGGGCTTTGTGGATTTTTTCCTGGCTTATTCCTGGATGTGGCTCCTCAACCCCCACCTCTGGGAGTCCTGGGACAACCAGAGGTGAAATCTTGGAGCCTGAGGCTTCAACTTTTGTGGAAGAAGAGGGGGAAAAGCCAAAATTTTGGCAACCACTCCCTTCCTCGACCTTGTCTTTCCCGACAGCTGAAGAACAAGTTCATCAAGAAGATCCCCAAGGACGCGGAGGCCTCCAACGTGCTGGTGGGGGAGGTGGAGTTCCTGGAGAAGCCCTTCGTGGCCTTCGTGCGGCTGCTCCAGGCCACGATGCTGGGGGGAGTGACGGAGGTGCCCGTCCCCACCAGGTGAGCGCCGTCCCCTTGGCCTTGAGCGGTCCCAGGACACCGGTGGCCCGAGGTGGCCAACACGGCGCCTTTCCCTCCCCAGGTTCCTCTTCATTCTCCTCGGTCCGGCGGGGAAAGCCAAGTCCTACAACGAGATCGGCAGGGCCATCGCGACCCTCATGGTGGACGACGTGAGTGGAGGCCACTCCCAGCCCTCGTTTGGGACCCCCTGGCTCAGAACCAAGCAAAAAAAAAAGCGATTTTCACCTTACGACCCCAAAAACTGAGCTTTAAACCCCTAGAAGGACGTGGGACTGCAGGCCATGCCCAGGCTGACCCCTGTCCTGTGTCCACCCCCAGCTCTTCAGCGACGTCGCCTACAAAGCCCGGGACAGAGAGGACCTGATCGCCGGCATCGATGAGTTCCTGGACGAGGTCATCGTCCTCCCGCCCGGCGAGTGGGACCCCAACATTCGGATTGAGCCTCCCAAGAAAGTGCCCTCGGCTGAGAAGAGGTGGGTGGGGGCCGTGGGGCCGGAGCCAGCCCCGTGGCCACTCCCACGCGTCCAGTTCTGGGGGACAAGAGCCTTGCTTGGCTTCACCGCTGGAAATAACCCCTCCAAACGTCCCAGAAATGCTGGGTTTTCAGCAGGTTTTGTTCCCAGATTGGCTCAGAGCCGTTCACACTCTGCAGGAACAACTTCTAGCGGGAGGTGTCCCTGCCCAGGGCAGGAGTTGAATGGGATGATCCTTAAGGGCCCTCCCAACCCAACCCATCCCATGACTCCAGGGACTGAGCTCCCCAAACTGAGCAAACCCAGCTCCGGGTCTGTCCAAACTCACCCCAAAACCCACGCTCAGTGCGGGCACAGGGCTGCACCGCGGCCGTGCTCCTCACACCAGGGCTCGGCGGTGCCGATCCGGTGGCGCCGGTGCCGATGCGAGGCCGATGTGCCCATCCCGCAGGAAGTCGGTGTTCTCGCTGAACGAGGTGGGGCAGATGAACGGCGCGGCCGGCGGGGCCGGCGCCGGGGGTGGCGGCGGCGGCAGCGAGGATGGGGAGATGCCCGAAGTCCACGAGATCGGGGAAGAGCTGGCCTGGACCGGCAGGTGAGCGAGGACCCACCACCAAAAACCTCTGGAGGGTGCCGGGACCCGCCAGCGTCTCCTGCGGGGTCATCCCGGTGTTATGTATCCATATTTATGTATCTCCCAACTGGCCAGAGGAGCTGTGGCTGCCCCTGGACTCCTGGAAGTGTCCAGGCCAGGTTGGATGGGCTTGGAGAAACCTGGGATAGTGGAAGGTGTCCCTGGGTGGGACTGAGGGGTCTTTAGGGCTCCTCCCAACCCAAACCATTCCAGGATTCTGGAGCCCTTCTGCTCTGGAGCTGGACTGGGAGAGCTGGGATTGTCCAGCCTGGAGAAGGGAAGCTCCAGGGAGAGCTCAGAGCCCCTTGCAGAGCCTAAAGGGGCTCCAGGAGAGCTGGAGAGGGACTGGGGACAAGGGATGGAGGGACAGGACACAGGGAATGGCTTCCCACTGGGAAAGGGGAGATTTAAATGGGATATTGGGAAGGAATGAGGGTGAGGAGGGGCTGGGATGGGATTCCCAGAGGAGCTGTGGCTGCCCCTGGATCCCTGGAAGTGCCCAGGGCCGGGTTGGAGCAGCCTGGGACAGGGGAAGGTGTCCCTGCCACGGCAGGGTGTGGAATGGGATGGGATTTAAGGTCCTTCCCAGCCCAAACCACTCCAGGATTCCACAATTCTGCTTCGGTGGAAGTCACCAGGTCCTCGGTGGTGTCTCCGCAGGTTCTGCGGTGGCCTCTACCTGGATATCAAGAGGAAGCTGCCCTGGTTCCCGAGCGACTTCTACGAAGGTTTCCATATCCAGTCCATCTCCGCCATCCTCTTCATCTACCTGGGCTGCATCACCAACGCCATCACCTTCGGGGGCCTGCTGGGGGATGCCACTGACAACTACCAGGTCCAGCCCGGGGTGTCGCCGGCGTGGGGACAGCAGGGATGGGATGGGATGGGATGGGATGGGATGGGATGGGATGGGATGGGATGGGATGGGATGGGATGGGATGGGATGGGATGGGATGGGATGGGATGGGATGGGATGGGATGGGATGGGATGGGATGGGATGGGATGGGATGGGATGGGATGGGATGGGATGGGATGGGATGGGATGGGATGGGATGGGATGGGATGGGATGGGATGGGATGGGATGGGATGGGATGGGATGGGATGGGATGGGATGGGATGGGATGGGATGGGATGGGATGGGATGGGATGGGATGGGATGGGATGGGATGGGATGGGATGGGATGGGATGGGATGGGATGGGATGGGATGGGATGGGATGGGATGGGATGGGATGGGATGGGATGGGATGGGATGGGATGGGATGGGATGGGATGGGATGGGATGGGATGGGATGGGATGGGATGGGATGGGATGGGATGGGATGGGATGGGATGGGATGGGATGGGATGGGATGGGATGGGATGGGATGGGATGGGATGGGATGGGATGGGATGGGATGGGATGGGATGGGATGGGATGGGATGGGATGGGATGGGATCAATAGGATCTGTGGGATAGGATGGGATGGGATGGGATGGGATCAATAGGATCTGTGGGATAGGATGGGATGGGGTGGGATAGGATGCGATGCGATGCGATGCGATGGAAGAGGATGGGATGGAAAAGTATGGGTTGGGTTTTGCCCTGCTTGTGCCACACCAAGATTTGGGGATGGAAATTCGCTGCCAGGTGGGTCTGGCAGTCCTGGAATCCCTGCGGGATGGGACAGCCCCCCTCAATGGCCGTGCCAGGAGCAATGGGACACGGTCCCAACCATCCCGTGCCGGCCCAAGCCGAGGTTCCTCAGCCCCATCTCCAGCCGGGGGATCCGTGGGGACGTGGGTGGCACAGCACCCCCGTAACGCTGCCTTCGCTCCGTCCCCAGGGGGTCATGGAGAGCTTCCTGGGCACGGCCATGGCCGGCTCCATGTTCTGCCTCTTCGCCGGGCAGCCCCTCATCATCCTCAGCAGCACCGGCCCCATCCTCATCTTCGAGAAGCTGCTCTTCGACTTCAGCAAGTGAGTGCTGGGCCAGCCCGGGGGACACCAGGGCCTGTCCCTGCGGGGGTGGGACGTGTCCCCCAGCCCCCGGCCGCTCTCACAGGGCCGCTCGTCCCCTCTTCCAGAGGCAACGGGATCGACTACATGGAGTTCCGCCTGTGGATCGGGCTGCACTCGGCCCTGCAGTGCCTTATCCTGGTGGCCACCGACGCCAGCTTCATCATAAAGTACATCACGCGCTTCACCGAGGAGGGCTTCTCCACCCTCATCAGCTTCATCTTCATCTACGACGCCATCAAGAAGATGATCGGGGCCTTCAAGTACTACCCCATCAACTCCGACTTCAAGCCCGACTACGTGACCATGTACAAGTGCGAGTGCGTCGCCCCCGACCCAGGTGAGTTCATCCCGGGGCCGCCCGGGCAGCAGCCGGGGGGGTGGGAGGGTCCTGGCGTGGGTGAATCCCACGGGATCGCTGGCCGAGGATGAGGGAGGAGGCGGCTGCCTGGGGTGGAGAGACCTCGTCCTCGTCCTCCTCCTCTGAGGGAGTTTTGAAGATGGAGGAAGAGCCTTGTCCTCCTTGGATGAACGACTCGGTGCTTCCTGGGACATAGCGGACGGAGAGTCGGGATCTCAGCCTGGAGCAGCCGGACCTGGATGGATAAGAAGGAAACGTGGGGAAAGAAAGGACATTTCGGATCATTCCAGCCTGATGCCGATGGAAACTGAATCTCCAGAAAATACCTGGAGTTGTTCTATTCTCTCCAGTGCCTGGGACACCCCGGGATGTCCCAGCTGGGTGTGGGAACCTCCAAGGACTGTTTTTCCTCCTTTTTTTCCACTCCGTTTCCAAAAGGAGAAGCCATCAGGCTCTGAGCAGGTGGTCCTTCCATGGCTCCCTGGTTTTTGCTCTTGGATAGACATCCTGGATGATCCCAGATCCGACTTGCAGAGCTCAGACACTCCTGGAAGGGACCGGAGATGGCTTTGGGCTCACGGCAGCGACCGCCTGTGCTCCCAGGAGCTGAATTGATGTCAAAAATCCAAATTTTGGGGAGCGTCAGCTGCAGCCAGAGGAGGCTGACGGAGGATGAAGGTGATGATGGATGAAGATGGTGGATGAAGGTGATGGAGGATGAAGATGACGGTGGATGAAGATGATGGTGGATGAAGATGGTGGATGAAGGTGATGGTGGATGAAGACGGCGGATGAAGGCGATGGAGGATGAAGGTCACAGTGGATGAAGGTGATGGTGGATGAAGGTCACAGTGAATGAAGGCAATAGTGGATAAAGATGATGGTGGATGAAGATGATGGTGGATGAAGATGATGGTGGATAAAGATGGTGCATGAAGGTGATGGTGGATGAAGATGATGGTGGATGAAGATGGTGGATGAAGGTGATGGTGGATGAAGGCCATGGCAAAGTTCTCCCTGTCTCCTTCCTTCAAGAAAAGCATCCAAGACCCTCCACCCAACGCATTCCCAACGCACCTGCCATTCCAATGAGATCTCATACCTGATGGGAATCACAGGGATTGGGTTTATTTTTGCATTTTTCCTCAATTCCTGCTCATCCACCCCTCCGTGAGCGCTGCGATCCCGCCGGGATCTGAGAGCCCAGAGCAGCACCCGGAGCCAACCCAATTCTTCCCAAACCAAGCCCCTCCAAACCCAACCCGCGGGAGAGAGAAGACGGAACCGCCAGAGCTGGAATTCCCGAACGGAACCGTGAGCACCCCCCGGGATCTGCCCGGCAGCTCCCGCGCCGGGGCTTTAACGCAGGAGGAGCCTTCAGCCTCCAGAGGGGTCTCCCCCTTCTCCAAGCCCCCCGTCCCGAGCAAACCCCGAGCAGCCGAGAGGCATCCGCACCCCAATTCCCGTTCCCATTCCTCGCCCTGGCCGCCCAAGGCAGCGGTGTTGGATTTAACGTTCCTCTAGAAATTCTGTTTATTCCCCCCTCCATCCTTACTTTTTTTTCAATCCCTTTTTTTCCATCCCTGCTGATTTTTGATTATTATAACTGATTTGTCCCATATTTGTCTCTGCTGCACACATCAATTGGGGCTGATTTCAATCTCAAGTGAGTATCGCCTTCTAAATATTAAAACTATTTTAATATTTGATACTCTCCCCCCACGGGGGGGTTCCGTTGTTATTTTTTTTCCCATGTATTTGATTTTTCTCTCTCTCTAGAAGGGTTTGTGTAGGGCCCTTAGGGTTCCTCTCTTTAATCCCACCGGTGTCGTGCCGCCCTTTAGGGCGTGGAAATCCCAAAATAGGGTTTGTGGAGAAAGAAAAGGTTGTGGAGGAAAAAATAAGAACGATGCCGATGCTTTTAGGGCCGGGTTTGTTCCCCAGAGCTCGGTCCCGGCAGCCCCGGGGTCTCTGTCCTAACCCAACTCCTCCTTCATTAATCCCCGGCGCCGGGGATGGAGGCGGCGGCCGAAATTCCCGCTTGGCGAAGAGGATGGAAGAGGGAGGGGCAAAGCCATCCTGGAATTCCCGGATTCCCTCTTTTAGGGGCACCCCGAGAGAATCCGGGGGTGCTCCCGGAGCCGCGGAGCTGCGTCGCCCGAAGAGCCGAGCGGAGCCGCCTTTTGCGCCTGGAGGAGAAGGTGCCGGGGGCTCGAAAAGATGGAATTTTGCACCGATGACGCCAAAAACGCCCCCGAAAGATTTTTTTAAAAAAACTAATGATGATTTCAAAAAAGGCAAATTGGGCATGATTTGGGTGCCGCCTCTCCAAAACAAAAAAAAAACAAACCCCAGGCTGCTTTCCCAGCCTCCCCACTCCCGTGGTTTTTTAAGTCCACCCCACTCCTGGCGGCTTCCCTGGGAAGCTCCTCGAAATTTTAGGAACTGGGAAGCTCCTAAAAAAATCCCCCCTTGCCAGCCCCAGAGGGAGAAGCCGCCGCGGGAGCCGCCGCGTCCTCCCCGGCGCGTGGGATTAATCAAGGAGAAGTCGCTGCGGGCTTAGAAAAGAGGGGTTTTCCCCCCAAAAGCTGCCGATCCCTCGGGATGCCGATCCCTGCCGGGCTTGGCAGGTGCAGCCCAGCCGGTTTGAACACCCAAAAGCTCGGTTTTAGCCCCAAAACCTCAATAACCAACTCCTTTCCCGCAGCCAACGCGACCTTGTTCGATGCTTCAGCTCCAGTGGCACCGAACACCACTAACGTCTCTCTGGTAAGCAGGGGCTGCTCATCCCAGCAGGAAATTTGGGATCGGGGAGGGCGGATCTGGGGGATTTCAGCATCCGGGGAGCGGGATGGGCCAGCTCGGAGCCAATTTGTGCTGATTTGCGTTCCCAGCGGGGCTCAGCAGCACCAAATCCACGCTTTTCCCCCCAAATTTGTATCAGCTCTGCGGTTTTCCCCTGCTTTTGGGTATCCCAGTGGCAGCAGCCCTGGAAATTCCGCTTTCCTTGTTTGCTGAGATGGCTTAAACAGCTCTTTTAGGTGGTTTGACCAGGAAATTTCCCTTTCTTTGCAAGCTGCAGTTGCTAAGAACGCTGATTTTACTCAATTTGTTCGTGAAATCCCCCTTCCCTTGCACAATGCAATCCCTAAAGCACAAATTTTGGGGTTTGGACAGGAGATTTCCCCTTTTCTTCCACAATGCAGTCCCTTAAAGCACAAATTTTGGGGTTTGGACAGGAGATTTCCCCTTTTCTTCCACAATGCAGTCCCTTAAAGCACAAATTTTGGGGTTTGGACAGGAATTACCCCTTTCCTTGCACAATTCAATCCTTGAAGTACAAATTTGGGGGGTTGGACAGGAATTTCCCCTTTCCTTGCACAGTTCAATCCTTGAAGTACAAATTTGGGGGGTTTGGACAGGAAATTTCCCTTTCCTTCCATGCTGCAACTTAAAAATGCCAGTTTTGCTTGATTTGGGCTGGAATTCCCCCTTTCCCCGCGATGATTTCAAATTTTGCTAATTTTTCTTTTTTTTTGGGGGGGGTTCTCTCCCCAGTCCAATGCTATCAACCTCACAGCTCTGGACTGGACCCAGCTGAGTAAGAAGGAATGTCTCAAATACGGCGGCAGCTTAGTGGGAAAATCCTGCAAATTCGTGCCCGACTTGGCCCTCATGTCCTTCATCCTCTTCTTCGGCACCTACTCCATGACCCTGACCCTGAAAAAATTCAAGTTCAGCCGCTATTTCCCCACCAAGGTAAGGAAAGAGCCGGGTTTTCCCAGCCCCTTTCCCAAAAGTGAGGGAAAATGGGAGATGCCGGGAGTTTTTGGTGGACGCAAAGAACGCCAGGAGAATAAATGTCTGGTTTTAGGAGGTTTTGGGCGCAGTTTGGATCCTCCATGGGGTTTTAGGCCCTGATTTTTGGAGTTCTGTGAGGCTTTTGGTGGCATCCTTCTCTCTGGAGTTGGGTTAATGGGTGAACTCTTTGATGGACAAGGAGTGGGTGGGATGATGGATAAGGAGTGGGTGGGATGATCCCACCCACGGGGAAGTGGTCAGCTGCTCAGAGTCTGACGGACGTCAGTGGCCAGTGGTGTCCAGGGTCCCTGTCGGGGGCCAGAGTTAATTAATGTGTCCATTAACAATGTAAATGAAGAGGTTGAAGGCACCCTCGAGAGGTTTGCAGGTGACACCAAGGGACAATCCCGAAGGACGGGGCCATCCCGAGGGACCTGGACAAGCTCCAAGGAGTCTCATGGGGTTTGACCAGTCCAGGAGCTGGAGATGCCCCTGGGATGGGGCAATCCCGGGGATGGATCCAAGCTGGGGATGAAGGGATGGAGAGGAGCGCTGGGAGAGGGATTTTGGGGTGGGCCAGAGGCTGGACACGACCCCAGAGGTGCCCTGGGCTGACCCCCGGCGTGGGCAGCAGCTCCGGGGGGATTCTGCCCCTGGGCCCCACCTGCAGAGCTGCCCCCAGCCCTGGGACCCCAACTGGAGGACGTGGAGCTGCTGGAGAGAGTCCCGAGGAGGCCACGGAGCTGCTCCAGGGCTGGAGCCCCTCTGGAGCCGGGCTGGGAGAGCTGGGAATGTTCACCTGGAGAAGGGAAGGCTCCAGGGAGAGCTTCCAGCACGTTCCAGGGGCTAAAGGGGCTCCAGGAGAGCTGGAGAGGGACTGGGGACAAGGGATGGAGGGACAGGACACAGGGAATGGCTTCCCACTGGGAAAGGGGAGATTTAAATGGGATATTGGGAAGGAATTCCTGGCTGTGAGGGTGGAGAGGGGCTGGGATGGGATTTCCAGAGGAGCCGTGGCTGTTCCATCCCTGGAAGTGCCCAAGGCCAGGTTGAAGCACCCTGGGATCGGGGAAGGTGTCCCTGCCCATGGCAGGGGTGCAATGGGATGGGATTTAAGGTCCTTCCCAGCCCAAACCATTCCAGGATTCCAGGATTCTCTCCCTTGGCTCTCACAACCCCAATAACTCGTGGAAGAAAGGCGAGAAAACGTGGATTTGGGGGGTTATTCCCGGGTTATCCGTGACTGAGCAGAGCTGGAAAGCCCCAGGGAAGGAGAGCAAAGCAGGAGCCAACCTCCCCATCCCAATTCCCCCTCCCACCCCGTTAATTCCCCCTCCCACCCCGTTAATTCCCCTTCCCACCCGTTTCCCTGTCTTGCCTCCAGGTCAGGGCTTTCATTGCTGATTTTTCCAATGTCTTCTCCATCCTGCTCTTCTGTGGAGTCGATGCCTGTTTCGGACTGGACACCCCCAAACTCCACATCCCCAGTATCATCAAGGTTCGGCCTCCCCTCTCCCACACTCTTTTTCCAGCTCCTCACCAGGTTTTTTTTTGGGAATATCGCAGCTCCAGGCACCTTCTTCAAAGCAACTTTGTCTTTTCTAACAATATTCTAATTCTGTGCCTTTCTTTCCTCTCTTTTTTCGCTTTTCCTACTTTTTTCCCCCTCCCTTTTTTGTTCTTCCTCCTTTCTTGTTGTTTTTCCTCCTTTTTTGTTGTTTTTCCTCCTTTTTTGTTGCTTTTCCTCCTTTTTTGTTGTTTTTCCTCCTTTTTTGTTTTTCTCTCCTTTTTTTGTTTTCCCTCTTTTTTTTGTTTTTCCCTCTTTTTTTTGTTTTTCCTCCTTTTTTTCTGTTTTCCCCCCTTTTTTCGTTTTTCCTCCTTTCCTTTCCCGTTTTTCCTCCCTTTTTTGTTGTTTTCGTCCTTTTTTTTAAATTTTTCTCCTTTTTTTCCCCCCCCCCTTTTTGTTGTTTTTCTTCCCTTTTTTATTGTTTTCCCTCCCTTTTTTATTATTTTTCTTCCTTTTTTTTTTTGCTTTTCCTCCTTTCTTGTTTTTCCCCCTTGTGTTTTTCNGTTGTTTTTCTTCCCTTTTTTATTGTTTTCCCTCCCTTTTTTTATTTTTTTTCTTCCTTTTTTTTTTTGCTTTTCCTCCTTTCTTGTTTTTCCCCCTTGTGTTTTTCCTTCCTTTTTTTGCTGTTTTCCCTCCCTTTTTCGTCATTTTTCCCTCTTTTTTTGGTCATTTTCCCTCCCTTTTTGTCGTTTTCCTCACTTTTTTTCCCCCTCCATTTTTTCTTTGTTTTTCCTCCCTTTTAAATTGTTTCCCCCCCCACCTTTTTTTTTGTTTTCCCTCCCTTTTTTGCCATTTTTCCTCCCTTTTTCGCCGTTTCCCCTCCCTTTTCTCTCTCTCCCCCTCTCTCCCGGCAGCTCCGTAAGCTCATTAGCGATTTCTCTATCTTCATGTCCATACTAATGTTTGTGGGGCTGGATGTGCTTTTCGGACTCAACACCCCAAAGCTCCAAGTGCCTACTGACTTCAAGGTAAAAAAAACCGAAATCATCCATAAAACCCCACTCCAGACGCATTTCGCCTCCCCCACTCGGGGGTGATGCGGGGATCCCAGCGAGGATTTGGGGGCGGGATTTGGGATCCGTCCCCCAACGCCGACCCTTGGGTTTCCCCAATCCGTGCCCCGTTCCCGAGGCTCCGACCCCGCTGTCTCCCGCAGCCCACGCGCGTGGACCGCGGCTGGTTCGTGTTCCCGTTCGGGAAGAACCCGTGGTGGGTGTACCTGGCCAGCGCCCTGCCCGCCCTGCTCGTCACCATCCTCATCTTCATGGACCAGCAGATCACGGCCGTCATCGTCAACAGGAAGGAGCACAAGCTGCGGGTCAGCCCCCCCCGGGATCCCCCACAGCACCCGGGGCACCCCAGGGATCCCCGAAAGCACCCGGGGCACCCCAGGGATCCCCCACAGCACCCAGGGCACCCCGGGGATCCCCCACAGCACCCGGCTGTGGGGTGGGGTTGGGGGTTCGCCCCGGCTCCAGCAGACGCAAGCTGCAGATTTGGGGTGATGGAGCGCCCTGGGGGGGAAAGTTCTGTGGGTAACGGGGTGCAGTGGGGTGATGCGGGGTGATTTAGGGTGACCCGTATCCATGTGGGGTGCACCGTGGGGGTTGTAGGGTGCCCCATGACCATGTGGGGTGAATTAGGGTGACATGGGGTGCACTGTTAGGATGCAGGGTGCCCTGTATCCATGTGGGGTGCATCAGGGCAGCACCGAGTGCTTTGGGGTGCTTTGGGGTGATTTGGGGGTATGCAGGGTGCCCCATATCCCCCTGATGTGCATCAGGGTGACACTGGGTGATTTGGGGTGCTGCAGGATGACGGAGGGTGCCCCATATCCACGTGGGGTGCACCAGGGTGACACCGGGTGCTTTGGGGTGAATTGGGGTGCTGCAGGGTGCCCCATGTCCACCTGGGGTGCTTCGGGGTGACACCGGGTGCTTTGGGGTGAATTGGGGTGCTGCAGGGTACCCCATATCCACCTGGGGTGCACCAGGGTGACACCGGGTGCTTTGGGGTGAATTGGGGTGCTGCAGGGTGCCCCATGTCCACCTGGGGTGCTTCGGGGTGACACCGGGTGCCCCAAGGCCGTTCGGGGGACACCAAGGCCCTGCCAGAGGCCTCGGGGGGTGCCAGGGGGGGGAACCCCTCAGTGCAGGGCCCCCCCTGACCCCCCGTGCCCTGTTGCAGAAGGCAGCCGGGTACCACCTGGACCTCTTCTGGGTGGGCATCCTGATGGCCGTGTGCTCCTTCATGGGGCTGCCCTGGTACGTGGCCGCCACCGTCATCTCCATCGCCCACATCGACAGCCTCAAGATGGAGACGGAGACCAGCGCCCCCGGGGAGCAGCCCCAGTTCCTGGGGGTCAGGTGAGGGGGGAACTGGGGGGGCTCAGTGGGGTCTGAGCGGTGTCCTGGAGCCGGGGGTCAGCCCTGTCCTGGGGGGATGAGGGGACGGCACGGCCGGACAAGGGAGGGGTTGTCCCGCTCTGCCCTGGGCCGGGGCGGCCTCACCTGGAATATCGTGAGCGGTTTTGGGAGACACGGCGTCCAAAAGACGTGGAATTCTTGGAGAGCGTCCAAAGGAGGGGCACGAGGGTGGGGAAGGGTCACACGAGGAGAGGCTGAGAGCACTTGGAATGTTCAGCTGGAGAGACTGAGGGACACTCGCTGAGCGCCTCAACCCCCTCCTGAGGGGCAGCTCTGATCCCTGCTCTGTGTGACAGGGACAGACCCAGGGAATGGCCAGAGCTGGGCCAGGGCAGGGTCAGGCTGGATTTTGGGAAAGGTTCTTCCCCCAGAGGGTGCTGGGCACTGCCCAGGCTCCCCAGGGAACGGGCACGGCCCCGAGGCTGCTCCAGCAGCGTTTGGATTTCGGGGTGCCTGTGCAGGACCGGGGGTTGGATCCGTGATCCCAGTGGATCAATCCCCTTCCCACTCGTGATTCTGTGGTTCCTCGGGGTGGGGAACCCAGCACGGGCTGATCCTGCTTCCGTCCCCGTTCCAGGGAGCAGAGGGTGACCGGCATCATCGTCTTCGTGCTGACGGGGATTTCGGTTTTCCTGGCTCCCATCCTGAAGGTAAAACATTCCCGTTCCCCGCTCCCCGCAGAGATTCGGGGACGTGGGGATAAAAAGCCGGATTCTGCCCCATCCTCGCGACCTCCAGCGTTGTTCCCTGTCCCTGGGAAGGAGCTGCTGCCTTCCCTGGGGTCAGGGCCGTGGTTTTTCCCTGTTCCCAGTACATTCCCATGCCGGTGCTCTACGGGGTCTTCCTCTACATGGGCGTGGCGTCGCTGAACGGCATCCAGGTGAGTGCCCTTCCTCCTCCTCCTCCTCCTCCTCCTCACTGGCCAGGGACTGTCCCCCATTGGCTCAAAAAGGAGGATTTGTACCCCAAAATCTCCCCGCACGGGACAGCAGATACCCAAAACCCTCTGAGAAACACCAAAAAGGCCCAAATTCCCCCAGTTTTGGGGACTAAAAGAGGCTTTTCCTGGGCACTCTGTGGGATGGGGCTGAGAATCAACCCCAGACCTTCCTCCCCTGGCGGTTTTGGGATGGCTTCAAGCTTTTCCGCCATTCTGAGGACTAAAAGAGGATTTTTCTGTGGGGTGGGGCTGAGGATTAACTCAGGCCTTTCTCCCCTGGCAGTTTTGGGATCGCTTCAAGCTCTTCCTCCGCTTGGGGGACCAAAATAGGGTTTTCCAGGGCAGCCTGCAGGATTGGGCTGAGGATTATTCCTGGGCCTTCCTCCCTCAGCAGTTTTGGGATCGCTTCCAGCTCTTCCTCCATTTTGGGGACGAAAAGAGGGTTTTTCTCCGGGGTGGGGCTGAGGATTAACTCGGACCTTCCCACCCGTGGCAGTTTTGGGATCGCTGCAAGCTCTTCCTGATGCCGGCCAAGCACCAGCCCGACTACGTGTTCCTGCGGCACGTCCCGCTGCGCCGCATCCACCTCTTCACCCTGGTGCAGATCGTCTGCCTGGCCGTGCTCTGGATCCTCAAATCCACCGTGGCCGCCATCATCTTCCCCGTCATGGTAATCCCATCCGTGCTCCAGAGGGTTTTTGGGGATTTAAGGACGATCTGGTGTGGTCCCACCGTGGCCACCGTCATCTTCCCCGTCATGGAAGTTCCAACCTCACTCTGAATGGGTTTTTTGGGATTTAAGCGTATTTTGGTGTCGTCCCACCATGGCCGCCATCATTTTACCCATCATGGTAATCCCATCCTACCTTGGAAGGTTTTTTTGGGATTTTTGGCATCGTCCCACCATGGCCACCATCATTTTACCCATCGTGGTAATCCCATCCTCACTCCAAACAGGTTTTTTGGGATTTAAGGAATTTTTGGCATGGTCCCACCATGGCCGCCATCATCTTCCCCATCATGGTAATCCCATCCTTATTCGGAAGGGTTTTTTGGGGATTTAAAGATATTTTGGCATGGTCCCACCATGGCCGCCATCATCTTCCCCATCATGGTAATCCCATCCTTATTCGGAAGGGTTTTTTGGGGATTTAAAGATATTTTGGCATGGTCCCACCATGGCCACCATCATTTTCCCCGTCATGGTAATCCCATCTTTGCTCCAAAGAGTTTTTTGGGATTTAAGGGATTTTTGGCGTGGTCCCGCCATGGCCGCCATCACCTTCCTTGTCACAGCAATCCCATCATAGTTTGGAAGGGTTTTTTCGGGATTTAAGGCAATTTTTGGTGTGGTCCCACCACAGCCGCCATCACCTTCCCCATCGTGGTAATCCCATCCTCACTCTGAAAGGGTTTTTTGGGATTTAAGGGATTTTTGGCTTGGTGGTCACCAGGTCTCGGGTTGAGAGATGCTCTTGGACCTCTCCCCTGTCAGATTTTGGCCCTGATCCTGGTGAGGCGGCTCCTGGATTTCGTCTTCTCCCAACACGACCTGGCCTGGATTGACAACATCATCCCCGAGAAGGAGAAGAAGAAGGAGGACGACAAGAAGAAGAAGAAAAAAGGCAACAAAGGCGACAGCAGCAGCGACGAGGAGGTGGGCGCGGGGTCACCGGGGGGGGGCTCCTGAGGACAGCGGGGACATCCCAGAGCTGGGGAGGGAAAATTCCCGCTGAAACCTGCGGGTTTGGGAGGAAGGCCTTCGATCCCTGGAGCTGTTCCACTGCACGGACAGAGCCGGCTGAGTGAGGGGCTCAGGGGCTGGCAGGAGGCTCCAAGGAACGTCCCAAAAGCTGGAAAATTGTGGCAAAAAGGAGAAATCCTCAGGGAGAAGAGCCCAAATCCCCCGGCCTAGGGCACAGCACCCGCCGCTCAAAGCCTCGTTACCCAAACCCTTGCCCCAGGATTTGGGAAGAGGAAGGCAAAGCCTCCTCCACCTCCTCCTCCTCCTCCTCCTCCTCCTCCTCTGGAGGTTTCAAGTCACTTTGGGTGCTCCAGGCGGTCTCAGAGCCCCCCCAGGCGCTGCCTTCACCAGGAATTTCCCCGTTTCTTCCCCAGTTCCCACCTCCCTCAGTCATTAAGATCCCCATGGAGCCCCTGCCAGCGCAGCCCCGAAACGGGGGCCCCCATTGCCTCAGCCGTAAGTAACGAGCCCAGGAGCCTCTCCCGCCTCCCCTGCCGCTTCCTAACCCCTCCCGTGGGCTCCGCTCGGCACTAACCCCGCTGGGACACGCACCCCGGATCCCTCCTGGCTCACCAGGATCAGGGGAAAATCCGGGAGGGAGAGGCGCAAGAGCGGGAGCTGCCAGAGCGCCTCTCGTCCCCAGGTCTGGGGACCGCCAAGATTTCCTTAAATCTCAAAAAAAAAGGCCGGGGATCTCCCGGGTTTTGTCGCCCCTGAGCTGGTGCTGATGGGGGTTTGGGAAAGAGATCTGCGTTTGGGGCGGTTTGGAGCCCCCAGAAGCCGCTCGTGCCGGAGTTATCCGGCTGGGAAAGAGCAGATTTGGCTCCACCTTCCCCAAAGACACGCGGGACGAATTTGGGGGAGTTCGTTCCACGCTGCCTCACGACCCCAGCGAGTTTCGGCTCAGTTTAACTCCTTCGCTCCGCGCTCACACCGCTGCCGGCAGGGCCTTTCCTCTCCAACCACCCCCGAAATCAGCAATTCCCAGATTTCCTGCTCCTCCGCAGGACGCAGGGCCCGCTGGCAGCGGGGAGCGGGGGACGAGGGGGTTTTTTGGGGTCACCTGGGGAGAGTTTCACCTCCGTGTCCCCCCAGGAAAGAGGGCCTCCACCTGGAGCTTTGCGTTCTGACTCCTCCCCGAACGGCTCGGACATGGATCGCAGGTAAAGGGGCCCCCCCGCCTCCGTCCCCATCCCTGGGCGGGATAATTTTGGGATCTCCGGCTGATCCTCCCGGCTGAGCAATTCCCAAATTTCCGAGCAGATTTCCGCAGCGTCCCCTCTGGATCTGGGGTGGTTTCGGGTGTCCCCGCTGTGGGGTTGTTGGGAGCTGCGCCAGAGGGTTTGGGGCTGTGAAAATTCTCCCCAGTGACAGCCACGGGGATTTTTGGGGTTGTTGGGAGCTGCGCCAGAGGGTTTGGGGCTGTGAAACTGCTGAGCGACAGCCACAGGGATTTTTCAGACCGGGGCGTCTCCGAATCCTGAAACTTTGGGATTATCCTCCGCAAATTCTGCGGATTGACGGCAAAACATCAGATTTTTCGTTCATTTCTCGGCGGTAGCCCGGAATAAAACACAAAACTTTTCCAAAGAGCGTTAATTTTAAAGATTGGAGAATATAATTAATAATAACAATAAAGAAATATCAAAGATAACATTAAAGAAAATCTTTAAAGGGAAGCTTTCAGGGGCACAATTATGGGGATGTGCACACGCGAGCCAGAATTTCTACAATTTTTATGAGGTTAATTAATGAGTATCTCTAACAAATATTGTCCAATTAGAGGAGCAGCTGGTTGGGGAATTTCCCCCCAGGTTCTGCCCCACTGCAGTTGTTCCAAGGGGGCTTCTTTGCTTTTTGAGTTCTGGGGGAAAACAAAATATCCTCGTCAGGCTTCTTCTTCTTCTTAAGAATGAACAGGATTCCAATATGCGTTGGAAGGGTTAATTTATTATTCCAAAATCTGAGAGAAAGGGTAGGAAAACCACCGAAAATACAACCACGTATCAACAGTCTACGAAAGACATGAATACGTGAAAAATATACACGAATAATAGACGAATAGATGAAAAATAGATTAAAAATATAGGGGAAATATAGGGGAAATAGAGGAAAAATGAAGGAAAAATACAGGAAAAATGAAGGGAAAATATAGGGAAAATATAAGGAAAATATAGGGAAGATAATAGAGGGAAAATACAGGAAAATACAGGGAAAATACAGGAAAAATATAGGGAAGATATAGGAAAAACACAGGGAAATATATGAAAAATATACGAAAAAATTATAAAATATATATGAAAAATACATGAAAAAATATTACAAATATAGGAAAAATGTATGAAAAATATATTAAAAATATACTGAAAATATTAAAAATATAGGGGAAATATAGGAAAAATGTATNCACCTGAAGATCTCGTGCCCGTCGTCTCCCGCCTTTAACTACTCCCGAAACCCCATCTGTGCCGTGCCCCAGGTGAAGATCGAGATGGAGTCGGACTACGAGGACACCGACACGGAAAAGGCTCCTCGGGACATGGGCAGTGAGACCACGCTATAGCCCCCCA